>BGNK01000588.1:10332-72832 GCA_003297005.1 Symbiodinium sp. clade A Y106 | reverse complement strand
ATATATATACGTATGTATATGTACTTCTATATGTACGTAGCTGCATATGTACATGTGCATGTGTATGGGTATATATATATATACATATCCTATCAGCACATGCAGCGCTCTGTTCATCTTCTGAAATGTGTCGACGCCCCTACAGATCCATGACTCAAGGCA
This sequence comes from Symbiodinium sp. clade A Y106, assembly GCA_003297005.1. Classification (NCBI taxonomy): domain Eukaryota; class Dinophyceae; order Suessiales; family Symbiodiniaceae; genus Symbiodinium; species Symbiodinium sp. clade A. The sequence goes on along the minus strand of BGNK01000588.1, from coordinate 72,670 downwards.
CAACCAATAATCCCAAATCGCTTCTAAAGAGACGGCGTAAACCGCAATCCTGGATCCATAACAGGTCACATGGGTATGTTCTCTAAATTAGGTTCCCCTTTAAGGGCATTTATAGGGGTGCCGTACTATATCGGGGAGCTAAAAGGGGACCCTAATTTAGAACCATCCACATGGGGCATGGGCACGGGGGCCACTTTCTAGTTGATTCATTGATGCAGGCTTGGGTAGAGGGGCGGGAAACCCTAAACCCCTGAATCCTTATAGTAGAAGGGTTCCTTTAAGGGTTCCTTAAGCGCAGTATAAGTATAAGGTTTCCTTTCTCGGTTGGGAACCCTTCGCGATTTTGGATAGGTTAAACTCCCAAGACCCTGGTTCTGGCCTCTACGGCTTGGATGCCTCGAGGCACTCTCAACCCCTAAGCCTTAGGCCCTAAACCCGAACCCTCAAACCCCAAACTCTAAACTTCCTTGTTATAGAACCCATAAAAAATCCTTTATAGATTATAGGCCTTATTATTGCACCCATATAAACCCTTTATAGGAATCCTTATAGATGGAAACCCCCAACTCTACACTCCCCTAACTCCACACCCTGTCCTGACCTCCAATTTTGCAAGATACCAAACTTTCACGCTACAGCCTTTGTAGCCTGGTATACGCAACGCTCTGGTCATCGCAACTTCCAGAAACTTGAACCCTCTTTAAGGGTTCTATAAGGGGTTAGTAACTGTAGTATAGGGGACCTTCATCTTTTGGAACCGGGTACTTATCCTACTGTGGAATACCATTACGCATCATTCGGCCCCTGTGTCAACCTCAGGCTCTTTCCGGAGCTTTGGGCCCTATAGAACACAAGAGGCTAGGCTGTGGGCTTCAGGCTTTTATCAGGGCATAACCTGGATCCCCAAACCCACTAAACCTTACACCCTAAACCCGTAAACCCTAAAATCGTAAACCCTAAACCCGTAAACACGTAAACCCCTAAACCCTAAACCCTAAACCCGTAAACCCCTAAACCCGTAAACTCTAAGCCCTAAACAACTGCAAACCCCGGGCAATGGGGCCAAGGGAAGATGCTGAGCTGTACCTTTTCAGCGAAAGAATGGGATCGGCCCAAGTGCCACGAGCTTCTGATGCTTTAGGGTTTAGGGTTTAGAGTTTAGGGTTTGGGGTTTAGGAGGTTCCGATGCTTTACTACGTGTGTTGAGTTTGGATTCTGAAGCCTTGCAGTACAAGAAGATGAGATACTTAGACCAAGCCACACCCTCAACCCAAACCCCAAAGCCTGTAGACCTTCATTGTGTTATGCCTCCAAGCCTAAGCCCAGGGAATCCCGGAAACCTTCCTTTGGGCCCCCACGTGGGACCTCAGACTTGCTTCTACGATCCCCTTCATAACCCTAAACCCTAAACCCTAAAATGTCTCAACCGTCCATAATTAAAAAGCAGCTTGAACCTTAAATCCGAACCCGCCGAATCCCAACCGAGCTCTTTGGGCACCTGACCTCGGGGCCTTAATGCTGAGACTAGGATTCGGGGGTTTATTCAGATAAATTAATCAGAGGAACCCTAACAAATAGGACTAGCAGTGTTGGAGGCTTATATACAATGCCATGGTCAACGTCTAGCTCGACTTACATACTGCCTCTGGCTCCCGGGCTTAATACGGAGGCCTGCCGGGTGTGGGGGATAAACTAAACTTTAATGTCATGAAGGAGTCCTAAGGAATGCCTTCTTGTCGGGTATCATGGGGAACCAAAGGTTAACCTTTTTCATAATATAAGGATTATATAGGGATTATACTACCCCAAAAGGTTAAAGGTTACCTACTCTACTACTAGGGTTGTCCTGGCCCTGACGGAGAGGCAATCTGGGTCACTACTGGGTCACTACATGTAGGTCAGTGGTTGAGCCCATAGACAGTTCGAGACCCCATCAAGGCCTACTCTGTGAAGCTATCAGGATACAGGCTCTACACTGACATGAGATGACTCGGTCCATATGGGGGTCTCCGAAAGTAGGGGACCCTAATAGAGTACCCTAAATAAGGATCCGTATTATAAGGACCCCAAATAAGGTACCCCTTATTTTCGGAAACTCCCATATGCTGCTGGAACGGTGAAGAGTTTCGGGCCAGTGACGAGGGCTTAGACGCTTCCGGTACAGACCCAGATGTCTGCAAGCACGACGCAACGTGTGATCCCAAACTCTCAAACCCTAAACCCCTAAACCACAATCTCCTAAACCCTAAACCCCTAATCGAGACCTGACCCCGCAATCATACATTGGGGCTGGCCCCTGATGAGCAAGCACGTAAAGGAAGTATTATCCTAGAGTCTAAACCCTAAACGCTAAAGCCTAAACCCCTAAACCCTAAACCCCTAAACCCCTAAACCCCAGACCCCTCACCACTAAACAAAACAACTGGGAGCTCCGAGCTCGGGCTAGAGGCCTCCATACCCTCCACAGCTCTTCACGACTGAAGGCTTGAGTTTGTTTTAGCGTTTCAAGGGCTTTGGGTTAGGGTTCAAGGTTTGAAGGTTTAGGGTTGAGGGTTCAGGGTCTAGGGTTTAAGGTTTGAATTGAAGGGCTTTAGGTTTCGGGCCTTCGGGTTTAGGCTTCTCTTTTAAAGTTGATTGTGCCCTATCGCCCTTGACTCCACGGCACAGGCAATTCAGAGTTTAGGCTTCAGAGTTTAGGGAAACAGCCCGAGAGCACTTCTGCGGAAGCATCCGGACGTGGGTTTGGGCCACACCATTCCTGAACAACACCATGGGTGTCCGCCATTAAAGGAACGGAGGACAGGAAGAGAAGCCAAGGCCTGTACCGTACCTGACTCTTCCTGATACTCGGTGGTTTTGGCTACAAGGGGTCCGGGGTGACCCCATTCCCAAATCCTACACCCCATAAGCCCTATAAGATCAATAGACCCTGAAACCAAAATCCTATAATCCCTGACCCTATCTATGTGAAGGAAATTGGCCGGGCAATATAGGGGCCTTAATACTTAGAATAGGGCTTTGGGGCCCATGACGCTATAATTATAATAAGGAGCCTCCAAACTAGTATAGGGAATTATTAAAGCCCCTATTATGCGCCCTAAAAAAACCGAAGTCCAAGTCCCAAAATCCTCAAACCGAAGCTCCCCACGACTTGATCCCAAAGCGCAGGCAGGAGACTGGCTAGACTTTGCAGTTAAGGGGTTTAGGGTTTAGGGGTTTAGGGTTTAGGGGTTTAGGGGTTTAGGGGTTTAGGGTTTAGGGTTTTAGGACTTTAGGCTTTAGGGTTTTTGGGTTTTGGGCTTTTGAGGTTTAGGGTTTAGGGTTTTAAGGGTTTAGGGTTTTTGGTTTAGGGGTAAACGTGAATGTGGAGACGCAAACCAAGGGCGGGTACTGCATTGCCGTAGTTTGGACGAGAGCAACGCCTACCCTACTTTAGAGAACGGAATACCAAGCTGATGCGGCAATCTAGAGCCTCCTCCCCAAACCCTCACACCCGGATCTGCACAGCATGCTCATGTACTTGGATTGAGGGTTTAAGGTTTAACTAGATCAACAAACCCCTCTTTGAATGGTGTATATGACAGCGACAAATGACAAAGGACCCAAAACCCCCAAACCCAACTACCTCATGACCCCACACACGACAAGAGCCAACACCGAACACAAACACCACAAACCCTGAACTCAAAACTCGCAACAACGCAGTCAGGAATTGAAAGGCTCTTGGGGTTAGGGACCCCTCATCTCCCTCTGCCCGCACCACCGGCAAGGCTGGAAACAGCCCTGCTTGCAAAAGTATGAACGACAGTCGCAGGCATTAGATGAACTACTATGGTTCAGGGTTTACCTTAACCCTGAAGAACCTTCCTTTTTAAGGACCTATATAAGGAAATCATAATAAGGAACCCTGAAAAGGTAGGTTCTTCAGGGTTCAGGGTTTAGGTACTACGACGCTATGGATCGTAAGGTTCGGAGTTTAGGATGCAGCACATAGGCCTAAGGATCCAGGCTTTAGGGGAATGTAGCGTGTAGAGTTTCGGGTTCCATCGCCGACCCTGTCGCCCAACACCTCGACAGTACCGGACATCATCCGGGTCGAGCGTTTCGGAGTCAGTGTAACAAATGCTGTGCATGACGAGCACCAAGTCATGTTTCAAGCTACAGCAGATATCTTTACATCACTGCCGTGTTCGAAAATCTCTGTCTCAAGCTGCCTGGCAGCTGTTGGGACAGACTGCCCCCAACTGCGGGCTTCGTGTGGACATGCGTGGCAGGATCTTAAACATTCTTAAACCCTCAACCCTTAAAACCCGAAACAGTCCATGCAGCCTGCGCTGAGTGGGCTCGGGGGCTTAAGGTCTGCAGCTTCAGGGTTTGGGAGAGACATCCTCCATGAACGAAGTGGCCTGTATTGCGTCAACAAAAGTCACCACGGCCGATACAGGATTTAGGCGTACCAACATGCACCCCTTGTTGAATGCAAACAAAACTGAAGCACGTTGCATGTGGAAGTTGCTCCCAGCCCAAACCCCTACTATAGGGGCCTGAACAAATACCAATACTATTTTGAGGTGTCCTTATGATGATTATAGAATAGTATACCCCAAAACCCTATTCTAAGTACTAAGGCCCCTAATTTGCATGCCTTAAGCTTGGCTTAAAGGTTTCGCAGCTCTATGCCCTGAGCTCCAAAGCCTCAGCTATGGAGTACATCTACGGGATTCCCGAACATCGTAATCTGATTCGGAACAGAGTTCTGTATGCGTTTATCATAGCAGCGTTTTGTGGGAAGAGTCTAGGGTTGAAATTCAAACATTCGGCCTGATCGGGTGTAGGAGCTTCGGATTTGTAGTGGCTGTGCCCCCGCCAAGTCGGGCCAGATCTGGATAAACAGGGTTTGGGGGCTATACTATACAGTGAACCCCTGAAAGTTGGAACATGGATTTAGGATGACTAGTGCTAGGAGTCCTCATACTTTACCTTAAGGGCATGAGGATAATGGCTTCTACGATAAACCAGGAATAATATTCGCGATCATTCCGGCCTCCATAGTAACAAACAGGCTCTGTGGCGAGGGTGAGTCTCTCGACTCTGTGTTGCATTGGAATACGTGGGGCGCAGAAATCCAAGCCGAAAAACCCAAGGCCCAAAGAGACTTCGAGATCCAGGGTTTCCAAAATTCCTCGGCTTTTTGCTACATGAAAGAGGCACGAAACCCTAAATCCTAAACCCCTAAACGCCAAACCCCTAAACCCTAAAACCCTAAACCCTAAACCCTTAAACCTAGGCCTTGAATCCGACTGAAGCACCGGGATGTGTAGGTCTCTGTCTCTATGTCCTTCCATCCATCTCAGGGCTCATCAGACCGCGAAATCAAACATAGGGGCCTTAATCGTGAGAATAGGGCCTTTGGGTAAATCACATTCTAGTGATATAGGCACTATACGGGCATACTAGAAATATTTAAACATCAAATATTCAGACTGCTATATTAAACGCACACCCTGGTCCGAAGCCAGCAGCAACAAAAAAACACAACGTGGCGACCCTCGCTGCAGCTCAACCCTGCCCGCACCCGCCGGCTGCCAGAACAGCTAAAGCTGTTCTAAGGTTCAGCCACCGCGCGAACATGAACAAATGTTTTGCATATGCATACTCGTTATGTATTTATATACTTTTGTTTTCATCTGTTTCTATATTGATATACCTATATATTTTATGAACTTACATATATATATATGCATATATCTATACATATATGTATACATATGTATGAAAACTTTCTATATCTATATCTATATCTATATATACAGTGTGTATATATATATATATATATATTTATTTATAACCATATAAAAAACTTCTGGATACCTAGCGATCTTTATGTTCACATATATACGTAAATATGTGTATGACTCTCTATATCCATGCATATATATATACATACAGATACATGTGTGTATGTAGACTCATAGACTTCTAGCATTGTTCTTACCACCATCATGACAGTGTCCGTTCCTATTGGTGTTCCCAAAATACCCTAAACCTCTCGTCATACTGCAAGCAAGCCGGCGCATCAGTGATGGGTTCCAGAGTCAAGGCACTTGCATGGAAGCTACGTGTAGGTAGTGTAGATGCACTCCCAAGGCATCTAAGCCATCCTCCATACTTCAAACTTTCTGGGGACCCACGCCCAATTCCTAAGAATCCGGTTGCTGCTTAAGGTTCCTGGCGCAGGCCCGACTTCTTGCTACAGCCCTAAACCATACGTATAAAGGGCTGTAGGCTGCTTTGTTTGGATCAACTTCGGTTGATACTTGTAAGTTGAAAGCTATCTCGAAAACAAAGCCGAAAGTTTGTGGTCTGGTCGAACTTGCTTAGATCAAACCTATATACGGCCGCAACAAAAACATCAGGGAGGGCCCGCAAACTTCGTCACCCCAGTCTTCAACCGTCAACAGAGAAACGATACATTGACCAACATTTTATGTGTAGGTGGTGCGCGGCCACTTCTGGTTGCTGGGCTCACATGGTTTGACTGGCTGATTCGTGCACAAACAGCAACGCATAACCCTAAACCCTGCTCAATCGCTGTTCAAACCCTTCAACCCACCGATCCACAGCAGCCTGCTCTATAGAACCAGGACGACGGTTACGGCTTGCTAAGCACAAGACACCCTAACCTGCTGCCACATCCTGCAACCTGTGGTCCCCGCGGTCCGTCCTCAACCCTGAGCCTAAATCCTGAAACCTCATCCGGACGAACTCTAAGCCCGACTTGCTAAGCTCGAAGCCTTTCCACATTTTTCCCGAGCTGGAGGGGGTGTCTGTGATGCTACTGTAGAAACTTAGACATACAGAGTATGGTTGGCAGGATGGACCCTGCGTTTTCAGGGATGTTGTCTGGCGGGTTTGAGAGTATGTTTCTATCAGGGATCCCTAGTAACGAGACCCCAAAACTGTAGCACAAAGCCCTTGAAACTTCGAAGAGGGTTTGAGGTATAATATGTTGGACTAAGGGTTATAGGGACCATAAAGGAATATTGTTGCGAATTGTTCGGGCTTCGATACTTTAAATCCTAAGGCAGCTGGCTTTCGAGCCTGTGCTCGAGGGGCTTGAGGTCGGGGTAGTAATAGTAGAGGTTGAAAGTCTGGGGTTTAGAATTTCGTGCTCATAATGGTCACTACAAGGGTTACTATAAGGTTACTACAGAGTTTAGGGTTTCGGGTTTGGGCTTTATGGGGTAGGGTTCAAAGGTTAGGGAAACAAGTAATCAAGGTTGAAGGTTTAAGGTTTATGGACATGGCTACTGTTATTGCTGATCTCATCGTTTCGTGGTTAATTTCCGTCGCCTCAGGGCTTCTAGGGTTTAGGGTTTAGGCGTTTTGAAATACTGAAATTGTTTCGGACATTGGGCAGTCGTGGGCACGCCCACCAGAAAAGTCTGGGCACGGTGCTGCTGATATGGGAATCTCCAAAGACCCTGTCTTAGAGAAATTCCCACATACCTGGCTATGCACGGTCAAGAGAGGGTTCCGAGTCTCTCGAGCTTCTTCTGCTTTGTTCTGGAGGGCTAAAGGGCTGTGAGGTTCGCTTTTTTTTTTTTTTTTGAATTTTGGGCTTTGGTGCGTGAACGGGCTCTAACAGGTTATTACTTGAAGAGCTTTAGCTGTTCAGGGTCGGTTTTTTATGGGGCTTCGGGTTGCAGTGGGTACAGGCTGGTCTAAAATCTACACACCTTAATACGGCTTAATACGGTTTACGAAGTTGCTAGTGTCTGCGCCGCCTATACCCTAAACCCTAAACCCATGTTTGTTGGGGTAAGAGGTTGGTTCCGATGTATACATATCTACATGCATATGTGTAAACCTATGTATACATAAAAATAAAAAACATATATATATATATATATATATGAATATATGCATGTATCAAGAAGATGTGAGAGACACGGAATAACTGCGCTCGAATGTCCCATCTGGACTTGGCGGCTTGCGGGTAGCCAACCCACGAACAGCTCACCCCGGCCTGCTTTACCAGTGTCCTTAATGATTAGCAATACTCTTTCTGATTATGACAAATAGTACAGTATAATATTGCCCCAAGCCCTAAGCCCTAATAGTATAATGTGCCCCAAACTCCGTGTACATGTGTTCTAAGTATCAGGGCCCTTGTACTATATGATGGTTTGCAGCACTTCTAGGGTTCGCAACTAAGGGGTCGACAGCGACGGAAGTGATCATGGACCATGCTCAGTATTACGGTTATTACTAATATTACGCTTGCTATTGTGATTCTTGATATTGCTATGAAAGTAATGACTGTTATTATTGCCACCCTTGTTTTAAAGCTACTCTCTCTTCCGACTCCGCATGATTGCAAACTTGCTCAGAAAAGGCCGCGGCCCGAAATTGCAACCTGAACCGAGAAACAAACGACAAAAAAACGAAATCATCATACTGGCACTAGAACTCCTAGAAACAATGGTAGTTTACTTGAAGCAAGACTAAGACACCCCAGGCAAATCCGATAAAGAGCATTCTTGAGTTGAAGCCGAGGATGGTCTAGAGCTGGGTGGGTGCGTGCTACGCTGCTGCAGAGAAAGCACGCAAAGAAGAAACCCAGCCCTGGTTCGGGCGGGCGCCCGAATAATTGGTAATATTCTTCCTGGGTACACGATTTCATAGACGCTGCCTCGAAAGAAGGCGCCGCCACAACGAGGCAACATAATTTTGGCCGAGTCGTCCAGTCGCTTCTGTCTGACCTCTCTTGTTTCACCCTTTTTTGTGTGACTAGTGCAGATTTTGGGACGTGAGCTCAACTGTCCGATCAGGAACAAGAACAGGAATATTGTTCGCTAGGGATCCTAACTGAACGTACCGTAGAATCTGATGCCAGTTCCTAAGGCCACTGCCCTAAGCCCCTCAACCCGCATTATAGACCTCTTCCTTCAGGTTGAGAGCCCCGAAGACCTCACTTCGTCTCGGTGTATTTCTTGAACGCGTGGAGGGTTGCAGGCTCAGGGTCTTGGGGCTTAGCCTTCTAGGTTTAGGATCGAGGGAGGGTGTAGTTCATCTTGAATTGAGGCCTTTCAGAGGCCTGTCTGAAATGGCTGTTTGAGTGTGGCCACACTCAGTTTGAAGCTGTGGACATGGTTCAGGGTCTACGATGTGTTTGGAAACAACTAGCCACCTACTTCACGCCTCTTTTAACTCCTTGCTCCTTGACTATACTTTATGGAGCTCAGCAACATGGCCAAGCTCAGGACCTGACCTAGGAACCCCTTTGCCGTGGAGCGATGCAGGGTCTAGGTTTCCATTTCATGTTTGCAGGTTATAGGTGGGACATACTTCTGCGGCACAATCGCAAGACGGGTGTTTCTTCTTCAGTGCTCTCGCTGTAGCTCGGGGCCAGTGAATTTAACTTGCAGTCGCACCCTTAGGCCCCCGAAAGGTCAGCTCCTGCAAACCGTGAAGCTGCATTGGGATAGTCCTGCGTAACCGTACCCTTTAAACCATACTAACTCTTAGATCCAAAACACTAAAATCACTAAAATCCTAACCCCTACATAAAATCCTAGAGTCGTAGCAACGAGCTTCAAAGGTGCTCCGGGGGACCCCGCGGGCCTTTGCAACGGCTGGGCATCATGGCTGGGAGATCCAAGCCCTCGGGCATCTGTAATAAAGGGGCCGTAATAATTAGACTAGGGTTCCTTTCAAGGGATCCTTAACGGGGTTCCTATAAGGGGTCTATAGTAGGGTTCTATAATATAGCGGCCGTTAAAATGAGAGCAAGCTTTTGGGGGTATAGTGTGACATGAGGCTGCTATAGGGGTTGCGATGTACTTTAAGTATTTTCAGGCTTCTAACACCATCTCGGGAGGCAGAGGTTCAGTACATAATGCACGCAGGATTTAGGGTAAAGGGTGTCAGGGCTAATCATGGCGCCAAAGCTCACTCAGCGATAAGCCCGTATGGCCTGCAAAACACATCCTGGCGTGATTGAGGCCTTGGAAAAAGGACTCGACTTGACCTGTTTGATGGGCTCTTACGTTGGTTTTTTGATCTAGGAAATAAGCAGGAAAAGCCTGGACTGTCTCGATATGAGCTTCCTCGGAGGTGTCCTTACATCTGGAACCTCAAAAATTCACCTGGCGAACGAGACGTGTTCCTAACACAACCTAAGACTTAAGATGTGATTCGAGTTTTAAATACTCGGCATAGGTTCGTCACATTTGTCGTCACGCTCGTCAAACAAGCATGACTGGCACAGCCACCATCGTGGTCATTTCCATCGCGAGCAACATCGTAATCGAGACTATCACCTTCATCAGCCCCACTGCCATCACCACCACCACGACCACCACCAGCGCCGCCACCTCCGCCGCCACCATCACCATCACCATCACCATCACCATCACCAGCGCCAGCGCCAGCGCCAGCGCCAGCGCCAGCGCCAGCGCCAGCGCCAGCGCCACCGCCGCCACCACCCCCACCGCCGCCAGCACCAGCACCAGCACCAGCACCAGCACCACCAATTTCATTCTACATCGCGTCATCAACATTACAACCATCATCAGCAACTGCGAAAACACCATCACTTTCGCCAGTACCATCGCTAGCGGCCTGTTTGTCGTCGTCATGGTCAGCGGCATCATGGCCACAGTTATGACCAATATCGTTGGAATCGCAGTAACCGTAACAATCAAACACAAGATCAGTGCAATGCCATCGAAATCGCCGTCTGTCCTGCCATCATCAAAACATCGTCGTCATCATGATCGTCCCGATTACAAGCATCTCTTCTTGGTCGTCACTAGCTTCATCATCCTCTCGCAATAGTTCTGGGTTCCGGTGCAACCGATCTCAAATGAATAGGTTCGGTGACTACTTGCAGGCCGTGGCTTGAATATTTAAGCCCTTGAACCTAACCCAAGGTGCTAGCCTTGGGTTCAGCAAGGCCCAAGCCCATGAAGACAAGGCCCTTAGGTCTCGAATCCCCCACCAGTCTTCAGATAATCGCTGCAGTTAAGACGGAGAATCCCCCACCAGTCTTCAGATAATCGCTACAGTTAGGACGGAGACTTCCCACTGCATCCGCCATCCTTTCGGCACAAGATGCTCGCGTGCATGACTAGGAGAAATAAATAAGGATCCTCGAGGCTTGTTGGTTACTAACCGATGGCGCATGCACGGGGAACTCGCACCCTAAAGCTCCATGTCGCCAGCAGCACCTGAACTTGCATGGGCAGGAAACCGCACGGTTCAGAGGGACGCCCTGAGGAGTCCTTTGCAAAAAATTAAGCTTAGGGCCTGGGGATTGGTATGTTGGGATTCGGGGGATGCGTAGTTCAGCCAATTAATATAGAGTTCAGGAAGACACTCTGAAGGCATCGAGCGCCTGTGCCAGCAAAGCATGAAAGAACCTCTCCTCCAACTCCGGCTTACTATCTACGTCTGCCTGGAAATCTGGGTTCAGGGTTTCGGGTCTAGGGTTTCTGTCTTTCTGGCAACAGACCCGTTTCACTACTGATTTTTTTTGCTACGGGCTTCATTCTTCCCATACGGGCAGTAGATTTGACAACCATGCAGAAAAGCCCTCGTCAGAGACCTGGTTTTGAGATCTGGACTTCAGGCTCTGAGGTTCGCCAAAACATTGCGAAGCACATAGGCTCATCCGAAGGCAAACCCAAATGGACCAGTAGCAGGAGCTCCTGGTGAAAACGTAGCTGCAGTTTCAGCATACATTCAGGGCTGCTTGCGACACTCTGCGGCGTACAGGTTCCGCTGCGCCATAAGTTGCAGGCGGAGCGGAGCCCAAAAGCAGGCGTAAGCTACATTTCTGCTTGGGGATTTAGGGCTGCGGCGTTTAGAGGGTTGAGCCCCCAACTCATAGCCAAGGGGTTCAAGGTTCTGAGAGTAGGGTTACGACCTCAGTCTAGGCTCCGTGGTAAAAACTAGCTGTGAGCAGTGTTTGAGCATTTAGATGAGAAAGCCTACCTTAATACACCCCAAACACCCCAAAACCCTGCAGCAGGCCCTCCTGCCACCCTGCCAACCAGATATCATCCCCGCTTAAACGTTTCGGAAGCGGCGTTAAGAACACCCCAGATGGGCACCAAGAATCCTCTTGCCCAAGGAATGCCTATATAGGCAGCAAGTCATACGTAAATATCATCTAAGCCCGAAGCACGAACTGAGGGAAATGCCTAACCTCAGCAATCAATCCACAGTTGCGACCCTAAAACCCTAAGGCCCTTGTAGAAGACCGCGTAGACTCCCTAGAATCGTAGACCCCTAGACCACCCTGCATTGGCGTTGCAGAACCGGTTCGCCGTGTGGGGAACGTCTGTTCCAAGCTCGAGAAGGAGTTGCTTTGGCTTTCGGGTGCAGTGCTCAGGCTTGAGGGCTTATAAATTATAGCCGAAAAGACCTACCTTTTTAGGATTCCTTATTTTTTGTTTTTCTATAGAGCTCATTAAAAAGCTAGGTCTATTTGGCCACATGGCTTGGGGGGTTAAAAGTTTATGGCTGACAGGGTCTGGGGCGGGCTTTGAAGGTTTGATTTGAAGCAGCTTGCTTAGCTCAGCTCTTACACTGACAAGCAAGCCGCAGAATTCATAAAATGGATGATGCAATCCACTAACGACTGCTCCTACAACCTATTCCCCCACCCTACGGCTGCTACAGCGACCACCAACACGGAATTAATCCCTGAGACTAACACCACCACCTCCGCCATGCTAGCCACGACTTCGACCGCCACGACTTCGTGTGCACGGCCGCCACCATCACCACGACATCGACTACTCACAGTGCAGACACTGGGAGGAATGTCGAACCACGCCTGCAGACGCAGCTTCTGAGAATGGTGGTACCACTAACGAGCTACAACCAAGAGTAAGCATATTCTTGATCTTCGCTACCCCAGAGGGTGCACGTATCCAAACAGTAGGGTTTGAGGGACCAAGAACCCTTCAGAGTAGGGAGGTCGGCACCTAAAACCCTTCTATTTCGATCTATTTGGTTACTTGGACCCCCTGGGTACTATTTTTAAGGCTTCTCGAAGTGGGGCAGGGCCTTCCGGAGAAGTTCGGATAGCTGCTGAGCTTGGAGCAGAGCAAAGATGAGCAAAGTAAATTTACACAGCCCCATCGAGGCGGAGTGGACCAGTTCTTGAAATTTAAACCCCCGGTTGTGTCTGGTCCAGCAGAAACTCATGGCACCCCAGGCGCCCGGTCCCTTTAAATAAGGACCCATGCACCATAGAAGCACTGAGCGGGGATAGATGCGGATAGATCTGCCCAGAACGAAACACATGCACTGGCTATCAAAAAACTGCAATTAGGGCCGCGGGCATGCCTGGGGTCCGAGACTCATGCTTTTGGAGGAGCTTGCAACGTACGCCGCGGTCTGCACCCATGCGCAGAAGAAGCCTGAAGCTCAAGAAGCTCAAGAGGATCTTTTAAGGCTTTTTGGTGGCTTTCTGGGTGGAGGGTTTGGAACTGGAGTGTGCCTAGCTCCGAGGAGCTCCCATGTGTGATTGCCCTATGTGTAGCTGCCTATGGGGTTTTGAGTGCTGTTCACTTCGGCCCGCAATGAATCTCACATGCCCCAGCCAGGAAGTACCCGTCGTTGGCTTCGAGTCTGTCCTGACTTAACCCTCATTCCTGCATCCGTGACACAGAACCCACAGAAGTTGCTGAATTTCCAAATCAGCTAACTTCTCGCATGTGGCATGCAGGGATATTTCTGGATCCAGCTGGAACCACTCTGGGATCCTCCACCAATCCTATCAGAAAACTCTAGATTCTACAAGGTTTCAGTGACTCTGAGAACGGTCCACTCCTTGCCTCAGTAAGTTTCATCGTAGCTAACCCTGTTATGCCAGTCTTACATGACTCAGTTTCATATAGACAAGCATCCTTGAAACGTAGTACAATCTGACAGATATATGCGTCACTTGAGGGACTTAGTTTCTTGCTTCTGTTTTCCTTGCTGGGATGTGATTTTTGGCCCAAGTTACGAGCCAGCAGCAGAAAGGCCCGGTCGGGTTGAGTTTACGGCCAGAAGCAAAGGAACGGGACCGAAGGCCACACCCAGAAGTATAAGGGGCATAAACCTCCTGGAAAACCATACAAAATCCCGAAAACACCGAACAGCTGTAAAAACCCTTAGTCGGCTGAGTGGCAAATTAAAAAAACCGCGGAGAACCCATAAAAACTTAGTGAACCTTACATCCTAAACCCCAAAACCCTTAGCTGAGTGGCAAATCCAAAACTCCTTGATGAGCTTTGCGTCTCGAATTGGTTCGTAGCCGAGCCGGAACCTGGCACCGCTACTCCCACCTCTTGCAAACTTAGCCATTACCGCCACTGGTATTATTGCCATTATCATCTTATTACTACTCGTACTGTTACTACTACTACTACGACGACGACTACTACTACTTTTACTACACTCCCACTCCCACTGCCCCTGCCGCTGCAACTATCACTGCCACTGCCACTGCTACTGCCACGGCCACTGCTACCGCTGCTGCCGCCGCTGCGGCTACTACGACCACCACACTTAATGCGACCACAAGTAGAACTACGACAGGGGTACCACCGAAGATTCTAACATGTGATCTTATGTGACTTGTGTGAGCACAATGAGCACCATAGCTCATCAAACTTAAGCCCCAATCTGCCCAACTATGCTTCCATGCTGAGGTCCAGAACTCATGGTGCAAGGCTCGGACTTGCACCTCTCGCCATCTGCGACCAAGCCCAACCTTGAGCCTACGCCTACCAGACCACGGAAAGCCTACAACTGGAAACCTTCTAAACGCAGCAGGTCCCAAACTTTATTCCCAACCAATCCTCAAACCTAAGCATGTGCCCTCCCAAACGAAAATCGTCGGCCCTCTCAAATCCTCCAATCCTGGAGTCACGAGGGTGTACACCTGACGACGCACAACACGCCCATGTTAGCACAAGTATAACTAGGTGGGGCTTTTAAAGCTTTTGAAAAATATTAGTAAAGAAGATCCTCTTAAGCCCAATTAGGGAAAATATGAAATGTCCCAAAGCCCTACCTAGTATAATCAAGGCCTTGAAATCTCGAAGTGAGGCTCTGGGATATATTCGGCTATACTCGTAATGGTCAGCCGTACAGACGACCACGACTGATTCTTCAGGACCCCCGAAATGCATGCTCCTAGAGCTAGGAAATGAAGGTCTTGGTGTAGAGGATAACATTTTGAGTTTGATTGCCCACGCAAAATCCTATGCTTGCCCATGGTTGCAAGCCCTGAGACACAGACCTTCTCATAATCAACCTGATCATGGCCATTCTAGTGAGCTACACCCTAAACCCTAAACCCCTGAAGCAGACCGACAGCACTGCCAGCCTGCACCCTGGCCAGGGAACATCCCCACCGGCATCAATCAGCACCTTTGGCTTACTTGGATGAGCCCGGGGCTTGAACACGCGGTGGCAGTGGGGATCCCTGTGAATCCGTGTCACAAAGGACCCGACTATTTGGGGTGTATATCGGAGTCCCTCATTTCTGAGACTCCCAATTTGGATACGAATAAGCCAGCCCTGTAATGTAAACCTGACTCACGAAGTCTCTCCGCGCTGAACTTTAGGTCTAGGGATCAAGGGGTCTGGGGTTTAAGGTTCAGGGATTCGAGGCACCGGACAAGCTGCTCAGCCGTGTGCAGGCTGGGATTCAGGTTTTAAAAGGATTGGAGGCTCCGCTTTGTTCTGGCAAAGCTGGCTATCACAGACTACTGGGATCGTCAGTCACACTGGTGACTGGTGGAGCAATCCAAAGGGACGCGTCGATCTAAGGCGGAGCTTGTTGTGGGATGGTGCTGCACACTGACGGGAGAAAGATTTTCTAATGTGTACCCTCCCTTTGCTTTAGCGGCTTCTCCACTGAACAGTATGGTCTGCGCCGCTCGATCCACGGTCGCAACTTGCTCACACCTTGTTCCAGGCGCCGTGGGGTCTTGTGGATATCGTCACTAGTCTCGAGATGAGTCGGTGATCCTGCAGGCACCCAACGCTGCTACTTGCCACCGAAGGGGTCACGGCTTGGTAGTAGCCTAAACAGTCAGGCACGCGGAAAAATCGTTACAGGATCAATGGTCGCGATGCGTCTCGACGCTCCAGATCCTCCGCTTTCCTTCGCGATGGCATGCTGCCACCGCTGACTCCGGGAGTTTCATCGCCTGATGGCCAAGTGGCGTTATCATGCATAGAACAGGCGTGATCCTACTCCCAATTGTCTTTCCGCTGGTCCTTCCTTACTCTGCTGTTGATGTTTACTTCAACCCTTCTACGAGCAATCTTCGTGTACATGTGTGGCATGTAAACTTTGCCTTCGTGGCAGCTTGCAAGCTGTCCCGGACCTTAAAAAAGTCATCGGGACTTACAAACCTTCGGCTTCAGCATTGCTCTCCTGCAGATCTCTTTCCGATCTTCCTCAGCCCTTGCTGGGCTGCAGGTTGCGACCGAACCCAAAAGCAGGCTGCCACATGGTGACCGAGACTCTGCCTAGCTGCCTTCTAAACCTAAACCTATTAAACCCTAAACCCGGGTTTGAGGCAGGTTTCTGGATTTCGGTCTTTGAAACGCCAGCTGAGCCAACAATCATCGACTCCAAACACCAATCTAAGAATAGAGAGACCAAGCAAAAACATGACAGACACATCACCAGTTGTTTCTACTCAAACTGTGAAGAATATAGAAAACGCCTGCTAATACCCATGAGGGAGGTAGCACTCGACAAAGAGCGGAAGCCACCGTCAGGGAGTAACCGTGCTGCCAGCATAAACACAGTAGCTTCAAGACTCTGATAATCAATGTTGGTCTAGGCGACTAGTAGTCTTTAACCTTTCATCCTAAACCATAGAGTAGCCCTCATAGAACTCTGAGAGCTTGGGCTACTCACAGCATTTTGATCCCAAGCCAAACACCCTAAACCCTAACCCTAAAAACTCTGAAATCCCACGCACTAAATCCCCAGACCCTATAAACGCTAAGCCCTAAATCCCTAAACCGACTATAGTACACTCATAGTAATCCTTATTGGTTTGAAGTGTGTCGGGGTCTGCACCTGTAGCACCTCAAGGTCACGCACACGGGCCGCTTCGACCTGGCAAGTGCTGGACTTGGAGCCTTTTGAATGTTTAGTGCTTAGGGTTCTAGGTTCTAGGGTTTAGGATTTAGGGTTTGGGGGTAAGTCTACTGTTTTGGGCTTCGTGGCCTTGGGATTGGGTTCCGGAATATGGCGCGCCAGAGTCTGCGGGCCAAGTATAGGGCCCGGGGTTTCGAGATGCAGGCTTTGCGGCCACAGACACGCGGGATAGGGTTTAGGGTTTAGGGGGGAACTCGAGTGACCTGCTAGGCCTTATGAGCATTTGCTTCTGCAGCCAGCTTCATGTATTCATGCAGGCCACCTAGGCACACCGGATGCCACCGGATCCCCCGAGCCGTAGAGCTCTTGAAATCAACCAGACATCAACAGTTTCTCGAGAGAGTTTAGTGCCCCAGACCCGAATCCGAATACCCTACCTTAACCCCAAAGAACACTTATATAGAAGGAAGATATTGCAAGGAACCCTAAAGAACGTAGTTCTCTAGGGTCCAGGGAAGAGCTGAAGCTCATATTGGAGTTTCCGAAAATAGGGGACCCTGATATAGTACCCTAAATAGTAGGATCCTTATTATAAGGACACCAAAATAAGGTACCCCTAATTTTCGGAAACTCCCCTTTTCAGATCCGAAGGGGCCCGCAATGCGCGAACAAAAGCATCGTCCGCATAGTCTGAAACACCAAAAACCCCAAATCCCAAAACTCCTGTAACCCTGAAGCCTAAACATTTGAACCATAAATCATATGCCCTTAATGCCCTTACAGTATAATCATGGTATCGATTCGAGATTTTTCCGTGTATAAGTTTGGATGCGATAACCGATACGATTCACTGATACGTCTGGCGTATTCCCCATTTCGGGAGGTACGGTGCTGATACGATTTCGATACGGGGACGAACACGATCTCATCCAGAAGCAATACGAACACACTACGATTTCGATACAATTGGGAATACGATTCCGGGTGCAATGTCTTATTCGGTCAAGGTGCGAAACTGTTCGCCAGCATCCGATCAGTAGATATTATGATCTGAGATTGTTTAGGGTCCAGGGTTCCGGGGCTGGGGGTTTAGGGTTTTTGGGTTTAGGGGTTTTTGGGCTTTTAGGGTTTAGGGGTTTCGGGGCTTAGGGGAGAGTCCGCATGTCAAAGTCACAAGAGCTGTAACCGAAAGTTTTCACCTGTATGGGCTTTGTTGATGCCTGCTTGATTGCCGACGAAACGGCCTTTGCATCTAAACCCCAGACCCTAAACCCGAGTCGAAGCCCAATCGCATGGAGCAGTTTGTATCGCGGCTCAAGCAGGATAAAACTTCAGATCTTTTTGTGACCTTCAGTGAAAGCCAAAGCGGTTTAGGGTTTAGGGCTCGAAGCCGGCTTGAAGACAGCGATGTTCTGCAGTCCATCAGGAACCATGAGCACAGCGAAATTCTTGTGCGACTCGATAGAGCTCAATGGGACTTCCTGCAGACCTTCAGAAGCCAAACCTCACGGGATGTTTCCTCCTAACCCTACGCCCCTTGTGGCACCCTTACAGATCCCTTTAAACTTTTGTAAAATCGTTATAGCTTTTTTTGCTTCTTTAGATCCCTTTCAGGAACCCTTGACAGGCACCCCTTAAACCACCCAACCCTAAACCCTAAACCCTTAAACCCTAAACCTAAACCCTCCCCGCCCCCATTAACAGAACAAAAACCCTAAACCCAGACCCTTAAACCCTAAACCTAAACCCCCCCCATTAACAGAACAAAAACCCTAAACCCTAAACCCTTAAACCCTAAACCCCCCCCCCATTAACAGAACAAAAACCCTAAACCCAAGAGCCCACCTGAGTCGGATCTTGCAACTGGCAGAAGGCCAAAGTCGGGTCTTCGTACCTCTTTAGCCTGGCCACCAGAAAGCACAATCAAGAGCCTTATGGGTTTAGGGGCTTAGGGTTTTAGGTTTAAGGTCTCCTTTTAAGGGCTCCTATTAAGGACTAGTATAAGGGATCCAGAAGGGCGATATATCACCTCTTTAGCCTGGCCAGCGAAGACTATGTGGGGTTTAGGCTTGAGGGTTTGGGGAGAATATGGGGGGTTCAGGTTTAGGCTTTGGGGTAATTAGAAGGAGGGTTTAGGGTTTTCGGGTTTTAGGGTTTTAGGGTTTGGGGTAATTCTTTAAGGTTTGGGGTGTTCAGGTTTAGTCTGGCCACGAAGAACGGGTTCTCAGGGCTCCTGAAGGGCTCCCTTTAAGGATTCCCATACAGATTACTACAAGGGTTTAGGGTTTAGGGTTCTACAAGGGCCCTGTATGACCTGTTTAGCCTGGCCACGAAGACTATACAGGCCTGAATATTTAGAATAGGGTTCTGGGCTACAGTATAGTTTGATTATAACAAGGGGCCCCAAGGAATACTGTTGATGCTTGTTTAGCCTGGCCATGAAGAACGGGTTTGGGGTTTAAGAATTCCCGATGAATTAAGGGTTCCTCAACGTAGCTGAGCCCAAACGACGAGTTCCCCACCTCGGGGATTCAGGGTTTAGGGCCCTGAGGTTCTGTAAGAGTTCCACAAGGCTTGCCTTTTGGGGCTGAGGCCTGGAACTGACGCCGAAAGGCGTCAGCCCAAAACCTTATACAGTAGAAGCCAAAAAGTTGGAACATCATTATCCTCATGCCCTTAAGGTAAAGTATAAGGGATCCTAGCACGAATCCTCCTAAACCCATGTTCCAACTTTCTGGGATTCGCTGTAATTCTGTGTATTCTGCGTGCAGCGCTTCTGAGTCTTAGGACCTCTGTGTGTTGGCGACTCAAAGAGGAGGCTGTTTGAGGTTTAGGGTTTAGGGTTTAGGGTTTAGGGGTTTAGGGTTTAGGGTTTATAGGGGTTTAGGGGTTTAGGGTTTAGGGGTTTAGGGTTTAGGGTTTAGGGGTTTAGGGTTTAGGGTTTAGGGGTTTAGGGGTTTAGGGTTTAGGGGTTTAGGGTTTAGGGGTTTAGGGTTTAGGGTTTAGGGGTTTAGGGTTCAGGGGTTTAGGGGTTTAGGGTTTAGGGTTTAGGGTTTAGGGGTTTAGGGTTCAGGGTTTAGGGGTTTAGGGGTTTAGGGTTTAGGGTTTAGGGGTTTAGGGGAGTCGAGGAGTCAGCAAGTGGAGGAGTCTGGATGTGAAGCCTGAAACAACCCTGAGATGAAGGCTTCCGCCAGCCCCAACCCAAACCTTGACACCCTGGCATGGGACGCCTGGCGTTCGGGTCAAGCGTCCCAGCACACTAAACCCGACACCCCAGAGGGCCCCAACGCAGAAAAGGGCACCCCCTGCCTCTCTGCAACTATCTCTGCGGCGGTGCCTTCTGCTGGCAGGTGTCGAGATCGCTCTTTAAAGGGTCCATACTTTTCACTGTACTGTTCATAAGTGTTGGTTGGTCAAAAGGGTCCGTAATTACTTTCCAGGGGGGGGGGCAAAATATGCAGCTACTCGTGAGTATCTGCATGTGCCAAATCAAGCACCACATGCAACAAGAACCTACGAGGTCAAACAACACTGGCATAGTCTAATGAGCCTGGAGCAATTCATGAATCATTCGTGCGAGACGCGATTGCAAGCACCGCGACCATGCACATCGGCACCGTATCGTAGGAGGAGTCGAATCACCTGGCACATGGATGCTTGAGCCCTGCCTGGCCTGGCATCTAAATCCAGAAACGAGGTCGTATCAAGTCTGCTGACGCTCAACGAACGGTACAGTGCTTTCAGTTGCAGCCGAAATTAATTCAGTTCTTTGTCGTGAAAAATAATTTCGTGAAGCTAGCAGTCATTCTGATGGTGCCGGTGGGGATGGTCGGGATGACTATCATGCCGATGTTGATTCACGACAGTGTTGCTACTCGGAGGTTCACTGCTAGTCACGATGCCGCACCATCAGCAGCGCTTCTTGATGATGTGCCTGGTAGTAAGGAACAGGTATCTCTCTGTTATGCTGACACTACCAGTGCTTGACGTTGGTGAGGGCTAGGATTATGGGGTGAGCGCGCAATCAACAGTCTAGCAATGTGGGTTTACGGCCACAAGCAGCTTGGGTCTAGGGTTTCTGAACTCTCATGATACACTTGAATAATTATACTTATACTCGAATATACTTTTGCCATATTAAAGTATACGGTTATCATACTACGAATATATTATTGATACACAGATACATATTGATGCGTCCGAAAGTCGAGTCGAAACACAATAAACTGTCCGCGACCTTGGGCGACGGGAGGCCCTAAATCCCGTAGAGCTGCCACATTCTGACTGCTGTGATTATCATCAGTACTTTTGTTATTATGCTGGTTGTTCTTGTCATTACGCTGTATTTCTCTGACTTTTTAAACGCGTTTAAGAGTTTTGTTGGTACTGTGCTGATGTAGATGATGGGGGATGATGGGCGACGATGGTTATCATAATTACAGGATTGCTACTACTGTTATTCTTACTCTTATTATTGCCACTCTTACTTCGATTACTATTAGAGTTCTTGTCGTCATGGTGCTGGACGATGATGACGATGATGATGATGACGATCATGCTGATAATGCTGCTGCTGATGATGATGAAGATGGCTGTGATTGTTATTGCAATATTGATGCAAGAGCTGCCTGAAGGGCCTTGTAGCGGAACCATACCTGTGCGGCTAATCCTCCCCAACATCAACCTGGAACAGGCTTACACCGCTTCTGAAAAAATGTGAGCCAGAGAGTCTGGAGGAAATGTAGATCTTAATTGGGTTGAGGTCGTAAACGTGAAACCCGAACTGGAGCGAACAAAAATTTAAAGAGACATCAAGATGATCCCTACACCTAAAGACAATAGGAGTCCTTGACCCACACTTGTCACCATGTACTCAAAAGTGCCTGATCCTACGCCCCGACTTAGGTGTGCGTAGGGTTTTAAGAAACACTAAACTCACTAAACTCCACATTTAAAACTATAGTTTCCCGCCGCACCTGGAAGTCGCAGACACCACACTTAACAGCAAAGCCAAGTGGGGTCTCGAACTCGTGGTCCTCAAATGGGCTGGTAGCAGCCTGTGCGGACGGGTTTAGTGCTTCGGCTTTGTTTGTTTCGGGTTTAGGGCCCTAAGCGTTTAAAGTAATAGTAATCGTAATACTAATAGTAATCGTAATAGTAATAGCAATAGTACTGGTAATAGTAATATTATAATCGTAATAGTATTGGTAATATTTAGGCCCCATGAATGCCAAGCCTGCCAAAACCTGGAGCCATGAGGGTATCCTACCGCCGAAGTACTTGGGAGGGGCGAGACAGTGCTCGAGCCTTTGGGTCCCGTTGTCTTGGAAGTTTCGGTTTAAGGGTTTAGGGGTTAGGGTTTAGGGTTCACCACATGTAGACGAAGAAACTCGCACAACCGCCAAACAGGATGTGCCTGACGGCCTGGACCGCATGGCCATGCGGCCTTGAAATGAGCACAGAGCAATCAACCTGGCTCACTGTGTCTTGCTTCACCCGATGATGACGGTCTTGGTGCCTCTGCGCCCCGTCATACACTTGATGAGCCATGATGCTGGTGACTGAAATGGCGATGTTGGGCATGATGATGAAGGACCAACTGTAATGATGGTGATGATGAGGATGATGGCGATGGCGGTGGTAATGGTGATGCTGTTGATGGTGGTGACAACCCATGATGAAGACAATCGTGGTCGTGTTTGTGATGGTGCTCATGGTGATTATGTCAGTGATAACTCTGATGACGACGATGATCTGTTGGTGACGAGGATGACGCGGGTATTTGTACTGCTGGCTGTAAGACTACAGCCAGCCACAAGCATGACTCCAGTAGATCATGCCACCCTACATGCCAATATCAAGAATCGCAATCTCATTTGGAAGCCCACTGGGGCTCATCCACAAAAAACCCTAAACCCTAAACCCCACAGATAAGAAACAAAAAGAGGAGTCACACGAAACTCCGAGTCCCCAAGCCCAAGGGCCTCAGGCTCGAAAATGAGCATGGCCTCAAGTGACTTCAGCTTCTTCTCGCCTGAGGACAATCCAAAGCCTTCCTACGGTTTCAGTTTTTGTTTAAGGTTTAGCCTCCGGAACCGGCGTGTTACAAAAAGCACCACCATGATCCAGGGTGGTAAGCGGGCTCTTAGGGTGCATGGAGGTCTAGAGTTTGGGTATCTGCCTGTACGTGTATTATACACACCAAGCTACGCACGGATGCCTTTCGCACATACACATGCAAACACAATCGACCAAAACTCCCGCAAAAGGCACACTGACACACACCCGGCCTCCCCCTGCCCAAAAAAAGCAAGCAAACAAACTGATCCGTGGCTAAGACTTGTACGTAGCTGTCGCCGACCTCAAGGTCTGAATTTACGTGTCCCGCGAAGTATGCATACCACAGAGGACAACACAGAGGACAAAGCACGAAACACGAACAAGAAAAACAAACCCAAGATTCACACACGAACAGCCGATGAAAAAAAAACAAACAGGGGGCACGGAAACATGCAGATGCTAACAAGGCAATCGCCCAAAACGATTTGTTTGTCACAAGAAGCAGCGCGATTGGTATTGAAAGTAGTAAAAACAGATCGCCGTCACGACGACGAAGGAAATCCATAATGGCTACATTCTCAGTACCTCGGTGTCTCGTGCCAAACTTCACAAAACCTGTCAAGCCTAAACCCCAGAGGCTAGAAGCAAAGCTCATGGCTGCTGAGGCCAGGGCTGGAGGTGTTGCTTCCTAAGACCTGGAGGCCACTGAAGGCTGGTGAGTAGGAGAGATAGCGTATTTATGCATCATGTATGTATTTTACGTGCATGGATCCAGCAAGTTCCACTATACTTGATCATATGCCCTACACCCTAAACTGGTACTACTTCGCTTCTACAGGGACCGAGCTCTTAGACCGCTTCGCGAGGATCTGAGGTTCTTTCGACTTTCCGAGTCTGGCTTGGAATCTCCGTCTTTTTTTGCCCCCCAGGGCCCCCCAAAGTCGTAAGCTTCGCCCCGGCAGCCTTAAGAGTTCAGGGCGATGTTTCCCCCTCTGCAAATACAAATTCTGAACCTCCAGGCCCGGAATGAGACCCTTCACTCCTAGAGCTACAAACCCTGAACGCCTAAAGCCTAAAGCCTCAGCATGGAAAAAACCCCTCCTCTGCAACATCGCAGATCGGGCTTAGGTGGATTGGGTTTCTTGGTGGCTCTTTTCCGTCTGCCCTTCGACATTCGAAAGCCTGCAAAGTAACGGTTCTGGGGATTTGGGTCTATAGGTTTGAAGGATATGGGCTAAAGAATGGGACTGAGTTTGTAGAGTTTGGGCTTACGAGGTTTAGGGCTTAGGGCGCAAGCAGGGTTAGAAGAAGAAACATCAAGCATACATGCAAAGCCCGGGCGACGGATGCTCGTTGTTTCGGAATACGCGTTCTCCCAAAACCCTAACTCCAAAACCCTACATCCTAAACCCTAACCCCTAAACCCAAAACCCTAAACCCCAAAAACCCAAAACCCTAAACCTCACTCTGACGCATACAGCAGAGCTCGCGGTTCGGGTTTTGTCACGAGGCAGAAAACGCGGACATCCGGACCTCCGACTGAGCCTCGGAACCCTGTTCCGAAAAAGGAAAACCGAATATAAGGGTTCCTTTAAGAGTTCTTCTAATAAGGGATCTAGAAGTTCGTTTAAGAATTCTTATAATAAGGGTATCACCGTAAGACTTTAGAGTTTAGGGTTTATGGTTGAGGATTACAATGCTTAGGTTGAGGATTAGGCTTAGGCCCGACCAGCCCTTAATTCCTAGACCCTGCGATCCTGAGCACCGTTGAACGTATAAGTAGACCCCCATCTCCAAACAACCCGTAGCCCAAATCCCAGAAACTTAAGCCCAAACATAAGTCTGTCCTTCATCATCATCGGCACTGCTGCAGGCCTGTCAACCGGCGAGTGCTTCCCAGATGCGGAGGTTAGGGTTCGGAAACTCACGGCAAAAGAGCCAACAAATGAGTTATTCATAACCATAGTAAAGGTTAAGCACTTATCGCAATACACTAGAATTCAAGCAACATATAGTAATACTAGCTATAGGGGTTTACTGGGAAGCACACAAGGCTTGGTACCTCCTCCAAGTGCCCTGCTGCGTCCAACCCGTTTAGTAAGGCACATGACCAAGTCCCACGAAATTTCAAGGCTGAAATTTGGGGTGTCTCCCTGTATGTGTGTGTGTGTGTTTCTTTGTCTGTCTTTGTCTCTTTGTGCGTGTTTCTGTGTGTCTTTCTGTCTGTGTGTCTGTGTGCACAGTCTGTGTCTGCCCGTCCGTCTGTCCATCTGTCTGGGTGACCTACACATGGGCAGAGTTGTATCATTTACATATTTACATATGTATGCATATCTGCATATGGAAGTGCATAGAGAGAGGGAGACGCTTTCGTACACATACATACATGCATACACACATACACACATTCATAGCTCCATGCACTATATTAAATTCCATTACATTCGAGTTCATTCCATAAATACACACATACCTACATGCATACATACGTGCATACATACATACATACATGCATGCATACATACATGCATATATACATACATGCATGCATGCATACACACATGCATACATACGCACATACGCACATATGCATGCATGCATGCATGAGTTAGCTTCCCTGATTTTATCTCGGTTTCTGCGGCTGCGCCTGTGGAGCGTTTGGCGTTTTGGCTCCGGGATTTTGTTTCTTCACTGGCTGGATAAGTGAGGCGCTTACACACTCACCCACCAGTCCCGAAGATGGCAACCTGAAGCGAAGCTACGTGACTTGAGCATAAAGCCCCTCTCACCAGCCAACTCAAACCAAGATGGTAACCCCTAAGGATCCTGAACCCCAAGCCCCTAAACCCTAAGGCCTTAGAGATCCCCTTTAAAGGAACCCTAAATCCTTATAGCCCTAAGCCCTAAATCCAACCCTAAACCCTAAACCCAACCCTAAACCCTAAACCCTAAACCCTGAACCCAACCCTAAACCCTAAACCCAACCCTACATCCTAAACCCAACCCCTAGACCCTGAACCCAACCCTAAACCCTGAAGCTTAAACCATGAAAAAACCCTAAACCCTGAAGGAACGGTCGGTGAGGAGCCTGGGAGCAGCTGGCATTCGGGGGGTGCTGCAGCGCCTTCCTGGCTCTCTGAAAAAAAAAAGGCTCCTCGGGTTTACGACTAAGGTTCTCAGGGTTTGGGGGGGTTTGGGAATTAGGTCTTCGGGCTTCAAAGGTATACTATAGGGGCCCCTTTTTTTTTCATCGGACCTTGGGGCCCATTACGCTATAACTATAATACGGCACCCTCAAAATAGTATATTGATAATCAGCTTCCGTTACATGTGCAGGTTTGGTAAACGGTAGGTTTACGGTCTCGGGTGCCTTTCAGTTCAAGGATTGAGGGTCAAGGTTGCGCTTGTTGGAGGGGTTTAGTGTTTAGAGCTTCTCTGTTAGGGTTTAGGGTTTAGGGTTTAGGCCCTAAACCCTAAACCCTAAATACGGTTTAGATGAGTGTACATCAGGCTGTCTTTTTTTTGCTTCGGCGCCTTGGCATCGGGCTTCAGCGTGTTCCGGGCCAGTGGATGTGAGGTGCTGCAATAAATACCACTACGGGCTATTAAACCTTAAGGGTACCTTAATCTACCCTTTTTAGGGTCCTAATAGGGATCTTTAGGGTCTAATAGCCCATCGTGGAATATATCTTGATTAAAAATCCGAAAGGATGTGGTTCCTCAGGTTTCCATGAAGAAACCTATGTCCCTCCTGAGCTAGGCCCTTTCTTTGCCCAAAAGTGCTGTAGATAACGTAGGGCTTGTCTGCTGGGTGCGACGGCAGGTGGGTCGAGAGTGCGATGCGAAAGCGGGAAACTGCCTGGGTAAAGGAGCGATGCGAAAGCGGGAAACTGCCTGGGTAAAGGAGCGATGCGAAAGCGGGAAACTGCCTGGGTAAAGGAGTCCCATCACAAGGGAAAAAACAATCCAAGAAGACGAGACTGTGAAGAAGGCAAGAGGAGTTTGGGTTCCAGGGATCCTCAACCCTTGCCCTCGACATGGTCCTTTTCGCACAAGCCCTACACTCTACCCCTACCCAGCATTCGCGAATCCAGGTGCGGAGCCGAAAAGCACCTAAGGAACATGCCGATGGTACTGATATGTAAAAACCAAAGGAAGAAGGCAAGCTATATAGACATCAACAGCAATAGGACGACAGAGGGGGCCAATGTAGCAGCAACACAAGATTCAAGAGGCCCTAGTGACTCTAGTCGATGAGGCTTGGCGGTTTGGCTTTAGGGCTTTCGTCTTCTCCGGGGTTCAACGCACACGTATGCACCGGAAGTTTATGTGTGGGTATGGGTTTGGGCCTGAGAGCATGAGCAGTTCACCTTAGCTTTATAAAGGGTTCTATACCGCTAGATCGGCATAATACTGCTAAACTCCCACATTTGAGCCACCCGATAGACCGGAAAAACGGAACCCCTAAACCGTAAACCCTCTGCCGCTTTCCAAGCGCCCCCCAACTCTTCCACAAGAGCCTCGGGGTGTAGGTGTTCGCAGGCCCTGGCCAAAGGAAAGATACCCTTCAAATGATCTAGGGCTGAGGGCTTGGGATGACGGATGTAACAAACATCGGAAAGCACGACGCTCCCACTGCTACCATTACTGCCGCAAGCACTACTGCTGCTGCTGCTGCCACTGCCACTGCCACTGCCACTGCTACTGCTACTGCTTCTGCGACGACTACTGCGACGACTACTGCGACTACAACTACGACTACCACTACCGCTACTGCTACCACTACCCCTGCCGCTACTGCTACTACTGCTGCTACTACTACTACTACTGCTACTCCTGCTACTCCTGCTACTACTACTACTACTACTGCTACTGCTGCTGCTGCTACTACTACTATTACTGCCTCCTACTCCTACTACTACTTCTCCAAGTCCTACTCAAACACCTCTCACTACGACGGCTGCCATTACTACTACCACCTGCGAGCACGACTATCACGACGACAACGACCAGCTACAGCTACAGCTACAGCAATGGCCAAAACAACAACAACAACAACAACCACCACGACGACGACTACTACTTCTACTGCTCGCATTACTACTGCCACTGCCATGCTAGGTGTGGAATCAACTACCGCCACTGCACCTGGGCTTCCATGGACACGGAATTTTCGACGTTATCCTTGGTTCGGTCATGGCACACATTAGCCTGTAAGCCTCCATGAACATGGCCGGCCTGCATAAAGCTGCAGATGCTGATTTTAAGTCCATGACACGCAACCGTGCGGCTTCGACTGGCTGATGATGCTTCTGAAATTTGAAGGCAATCTTAAGAGAATTAGTGTTGTGAGTTTTTGTTGGTGGTATGAGTACGATTATTGTTAGTAGTATTGTTAATATTATGAGTATCGCTAATGGTCATATCCATGGCGACAGGGCTGGTACTAGTAAGAGCTCCCAAGTTCATAGCTGTTGCTGGAACTTTGTTTCAGGATTGAGGGTACGGTGAGACGGGCTTGCCATGACTTGGAATTCGGGGTGTTTGATGTCAACTGCAGCAAGGCCCCCCGAAAAAATAAAATCTAAAACTCCGACCCGCCCAATCCTCGCCCAAAATTGAACACCACAAATGCACCCAGAACCGTCCCCCACAACCACCTTAAACTGCCTAGAAATCCATTTTTGCAGCTAAGAGCACCGAAGCTGGGCCAAGCCTCTCCGGTACTCACTCGTTAAGTACTTCCTAAACCTTACAGGATTTGGGGCTGAGGCGTTTAGGTGGTGAGGGTCTAAGGTTTATAGGCTATAGGGGTTTGGGGGTGTTAGGGCGCAGGGCCTCAAACGACTTACCTTCGGTATTGCCTTCTCGTGCTTAAAAAACGAGCACTATGCTTCTGGTGAAGATGCGTGGGCTGTAGGGCCTTTGCATTTGGAGGTTTGAGAGCATAGGGGCTTGTACGTATATAAGGGCCTTACTAGTTCGAAACGAGTTTTGGGGTATACTATGATTATACTATAACTATATAAGGAACACCCAAATAGTGCTGGCAACTATTCTCCGGCTTGAGGGCTGTGGATCCGATCCTTTCAGGCTTCAAGGTTTGGAGTTGAAGGGCTTATTTGATCCGCCAACCTTGGGTGGTGTGTTGGATGTTTGCAGGGGCAGAAGGGCTCAGCGGAGGGGTTTGGGGTCTAGGGTTTAGGGTCTAGGAATTTTTTTTTTAGGGGGTTTGTCGGGCTCCAGATTGAAAGGGCTTTCGAGCTTGGCACGATGGTGTGGGCTCACTGCCGTCGCTAGCTCGAGGTTCCTACATCCAATGGCTGCCGCCAGCAGTGATGCTGCTCTTAGGTGGGAACATTTCATAGGGTTGGGAATGGTTGAGAGAGCGTATGTATTGGGCGAGTCTGATAGCAGAGAGCTCATGTGAGTTTGGGGTGTTTAGGACTTACGGTTTGGGGCCTGCTGCTGTAGATATAGGATTTCGGGGGTCGGTTTGTGGGTTTGGGGCCTTACCGTAAACCCGGAACCATCAACCCGACGTCTAGGGCATGTTCGTGCAGGGTTTGTGATTTGCTAGATTGCGTCAAATTGTCTAGATTTTTGTGCAAGGTTTAGGACGCCAACGGGCATCAATAATCCTAACTCGCAAGCTCATCAAAAAGCATGAAAAATCAAGTGCCGAAGTCCTATCGAATTAAAGAGTTGTCTCGGCAGTGTTGGAGATGGCGACCTGGCGTTACTAAGCTGAAGAGATTGAAGGGCCTTACACAAACAAGTCGGTGTCATCAGCGATTCTGCGTCGCGAACCCTTGCACAAGTGCTGCTGAGGCCTTCCCACGGGCAACCGGCAGGCCATCCGCGCTTACCTCGAGAAGTCAGAGTTGGTGGTTTCCGGGACTGCGGGAACACATAATTACCCCCTCATATCTGAATCCTAAACCCTAGAATGGCCCTAGAACCCTAACAACCCTGAACCCTGTGTTTCGGGTTTAAGGTTTCAAGCTTTCGTATTTGCGGGCTTTAGCTTCAGGACAGTGTTCTTTTCCACCATGCTGATTTAGGGTTACTTTCCATGAACGAACGAATAAACAAACAAATAAAAAACATACATACATACATACATACATGCATACATATGTCTGTTACATATATACATACAGACATACATACATGCATAATTGCATGCATACATACATACGTACGTATGTACATTTACACATACATACATGCGTCCATGCGTCCATGCATCAATGCATGCATACCTGCATACAGGCATACAAGCATACATGCACTCCGATATCACAGGCATACATGCATATATGGTCACGCGCTCCGCGGCCCCCCCTTCCCCCCCCCCCCCCNNNNCCCACCCCGTACCAGACCATACCATTGGGGGGGGGGGCTGGGAACGCCAGACGCCTGACCATATATGCATACATGCATATACGCATACATGCCATGGAGGCGATTGGGGCGCGGAGATCCCTAAACCCGAAAAGTATCAAAGCCCTAAGCCCAAACAACTCCTTCCTGGGTACCCTTTTTGGGGGGGGAAGTTCCGGTGCTAGAGGGCATGATGGGAGCGGATACATTCCAAGACCCAAAGCCTAAACCCATACCCTATACCCCTAAACCCCTGAATTCCCAAACCCTAGACCCCTACACCCCAGACCCCTAAACCCTAGACCCCTCAACTCTAAACCCCTAAGCCCTAAACTCCAAATCCCTATAAACCCTTTAAGCCCGTTAACCCTAAATCCTCACCCTTACGTGTGCCGGGGACCAGACTTGGACTGGCCTCAATTTGGCCTAGTGCCCGTAATCTGCGTTCTTCGAGCAAAATGCTGCGATGACGCTGCGCTGTTGGCTTCATGGCTTCCCCTAAGGGTCCATGTACGCAAATAGCATAAAACTTACTACTCCGTGTAGAGGTACATTGGGCCTTGGGTACATGGACCCTTAGGCTTCGGGTGGCGTAGCAGATTTGGGGTTGCGAAATATCAAGGCCCGAAAACGTTATGCCAGGCATCCCAGCTCGTTCCCTTCAGACTTAAACCCTGGCTCACCCCAAACCCTGCAGCTCTACCACTGCTGCTGCCTGTCCCCCCATTGCGCCTGCTGCTAGCACTCTTCGCGACAGTTGTCAAACATTCTGCGTAAAGTTGGCTCGAATTCCAGGGTTGCAGGGTCAAGGCTTAATGCCTAGGCCCCAAGAGCTTAGTACATCTCAAAGCTACTGCCAATCCCATCATGCCTTTCAGCCGTTGCCTTCTCTGCATCATCACATGTAAAACAAACCCTGGGCCTATAACCCCAAAATAGTAGGATTCATAGAAGGAACCCTAATAAAGGCCCAAGGTTTCTTAATCAGGTTCCTACATTAATGTCTACTGTCCTTTCTAGTGTGACCCTGTGTTGATGTTGTTGCTTTTTCTGCAGATTGCTACAACAGATGTGTGTGTATATATATATAACGTGAACCGTAAACCACCGGCTTCGGGAGTATCAAAGCAATATAGGCTTCAGAACAGCACTTACCTATGTAATGCATTACCACTCATCTTGTAACACTGTAACTATACTAGCTATAACTACTGTTTATGACTATAAGACCTAAGCCGCCATAAACAATAAACCAACTTCAAGAGCAGGGGCAAACTTCCGCCTCCCGAACCCGAAACCCTAAACCCTAAACCCTAAACCCCTAAACCCTAAACCCGAAACCTTAAACCCCTATAAACTGCAGATCCCTGAAAGAAAACTCGCAAAGGGCTGTGAGGCCAGACCAAATCTTAACTCACATCCTAAACCCTAAACCAACCACCCTAATTTCAAAACCATACGCCCTAAACCCTAAACCCTAAACCCTAATTTCACAACCATATGCCCTAAACCCTAAACCCCTAAAACCCTAAAACCCAAAACCCTAAGCCCTAAACCCTAAAGCCAACAAAAACCCTAAGGAAAGGCCCTAAATCCTAGAAAGGCCCTAAAGTCCCTAAAATACAGGGGCCTTTTTTTCATCAGAACAAGCTTTTGGGGCCCATGATAGGGTTTAGGGTTTAGGGTTATAATAAGGAACCCCTAAACAAGGAACCCCAGAGGGACCCCTAAACCCCAAAGGCCCTAAAGGAAAAGGCCCGATCCCGGAGTTCTCCTGGAGCTCCGCTGGCTGGAAGTTGATGCCATGCATGCCTAGGTCGGCTCGGGACTTCTTGAATTTGGGGGCTTCAAAAAAAGGTACCCTTTTCGATCTTATGGGGCCTTCTTTAGGGTTTAGGGTTTTGGGGGGGTTTAGGGTTTGGGGGTTTAGGGTTTGAGGGTTGAGGGTTTAAGGTTTAGGCTTCAGGGTTGGGGTTTTGTATGCAAATTGATGTACGGAAAAAACCTTGGACCCCTCCTTCAGTACAGATTGCGGTCAGTCAGTTTCTGAAATTTCCATGTCCGTCAAACCCTAAACCCACATACTCGGGCCGACGATTGAAGCCTCTGGGGCTATGGGTTTTCCGGTCCGGTTCAGGGTTCAGGGTTTGGGAGTTTGCGAGTTTAGGACTAGGGTTTGAGGCCTCGGGTTTGGGTTTTGGGTTTGGGGCTGTAGCTTTCAGCACCAGTCGTACCATGATGGCAAACGGCGGTGACTTCGTGAAGCTGAAGATGACCCATGGTGGTGATCCCGATTGTGAGAATATGGTAACGGAGAGGACGAAGCCGATCTTCACGCTTGGGTTTAGGGTTTAGGGCTTAGGGTTTAGGGTAGGCTTGGCCATGTTATTTGAGGAGTACCGTGCTTGCTGCCCTAATTATTCTTGCAGATTAGTCAGCGAGGCACAACGTGACGCCACAACCCGTCGGGGCTCGTACAGGCGAAACCATTGCTAAGGTGTTAAAGATTTTACGGATTTAGAGCTTCCTGTTTCAGGATTTAACAACGATTTCTGCCTCTAACCCCAGGGCGCTCATACCCTATGTCCCCTAAGCTGAACCCGAAACCGAACTTCGCCTACAACCACGGGTATCTATGTCGTGTGGCCTGCTGCCCTCATGAAATAATTTATTAGTATTAGAAAAAAAGTATTTGCTGTAAGCAGCATAACAAAATTATCATTGCAATAAGGAGTCCAAACATTACGGTAGTTTTATCGGGTTCAAGTAAACCCCAAATTTTGTCCCCAACCCCGCCGCCCTCTTAAGCCCCCTGACGCCCTGAATGCCTGCAAGCTGAGACCCCCCCTCTTTTTTGCAAGCATAAACCCAAAGCCCTGAATCTTAACAACCGTGCTGAGACCATCATGCAAGCCCTCAGTTCCAGCAAGCGCCCTCAGCTTCGAACTGAGTCCATGAGCGAACTCCTGGATGTTCAGAAGTTAGGGTTTAGGCCTTGGGCTTCATCTAAGCCCCACACACCTAAACCCTGACCCTAAGAAGTGCAGACTTCTTTATTGCTTATTAGCTCCGCGGTCAGTCCAACCAATGCTCCTGGGGTCCAACTTTCATTTTAAGGGTATAGGTAGAGGTGGTGTAGGATAGAGTTGTTGAGGGTTTAGGGTGCAGCGTATGGTTTGGTATAGGGTTTTAGGGTTTAGAGTTGAGAGCTTGGGGTGTAGGGTTCAGGGTTTGGAGTTGAAGGTTCGGGGTGCAGGGTAGAGTCTAGGGTTTAGGGTTTGGAGTTGGGTTGAGGGCAGCTGAGGGCCGCGGCTTCATGAAAATGTAGGAACCGCAAACCCGAAGCCAGAAATATGCGATCTCGCAGGGCGTGAGCTGGGTCGTGCATGATGTGAAATGTTCAAGGCTTCTCGGCAGCCACAAGTGTTGGGGTAATATTAGCTGGAAGCTAGACCACTTCCCCTGAGAAGATTGGGCGCGAGGGTATGAAAGGGTCATGAAATCTGGTGCAGGGTTTTTGTGGGTTAATTGTAACTTGCAATCTTTAACACACCAATCTCGCTGGAACAGGGGTTTCTTGGACACTACTGCTGTTCACGAAATCCTGCGAATCCATGAAGTGGCCATGAACCCCAAAGCTCTTGCACCATCAGCCTCAACGTGAACTCGATCGACATACTACACTGAAAAACACACCCTGACCCCACACCGAAAACCGTCAAATCCAAATCCCCGGACACCAACAGTAAAACTTTTGCTATCCTGGGCCACAACCTCAAACCCAGTGGGTGAGCCATCGCATTGATTTCAATTCTGCGAAGCCTCAACCAGGTCACTGCATGTCAAGCCAAGAGCCCCTAAACCCTAAACCCTAAACCCCTAAACCCGAGACCCTAAACCTTAAACCTTAAACCCTAAACCCTAGACCCTAAACCCTATTCCAGGCAAACCTCTAAAGCCTAAAGCCCGGGCCTCTCAGCCCTGAACCCAAAAAACCTTCGCCTAAGCCCGTAATTTTGGGGCCTTCATAATTGGAATAGGGTTCCTGTTAAAGGGTCGAAAAGGGCTACGATAAGGGCTATTATAAGGATTTAGTATAGAATTCGACTAGGGTTCCTTTAAAGGGTTCCTTTTAAAGGGTCTAGAAGGGCTACTACAGGGGCTATTATAAGGATTTAGTATAAAATTCGACTAGGGTTCCTTTAAAGGGATCCTTTTGAAGGGTCTATAAGGGCTACTATAAGGGCTATTATAAGGATTTAGTATAGAATTCGACTAGGGTTCCTTTAAAGAGATCCTTTAAAGGGGTTTAGAAGGGCGACTATAGTAAGGATTTAGTATAGGGGCCTTCATAAATAGAATAGGGTTTTGGAGCCAATTATACTACAATGATAATAAGGAACCCCAAAAATAGTATTGGTACTTATTTCGGCCCCTATATTATCCCCCCAAGATTCCCAAATCCTGAAGTTCAACAGTTTACCAGGATCCCAAACTTAAGCCCTGGATCGGAAGATGCTCCTTTTGGACCCTAAACCCCAGATCCTAGATCACCCTACCACCCTAAACCCTGCACAAACCCCAGGGACATGCTTCTCGAACCCCTACAGAGGCCTGCGGCGACAGTGACGAGCGCCGCGATTTGTCCAAAGCCTGGCTGCGGCCGCTATTGCTTTGACAATTTGGAGATGAGGGCTTGGGTCTTACCCTAAACCCTGGACCCTAAACGGGTTGGGGTCGTTGTGCCGGGGCTTCATGGTCTCATGGTGGTTATGGATTATGGGTCTTGCGCTGCAGGGCTTTGGGATCTCTTTGAGCTTCGAGGACTTAGGGTGTAGGTTGCAGAGTGCACGCGATGGCTTGTTTCACATCTCCGGTGGGAAACCGGGGACAAGGACCCGAACCATGACTTGGAAGCCTTCAGCCAGCTTTGAATGGGGTTTGGGGTTTTTTGGTACATAATACGGAGCCCTGAGGGAAGCTACAAGTTTCGGCAACTATACATCCGGGCTTCCATTTTACAGTAGGATCTTGCGCACCTGCAGCATAAGGTTCAGAGCACAGGGTGGAGGACTCGTGAGGACCCGGCACCCAACCGTGCAAATATGACACCAAACCACGCACGAATCTCAACAAGAACCCTTGAAACCCCATCCCGAAACCCAAACACCAAAGCCCCAGAGCCCTATACCCCAAAACCTCATACCCGGAACCGCCCTACACCAACTAACTAGACAAACCACTGCGAAGCCCTACAGTGAACCCCAGAAAGTTGGAACATGAGGATTTGTGCTAGGATCCCCTATACTCTACCTTAAGGGCATGAGGATATTGATGTTCCAACTTTCTGGCTTCTACTGTAAGTCTTAAATTCCTCCTGCAACTCCCGGACCTTAACCTGACACTTCCAAGCTGCGCCTTCATGATTTGGGCGGGCGTAATGCAGGGTGTAGGTTTAGGGGTTTAGGGTTTAGGGGTTTAGGGGTTTAGGGTTTAGGGGTTTAGGGGTTAGGGGTTTAGGGGTTTAGGGTTTAGGGTTTAGGGTTTAGGGGTTTAGGGTTTAGGGTTAGGGACTAGGGCCACTACAGTTTAGGACTTAGGACTTTACAATTCCAAAAGACGTGCGCTGCTCGGCAAAATAGCCGGGCATGACTCGGAAAGACTCGCGCATGGAGGCGTACCGGCGATCGCAGATCCTGGGGGGGGNGGGGGGGGGGCATGAACTGAGCCTTAACCCTAAACCCCTAAACCCCAAACCCCTACATCCAACCCCTAAACCCGTATCCCCTAAACCCGAAACCCCTAAACCCTAAACCGCTAAACCCCTAATGTAGGAACCTGATTAAAAAACCCTGGTCCTATAACCCCAATATATGAAGATCCATATTAGGAACCCTTCCATATTAAGAACCCTAATAAAGGGCCATGGTTTCTCAATCAGGTTCCTACATTCCCCTAAACCCTAAACCCCTTATAGTATCCTTATAGGTCCCGTATAGGAACCCTTATGGACCCCTTTAAAGGAAACCCTCCACCCCTAAACTTGAACCGCTGGGCTTTTGTTTGAGGGCTCACTGCTCCGGCGACGGGGCCAGAACATGGGAGTTTCAGCAACGAAAGGAGCAAATCTACACCAGAAGTAAGGGTTTAGGGTTTAAGGCACTTCTTTCAAGAAGAGCCTTCAGAAAGAGCCTTCCCTCCCTCCCTCCACATAACCCCATGTATCAAAGTTGGCAGCTAAGGCCGAGTGGTATTGGCAAGGTGTTCGAGGCTACATAGTTAGGAACTGTTAGGGGTGTTGGGCTTAGGGTTTTTCAGACTCAGGGTCCAAGGTGTTCGGGTTTTTGGGGTTACTGTACTGCCCACGCTTACCCTAAACCCTAAACCCCTCAACCCTCTCCTAAAGCCCTAACACCTTGAAACCCTGAGGGTTTAGTGACGGTGTTGAAGGCCTGCCTCTGCTGGGACTTCTAGAGCTCATTCCTCAACTCACGGTTTAAGGGTTTAAGGGTTTAGGGGTTTTGGGGGTTTTGGCTGTAAGGGCTCCTCTTTAAGCCTGTCGTCGTCTCCATGAGCTGCTGTTGCTGAAGAAGACGAGCTTGTGCTCACTCTTGCGAGTGAAAGAAGCCTCCCGCATCCTCTAACCCTGCTCTGCACAACCGCCTGCGCGGGTTCGATGCTCTATCAATGTTGATGCTCACTTTGTGAGCGGACTCGAAGTTGCGAATGGTCTCACCCTGTCGACGTGCTTGCACGGTGCTGTAAAGTCGAAGGTGGCAAGTGGCCGCCAAGGATATCATACGAAAGAACTCTAACAGAACCGGACACTCTATACCCCACACCCTAACTCCTGCACCCTCAAAGCCCTGCATCCTAAACCCTGAAGCGCTACACTGCGAAGCCCAATAGCGTGTCGGGATCATTCGCAGACTGCGAAAACTCGGCCGTTCCAAGTCTGCAGCAGGCGTTGTCGGATGCAGCCTTTGGTATTTTTTGTATCTGCTTTCTTAGAGATTTCAACGCCTTGGGTGCATGCAGGGCAGGTTGTTTTGGGCTAAGAGGGTTTGGGGTCAGAGCTAATTTTCTCCGAATTTAAACAGAGTTCACCACTGCCACTTTGGGCATCTTGACTACGACTTCAAGATACTTCGTGCTTCACTGCCATCTGTACAACTACGATCATAAGCCACAAGTCCCGGAACCCTTGAAGGAACTCCTTAACACAGAAACCTTAAAGAAGCCCTTAGAGCAACTCCTTGAAACGTGTATCCTTAAAGGAACCCTGATAGCATCATAGTATCTTCAAAGGAACCCTCCGAATATCCGTAAAGTAACCCTCATAATACCCTTAGAAAGGAGCCCTAAACCTCTCATAATATCCTTAACTTACAGGAGCTCTAGTCCTCTCGCAATATCCTTAAAGGGGCTCTAGTCTAGACCTCTCGTGATATCCTTAAAGGAGCCCTAGACCTCTCATAATATCCCTATAAAGGAGCCCTTAACCTCTCAAAATATCCCTACAAAGGAGCCCTTAAGCTCCCATAATATCCTTATAAAGGAGCCCTTAAGCTCCCATAATATCCTTATAAAGGAGCCCTAGAGGAGATCAAGGGCTCCCGGCTGTCGGAAGCTGTTGATCCCGAGCTGAACCGCTTCCACGCGCGCACGCGAGGATCGGTCTTCCTTCTCGACCTCTCTGCAGAAGCTCGGGAGGTGTAGGTAGGGCTCCTTTAAGGGATCTATAGCGGCTCCTTTTGGGTTCCTTTAAGCTTACTATAAGGTTACTATAAGGGTTACTATATCTTCCTTCTCGACCTCTCCGCATGAGTTCAGGGCCTTGGGCTTAGTGCTTAGGGATTAGGGGTGTAGGGGCTTCGGGATGTAGGGGTTAAGTGGTTAGGGGGGATAAGGGTTTAGGATTTTGGGTTTAGGTGTTTAGGGTTTAGGGCAAGTTTAAGGGATTTAGGGCTTTATGCAAGACGTCTGCGGATCATCCGAGCGAGAAGCACGGGCTGACTGGCAGCTAGGCAAGGTCTTTAGAAGTAGGCTATCGATTCTTGAATAGGACACTCATGCTACCGCGTTCTGGGTAGCACAAGGTTCTAGAGGGCTTAAGGAACAGTCCCAAACCCAAAACCCAAAACCCAACAGCCCTAAAAGCCACCCACTGTCCTAGGTAGCCTAGCAGGATCGAAAAAAGGCAAGATGTAGGTCGGGGAATCTCAAATTGAAGATCGCACCCGAAACCCGAAACCCTTAGGGTTAGGGTTAATAAGTTCGAAACTCTCAATCCTCAAACGTTCATAAGCCCTACATCCCAAACCGCTTTTTGAACCCTAAGCCCTAACCCACCTACCTCATCCTGCCGTTTAAGGCCCGTGAAAGCCACAGATTGGAAGCATAAGCTTCGAAGGCCTCTGTTCAGCTTGGAAGTCTAGGGCTAGTAATATAACGGTCGTAAGAATTAGAATAGTTACTGTAACTAAGATCTTCATAAGAAACCCTAAGGAATGGGAGTGCAAACTATTCAGGCTTCTATATGGCATGGCTGCATCCCGTCAGGCTTTGTACCGCTGCTGCTCAGCTCAAGTATCCGTGAATACAAAGTGAAAAGAACCTAGAAGCCCTAAAGCGCCGGACTCCAAAGCCCTTGAGTTCGGGGCATAGGGTTTCTAGGAGTTTAGGGTTTTTCATGCTTGGGTTTAGGGTCTAGAGTTTGGGGCTCAGGGTTTCTAGGAGTTTAGGGTCGTTAATGCTGTGTCACTTCAAGCATGTCGGAAACCCGTGGTCGGGAGGCGCATTGAACAGCCTAGCCCCTAACCCCAAACTCCAAAACCCTATGATGGTTGAGGCTCAGGGTCTGAATTTGTCTTCAACGATTGTGTCAGGAATGTCGGTTTTCTTCCTCCATGACCGAACTCCCAGACTCCCTCAGCCCCAAGGCACGGCTAGACCTCAGGGGGTTTCGGGTTTCTCCCACACGTTAAAACAGAACTAAGACCAGGAAGAACACACCATAATACCATGCTTGTTTTGCGTGTTGCTGCATTTATGTTCTTGGCGTTCTAGTCACTCCAGTCGTGCGTAACCTGAGTCGACGGTCGCCTCCACAGCTTCCATGGTCTCAGTGTAAGGGTCTGCTTCTGCCGAACCCACCTGAGTTCTACTGCAATGAAGGTTGTTTGAAGGGTTTGTTTCATGGTTGTTTAAAGGCTTTGCATAATAGAGTTCTACAAGAGAATGGCCGTACGAGTTCAGGTAGCATTTTGTGATACGTTTTGCTGAAATCATGTAGGGCTAAAGGGATACTATAACTTAAAGTTCAAGCTCGTGGATTCAGGGAAGGGTCTCTTCGTGGCCGTCTGCATTTCGAACTAATTGTGGGCTATGACAACAAGGTTGCCCAAGCTCTCTATGCAACCGTCATGCGTAACCGCAATCCAACGGCCGCGGCTCTAAGGGTAAGGGGCTTCCAGCACTGACGCAGTTTTGAGGGTGTCTCCTGTCAGGGCTCAAGGTTTCGAGAGTCTGGGGAGTCTGGGGTTGAGGAGGAGGAGGAGGAGGACCATGCTGATGGTCTTCATCCCGAAACTCTGAACAACCCTAATCCCCTAAAACCTAAACCATCTACCTGTCCATCCGTCTAGATAGCCTTGCAAAGAGTCTGTTGCAACTTATAAGGTCGCATGAGGATGCCTTGCTAGCTCGATAATTTCTCTCAAGCGTCTCGAGGATGCCGCCTTGGGTCCCGAATTTATTTCGAATCCTCTGACGGTACCAGATTGTGCTTAGCATGTATCTCAGTTGGTAGGTACGGCAAAAATTTGGATGCTATATACTTTCAGATTGGCATGAATTGCCAGTTCTCTTATAAACAGAGCATGGCAATACTTCAGGTAGTAACCACGACTCCTCGACGAGACCTTACATCGCCTAGTGAGACTACATCCTGCAGGCTCAGCCCACTGACAGACGCACTAAACCCACCTCTTATGCCTCACCCACGATTCCTGCGAACGCAAGTCTAACATCTGCGGTCATGTAAGATCGCGAGGCTGCAGCCCGAGCAGGTAATTAGCTGTACGAGGCTATAATGTCAAAAATACATATTCGAACATACAAGCTTCACAGATACACATACTAACGTCTCTGTCTCTACATGTATAGAACTGTATGTACATGTATGCTTACCGTGGAATCGTGGAATCTGGCCCGAAGCCGCATCCCGAAAGAGAAAGCCAACACATTCGATATGTCTCACGGATGCTCAGGTGCCCACGATGTCACAAAACTCCTCATAGCCTTTAGGATTTAGGGTCGGGGGTTTGGCAGGATTTAGGGTTTACCGGGTTTGGAACTCAGCAATTGGAGGAGGGCTTAGAGGCTTTGGGTTCCCAGCAAGGCACAGGAAGTACTAGTGAAGTACGTAGTTGTCACGGTAAGCACTCTTTCTAATTGAGTTTGATGGTAAGGACGAGGCTGCTCATGGTGGTGTGTACTACGTCCGTCTGTTCGTTTGTTCGTGACCACCAACCCAACATGACAAGATAGGGGGTGACAGTAATGTTACGGTCACTCCCGTCTGGGTCTGTCTTGAGCGTGTACCGAGGATGCGAAACTGTTCGAGAAACTGTTGTGGCAGATCTTCCTCAAGTGTAAACATAAACCCTACATCCTAAGCCCTATAAACCGCGATAGTCTCCGTCACCATAATGGCCTTGGAAGCGTAAAGCCATTGTATTCGAGAGTCTTTACCGGTCCAGGTGAGCTACGATCAATAATTCACCATGCTCATGTTTCATCCAGATAGGTCCCTTTTTGGGTACCCTAACTGATAGGTGCCGTATTATAATAGGGACCCAAAGAGGGACCATAATTTTGACAACCACTCAGATGACATACAACCTCAAGAACTCTGTAACTGCCTTCTGGCGACACTGACACTACTGCGCGAAAGCTCTAGGACTCTAGGCCCCAAGCCCTACACACCAAAATGCTGATGAATTTTCGAACCCCAACCAAACTCTCCGAACCATAAGCCCCATATGACGGGTTGAATAAGTAAGGTAACCGCACGGGATGATTCAAGCTTCACGGCGCAGGTCTACGGTTCTTTCAATGAGTGTGCCATCTGCGAGGCAGGGTACGGGCGATATTTTGGGTTGCTCACGTTCGGGTTGAGAGCACGATAAGGTTTGGGGCTTTAGGTGTCAGGGTACATGGATAGAGCGACGCCCCGACGCCTAAACTAGCAGATTTTGGGCTTGCTCAAGCTCCCAAAAACGCGAAACCCCAAATCAGCGAGTTTCAGGGTGTAAGCTTATGCCGTTGACCCTACCCCCAAACCCCTAAACCCTAAGCCTACGCCCCCAACCCTCTCGAGGCTTCGATTTGGCACAGCTGGGCCCCAAGGCTCAGCGTGTCTCCAGCGCCGAGGGTGAATCGATCGGCGATTTCATCCACTTCCTGCGATTAGGGTTAACCAGTTAACCTTAAATTGCTAAAACTAAGCCATTTGGCTCCTTGTGCGATCATAATACTATTCTTCATACAAACTTTATAAGGACCCTGCTGAGCGAACTAGGTCATAATTCATAGCCTCAGGCAGCACCTGCATGTGTTTTCAAGCATCCAGCTCTACTTGAACGAATCTTGAAAGCCAAAGCCAGCATAATCACAATATATACACAATTTTAATACCGATTGCTTCTGAAAGCCAGTCAACTAATGAAGATTCAACTCAAGTTTTGAAACGGCGAGCTCCTTTCACGGCCTGGGGTTTAGGATATGATGTCGGGTTAGACTCCCATCCCTGATCTTACATTCAGCTGAAACTACCATATGCTTCTGCTTTGTGTAAACCTACGATTTATGTAACACATTTTACCTTGTGGAAACTCTTAGAACTTACACACCCTCTTTCCGTCCGAGATGCTGCCAATCTCTTGCTAAATGACAACTCTTCCATAGCATCCTAGCGATACGAAGCTAATGACGCAGGAAACATCAGCATCACGAATGACAATCACGATTGTAGTGACAGGGAGAGCGAGAGAGAAAGAGAGAGAGAGAGTTGACTAGATGCTTGAGTGACTGATTCATTGATTTCTTGATTGATTGATTGATTGATTGATCGAGTGAGTTAGTGAGTTAGTGAGTGAGTGAGCGAGTGCGTGGGTGAGTGAGTGAGTGAGTTTAGATGGTCAGGCCAAGGAAACCCTCCACACCCAACCGAGCGCCCTCGCCAAGTCAAGTGGCTCCGAGGCCTCTAGAACTCTCAAACCCTCAGAGCCTGCATCCCTAAAGCTGTCAACGCCTAACCCGTGAGCGCTGAAATCAGTGCCTCGGGCGTATGTCCCGCATTCAAGAAGATGTGCTCCAAGGCCTCTCTATACGAAGCCGGAGCTGGAATTCCCAGGACGAGGCTAGTCCAGGCAAAACCTGTAAGACTGCAGCTGTACATC
Source organism: Symbiodinium sp. clade A Y106 (assembly GCA_003297005.1). Taxonomy (NCBI): domain Eukaryota; class Dinophyceae; order Suessiales; family Symbiodiniaceae; genus Symbiodinium; species Symbiodinium sp. clade A. Next base: position 29,629 of record BGNK01000588.1, on the reverse strand, counting down.
AGAGGAGTACGGCTTATGGAGTCACGTCGTTCTAAAGGGCTGCAAGACTTTCTTGTGCTTGGATAGAGTATTGATGAGGCTTTGCACGTCCGGAATGCTTTAGGAATCTACTGCCAAGATATATATATATATTATTGAGGTTTATAATAAGAACCTCCAAACGAGAAGCAGTGTGGGACTTCCGCTGAAACGGCTTTACGACATGTTAGTATAGGGCCTTAACTACACGATTCTCAGGGTTCCTTATTATAGTTATGGTATAGTATACCCCCAAACCCAATTCTAACTATCGAGGCCCCTGCATTTTAGCCCTCAGATCCCAGGTTCATCGCCTCAAAGCTTCTCACAGCTAAGTCCCAAATCCTCCTAAACCCTAAACATCCCTATTCCCTAAACTGGGTCCGAGTTTGGGCTTGTACGAAAAATCTTTTCTGTAGAATGTAATTTTCTGTTTGATACAGAACACTTATATATATATATGTTTGTATACATCCAGCTGGAAGACCACTGTGGACTCAGTGGTTTGCATCGTCGTGGCAGTTTATCTCGTCATTTCCTGGTTCGATCTTGTGAATCAAAGCCAACGCCTCCTTTGAAGCCTCAGTGTCCCGAAAGCCCCTACACCCGAAAAGGATCCAGCTCTACTAGCCATCCCTCAACTAGATTCATATATATATATATGTATATATATGTATATGTATATGTATATGTATATGTATATGTATATGTATATGTATATGTATATGTATATGTATATGTATATGTATATGTATATGTATATGTATATGTATATGCATGCTTCGCGTGACCACTAGTATTTCACGGAGTTATGAGCTCTGGTTACAACTATTGTTTTCGACTGGTAGTACCTTTGTTTTAAGAAGGTGGCCACATCGCAAACACTAGCACGGGTGCGGCGTCAGTGAAATTACTACTTCTTCCTTGAAGTTGAACCAAGGCATGCCGACACCGATGGACGACACCGCGTCCCGGCCGCCGGCGGGGACCCGCCAACGAAACGCGCAATACTTGGCAATGCAATCAACAAAAGTAGGTCATATAAAAACATCAGCAGAAAACTTAACTAGTACTAACTANCTGCGAAATACTTTCGTATTATGGTGCTTCTAGTTTGTGAAGCGTGGTCTCGTCACTGGTGTATTATGATCGTGGTGGTGGGTGCCGCTCCCGTGGGTCCCCCCCGAGGGGGGGCGGCCCCGCGGGGGGTTCCCCGCCAGCGGGCACCCGCCAGCGAGACGGTCAATCCTCTTGACAGAATTACGTTACATCAAACAATATACAATATACTTAACTAGTATCGACGTGCTGTAGATACAAAGCACGTAGAATAAGCAATACGTAAATTATGGCATGCGGTCCATCGAGGGCCATGGGGAAACCGTCATCTGTAGTCAGTTAAAAACCTAACCCGAAGTACGAGTGCTCGTGCGTGCCCACGCCTCACCACATCTTCAAAGATTGCCATCGTTTATACCAATGCTTCGTTTCATATGCTCACGGACAAGCAGGCCATGAATTTCACGGGGCTCGGGGGCCTGTCCATCCCCAAGGGAGTGTAGCAACAGCATGACTGAGCTGCTCGGAAACGGGATGCATGTGGACCGTATTGGACTGGCTGTCGGTCTGGCGGTGTCTTTTGTGTCCGCGCAACCGATTCCCAACGAAAGGAAGGTCTATGTGCGTCTTGTTGTTGAAATGGCAGCCGACCACGGATCTATATACAGTCACTCTGGATGCACCCGACCAGGCGCTCAAGAGGAAGGCGGCCGTCAAAGGAAAGGCCACAGGCAAGAGGCACGCTACTGTACCAAGAAGGTATCCCAGAATCAGAAGAGACCGAAAAAGAAGGAAGCCAGGCGCAAGTCGCCCAAGAAGCCCGCGCATCTTTGCCCATCAAGCGCCATCAGCACGTGTGGGAGGCTCGTGGGAACGCGTGTACAGCTGATGTTGGGTTATGAAACCTGTGTGCCCGTCTTCGTCTTGGAGCTGCAAACAGGGTTTCGAAAGGGTTTGCTCGCTGCCACGGTTCGGCTTCCAATACAGGACAGGATATCGATATCCTCTGGTGTATTGCGTCAGCGCAGGCAATGACATAATACAGGTCTCTTTTGTCCAAGAGTACCGGTGTAATAACAATCGGTGTCCATCTTTCCAATACAGAACAGGATATCGATATCCTGTTCTGTATTGTAGTGGTCCAAGGGTCTTCCCAATACACATTCCCCGTCCCATGAAGCAAAACAGGATATCGATATCCTGCTTTGCTTCTCAGCCCGAGATTCTTTGCCTTTCTCAATTAACTCTGCGCGACTCTACTTTGTACTTGAACAGGGCATCTTATAGGGTGTCATATGAGTCTTAAAGGGGAGATATAAGGAATACAGGGAGTAGCACATGTAGGCGGTCTTCTATAAGGTATTCTACGGGGTGTTCCAGATGATGTTCTATAAGGTATTTAAGGTTGCTCCCCGGCGAGCCCCTGCCCCCATCCCCCCTTCATGACATCCCCCCATGTACTATTATATCTGCATTATGGTATATTCTGCCCCCCTTGTGGAACAGGATATCCCTCTCTAGAAGGTGTTCTATAAGGTGTTCTATAGGCTAAAGGGTATTGAACAAGGCATATATGTGGAATATAGGGGTATTCCATAAGATGTTACCGATGGTATTCCATATGAAACTCTTTAAGGTTCGTAGAAGGTGTATTCTGTAAGGTCTTCTGNGTAGCACATGTAGGCGGTCTTCTATAAGGTATTCTACGGGGTGTTCCAGATGATGTTCTATAAGGTATTTAAGGTTGCGCCCCGGCGAGCCCCTCCCCCCATCCCCCCTTCATGACATCCCCCCATGTACTACTATATCTGCATTATGGTATATTCTGCCCCCCTTGTGGAACAGGATATCCCTCTCTAGAAGGTGTTCTATAAGGTGTTCTATAGGCGAAAGGGTATTGAACAAGGCATATATGTGGAATATAGGGGTATTCCATAAGATGTTACCGATGGTATTCCATATGAAACTCTTTAAGGTTCGTAGAAGGTGTATTCTGTAAGGTCTTCTGNAAAGGGTATTGAACAAGGCATATATGTGGAATATAGGGGTATTCCATAAGATGTTACCGATGGTATTCCATATGAAACTCTTTAAGGTTCGTAGAAGGTGTATTCTGTAAGGTCTTCTGTAGGCTATTCTCCGAGATTCTGGATTTCCTTGATAGAAATCCCTTACCCAGTAAGCTACATCAAACGGGGGAACATTCTCAAACCTTGGGCTTCTCTTCATCCCTATGTAAACCCTTCTTTAAGGGGTGCTATATTGTTGGCATTATATAGGGTATCCCGGATGGTATCGAATGGAGCTATAAGGTATATAAGGGTGCTATACAACACATTCTGCAGAGTATCCTATAGGGCATTGTATAGAGTGTTCCATCAGGTGTTGTGTAAGGTACCCTATAGGGTATATAGGGGAAAGTTTTCTAAGAGGTAATCAAAAGGCCCGAGGGTGTTCAATAAGGTATACATGAGGTATATAGGGGGTGATTTAGAAAGTATTACCTCGGGTACTCTATATGAATTGCTTTACTGTGTATGAAGGGGTAGCGATTCTACAAATTATTTCCCTAGATTCCTGATTTCCTTCATGGAAACCCCTTACTCAGCAAGCTACATTTTCATTGGTGACTTCTCAGATCTTGGGCTCCTCTTAATTTTGTGTATATAAACCCTGTCTATAAGGTATATTATAGGTCTGCGCGATAAAGGGTTTGGGCCACCCGATTCAGTTGAATCGGCCCCATTCAACCGAATCGGGGGCCGGATTGAAGATTGAAGATTCCTGGAACAAGTTTCCCAGGGATCTTCAATCTTCAATCTGGCCCGCGATTCAGTTGAATCGGCCGATTCAACTGAATCGGCCCCGATATCACAAACCGCGAAAGACCATGACTTGCATCGCACACCACAAGGCATAATTACGTTAACACGGTTTACAAAATGCTCCTAGCCTAGCACTGCTTGTATAGATAGGGCTTGTCGGGCACAGATAGGGCTTATCGGGCATNTTACAAAATGCTCCTAGCCTAGCACTGCTTGTATAGATAGGGCTTGTCGGGCACAGATAGGGCTTATCGGGCATCTCTCCACCCCGGTACCAGCCTGAACCACTAGAAGTGTAGGCATAAAGTCTATTACTATAGTACTCACAAATCAAAAAAGGTAAGTACCGGAGGGGGGATACCATATGTATATATATATATATATATAGAGAGAGAGAGAGAGAGAGAGAGAGAGACAAAGAGAGAGATAAATTAGGGTTTATAAGGTCTCGGGTATAGCACGCCGGAAGAAAAGCACTAAATCAAAAATCCCCGAAACACGAACCCAGTTTTTGGTTTTCCCTAGGAAAAAATGGTTTTGGACAGGAAAACTAGCTTTTTCCTAGGAAAAGATGGCTTTTGCGTGAAAAACCGAGTTTTTCCTGGAAAAGATGGTTTTGGGAAGGAAAGCCAACTTTTTCCTAGCCTAGGGAAAACCAAAAAAAATCTTTTGGGAGACTATGTGGCCAAAGTCCCAAATACTGTTTTTTTTCTTCCCTAGGAAAAAGTTGGTTTTCCTTCCCAAAACCATCTTTTTCCTAGGAAAAATTGGTTTTTCACGCCAAAACCATTTTTTCCTAGGAAAAAGTTGGTTTTCCACGCCAAAACCATGTTTTTCCTAAGAAAAAATTTGTTTTTCAGCCCAAAACCATCTTTTTCCTAGTAAAAAGCCGGCTTTCCTGTCCAAAACCATCTTGTTCCCAGGGAAAACCAAAAAAACCATCTTTTGGGAGTCTGGCCGCATAGTGTCTCAAAAGATTGTGTTTTTTTGTTTTCCCTAGGAAAAAGGTTGGTTTTCCTTCCCAAAACCATCTTTTTCCTAGGAAAAAGTTGGTTTTTCACGCCACAACCATTTTTTTCCTAGGGCCAAAACCATTCTTTTCCTAGGGAAAACCAAAAAACCATCTTTTTGGATAGTTTCCCAACAGATGGTTTTTTTTGGTTTTCCCCAGGAAAAAGTAGGTTTTTCTTCCCAAAACCATCTTTGTCCTAGGAAACAGTTGGTTTTTCACGCCAAAACCATTTTTTCCTGGGAAATCTCAGTATTTCACTCCAAGACCAAGCTTTTCCTAGCAAAGAGTGTGCATTTCATTTGTTGTTTGTGCGCGTTACGAACTAATGTTGTCAATAAGGTTCCAGTGTCATCACTATTGCGATTCGAGTCCGCTTAGCGTCAGTACTATACAATAGACGGGGTAATAACCAGGACATTATTCGGATCAGTTTGGGGGTCAATAGAAAGCTAGTATCGCAACTTTAACACAGACCAGGACCCAGGATTTCGGGGGTCTCACAGCTACCACTACGATTTCTTCCAGCTGGTTATGGTTGCAAGTTCAAGAAAGAAACATTGGGGTCAGGTTATGGGTGGTACAAAGACTACTATAGATGACATTAGGGCTGCTGTTTTTGGCGAATATTACGGCCACCTTTGACATAACTGCGAATGACAAGGATAGGGTTGGGGTCGATGTTGCTCGGACTCAGGAGTCGATTCACGATTCTCGGCATTATGCTGGTATCTAGCACATGTTTAACCTAAAGGTAAATATGTGCATACACACACATAAGTGTACTTACTTACAGGTATACGGGCAAGTCTGGCAGCAAGTCCGACATGATCGATCATATAGCACAGTGAGAAGGGTATGCCATATACAATATAAATGTTGATGTAAACAAACAAATGATTTTATAATTCCAAAAAACCTAAAGGCCATCATTTGGGCAACGCCACAGCGAACACAGCAAGGATCGTGGTTCTCAGTGGAGTTCGTTTTGTTTAGTTTAATATTAGCATGCGTATGACGTCTATTGCTGAAGTTACTGTTGGGGCAGTACCTGGCTTACTTGTATGAGTATAATAGGGACTCGAATTGGGGATGCCATGTTTTTAAACTTCGGGACTTCGGGGTCTAGAATAGAATGCTCCTGCTGCGGATACCACAGCTACATCTGGATTAATTAACCTGTTGGTGAGGCCACTGGTCTGGGTTTCTGTTCAGGGACGTATCCGGTACAGTACCAAGGCTACCAATGGGAACAGCTTATGGGTGATCTTAAGATCGATCTCAAGCTTGCGAGTAAGGCGCATTTTGAGTCAGATCCAATACTGGGGTTGTCAAGGGGGCTGCAATATCCTTACTATCGGGGGGGCCAATCAGGCTGATGTATTTATGTTATTGTCTTAACCTTCAGATCGATATGGGTAGTAATATGGAGATGTAGACTGGGGTTATTCGTCGACATAGCATTTTGATCCATACGAACTAAGACGTTGATCTATAAGGCATCTCTTTTGGGTGAAAAAGGAACAGGATACTACTGTCACCATGGGGGCCAATGTAAGGTCTAATGGCAGGGTAGTGATAGGGATACTGTTGTTTAGGAACAGGAATCAATCAAGGCTCCTCTCACTCATATGTATTGCTGGGGCTTTGATCTGAGGCTACAGTGAAGGCTAGTTTGGGGTTGCTACTCGCGCCCATAATTATCTTCGGGTATTCAGACAGAAACTTTCATCGTTTATCATCTCTCGGAGTATCTGCGTGCGGCGTCACAACGAATTGAAAATGAAGCCGGCTGCCGTCATACATATGCTCTCCCCTCGGAACTTCAAATTTGGATCATACACCAGAAGCCCACACGTAGGAGGATTGGCGGCGGTATCGCGGCACCTCGCGGTAGTTCATGGGGGGGGGTTAGCACTTGTGTATATATATATATATGTACGGTATGTATATTTATATACGTCTACATATATATATATATATATGGGGAGAGAAAGAGACAAAGTCTTTTACATTCTACAAACCAACAAACACATATGATGTATATATATATATGTATATATATATATACATACACATGTGTGTATATATATATGCCATAGTTACCATGGTGAAAGACAGAGTGGCTGTGATCTTCTCGTATGGCACGGTCTTGCTCACCTTCCCCGAGTCGGTGCAGGACAAGCCGCACATCCTTTGCTGCAAGCCCGGAGAAACGTCCTAATGTGGGGGGCTTCATAATTAGAGTACGGTTTTGGGGTATAGTATACTATAAGTATAGTTCAAAAGGAACCCTGAGAATATCTAAGAATAGTATTGGTAATTATTTAGCCCCTATATGAACCCCCCTTTGCTGGGTCTGACGAGTTCATGCGGGTTTGGCTCAGCTTACTCATGCTTGCCAGTGCGCCAGATTTTTCATGCAAGTACCCCAGCAAGCGCAGAAACATTCCTAGGAAGCCCAGCAGCAGCAGGAGTAGTACCAGTACCAATACCAGTACACCAATATACCAGCAATCGTACTATATAGTACTAGTTACTAGCACGGTAGTACACTGGTACAGTGGTACAGTACGTAGTACAGTAGGAGGGCCGAGGCGTACGTAGAGCTGTTTTCCGTAGCAGGGTTCAGTTGGGTTACCTGTTGGGTTTGGGATCTTTTTACTGTAGTCGGAGGCAGCGTACCCTCCCCCCACAAAAGCCGCCAAGCCTGATGCCGACATGAAACTCTGGGTCCGGCTATCCTCGCGTGAAAACAGAAAGCTGAAACTGACCATTAGCAGAAAGGAACAATTAAAAATAAGACAAACAACCAACAGCAGAATCCGCAGCTACAGAGGGTCGCATAGGAAATGCCAAGATCTTGAATTAGCCCAGGCCAGAGCGCATTCAAGAGGGCCACGTACTTAAACCCGGTGCAACATTACTACTGCTGCAAGTGAGTGCTAGTGCTCCCGCTCCTGCTATTGCCACGGCGCCTCCTCCTACTATTAAGCTTGGACAAAAAGGCCCGAACCCTAAAGCCTGTGAATTCGAGCTCATGCATTTGCCAAAGCCCGAAACTATAGTAGAGTATCAGGGCGAGAAAACCCAAAGCCGTCACAACAGAGAGTGCTTCCAAGCTGCGTAGGATGCTTGTCTTCGACATACTTGATGCCTGAGCAAGGCCCTGCCTAAAGCCCCGTCAAGATTTCGTAAAAAGCCCAAATTCCTTAACCCTTGAGGCTCTGGATCCGAAACTCTAAGCACATTGGGATCCCTCCAGGGTACCTGGGCTTCCTGGAGTTCAAGCATCGGGCTTTTTCGGCTGCCAGGGTCCCAGAAGCCATGAGATAACTCAGGTCATCTTCGGCACAAGGCATAAACCCCTTTAAATCAGCCCCCAAGGCAGAGTTTCAGCTTTAATTGCCGAGTGTGACCACTTTAGGGTCAAAGGATTTCGTGGGAATCTCTTCGGCGCTGTGCGGCGAATGTATCCAGCATGTGTCTAGCGTTCCGAATTAGGAGCAGAACTCACCTTCTATCGAGTCCTCCGCTTCAGCATCTTGGAATTCAAGGAAAAGCAATAACAAGCGACAGAAAAAGTCGTTGATGAGTCAGAACTGTAGACGTATCTTTACCAACAGCTATCAGGATCACAACAGCGAGAGCAGCTATGCTCCACTCACGCAGTTACATCTTCAAACCCCATAGAACTGAAACATTCACTCCTGAACAAAAGCAACTCTGCACCGACCCTTGAAGAACAGCCAACGCGCACGGAAGGGTCCCGGAATAAAATACCGCCAAAGCGCTGCTTTGTCAATGTTTGTCGCAATTACCAATCATATATTTTTTGCACTGCTTGTACTACTTTGCTGCTGACATTACTTCTGAACTGCTGCTACAGCCAACACTCGTCATGGCGTTCTTGTATGCAGACGAACAGGTTTGCCAAAATCAGTGCTGAACTCATTGCAAAATTCACCACATCTGTTTCTGTTGTGAAATCCATCGTCGAAATCGTCGCCGTTGTTGTCGCTCCTAAAAAATGTACTGGATCCTGATGACATGTTCGTCGCTGCTGCCGCTGCTATCTTGCGATTTGTCGGCTCGCTCAACCAATGGAAATCAGGCAGAAAACAAAGTCTGCAAGCAGTACATATGCTGAGTGAGTAAGGCACTGCTTTAATGGACTTGCTCAACTGAGTCATGTACCCCAGGTTTGGCATCTCCTTCTCCCGATCTAAATGTGCTGCTGAGATGCCATCGTGGGTCAGGGCGACATGCTTGGCTCTTGCGGTCCACTGCACGTTTGAATTGATGAAGCAGGGGACGCAGCAGAGAACGCCCATCCACGCAGGAGGGGTGAAGAGGAACTTGGCCCAGGCAAGCTGGCTCTTGAACTCCTTCACACAGACACACACACACACACACACAAACACACACACACATACATGTGTATATATATATATATATGCATCTATATCATAGTAATAATTAATAACGATGGTAATCACAGCAAGAAGAAGGAAGACGAAGAAAGCAAATAATTAGCTAACAATATGATAATGAGGATCATAAGCATAATGATATAAATGCTAAGAATGAAGTTATCAGGTTTCGTTTTAGTCATAATACGAATAATGGAAATACAATTAAAGCCACTACTAACCATAGTAAAGGCCGCAACAAGATGTTACAGAATATGACTATGTAAAATGGAATACGTGGCCTGATATAGACATATATGTAAAATGCACTGTCTGGAATATACAGCATAATGTATAATGTGTAATATGTAACACATAAGAAATAGTTTAGACTTCGCAATTTAAAACGTATGATATACATATGTATGTATACATAATTCATTTGCACATTGTACATGTTCTTTAACGCATAATATATATATATATATATATATATATCATGTTATGTTATTCTATGTTGTGTTCTGCTTTTGTCTTAACTTATAAAGATTATGTGAGTATCATCGTATAACATATGGCATAATGCTATGCTATTTTATACTACACTATACAATACTGTACATGGTATGATAGGATGCTATATTATACATTGTCAGTTGTACATTTCACATTACATAATATGTGTGTGTGTGTGTGTATATATATATATATATAAGAGTTAAATCTTGCAGCCACTCTGTCTGCATCAAGGCTTTGGGCTTTCTAAATTTCTTTGGGCTTGGCTCCCTTGAGAGCAGGCTGTTTCAGCTGAATGTTGATTTTCGCGCTCAGCTAGGGCCTAGGCTTTGGGGCACCAGCGCAGGCGAGGGATTACCAGACAATTGCAATTTCTGTTGGTAGCGAACAGGAAATCGACGTGCCTTCTGCAGCCAGTGCCTTAGCCGATTGGCGCAAGCTCTTTGGAGTTGGCCCATAAGCCTGCACCCAATGCTCCATCTGGCATCCCTGTGGACGGCAAAGCTACGAGGTCAAAGCCATAGTCCTGAACCCAACCACCCTGGAATCCTCCGCCATCCTAAACCCTAAACCCCAAAACCACCCTAAGCCCTAGACCCTAAACGGCCCTAAACCCCAAATGGGGCCCCAAACCTCTGAACCTCTTTTCCCGGCTCCTCTATGAGATCGTAGTCGAAATCAAAGACCGCCACCAAGAGCGGTTCATCCTCCAGAGGTCCAATTAGGGGTTTAGGGTTTCGGGGTTTAGGGATTTGGGGTTTAGGGTTTTAGGGTTTATTAGGGTTTAGGGGCTTAGGGATTGGGTTTAGGGGCTTAAGGTTTATTAGGGTTTAGGGGCATAGGGATTTGGGGTGTATAGGGATTCAAGGTGTATTATATAGGGTTTCGGGTTTAGGGGTTTAGAGATTTGGGGTTTAGGGTATACTACAGAGGGTTTATAGGGTTTTTAAGGCTTATTAGGGTTTACGGATTTGGGGTTTAGGGTTTATTAGGGTTCATTGGGGTTTAGGGATTTAGGGATTTGGGGTTAGGGTTTTAAGGCTTATCAGGGTTTTAGGGCTTATTAGGGTTTTAGGGTTTATTAGGGTTTAGGTATTGGGGTTAGGGTTTCGGGGTTAGAGTTTTGGGTTGTATGGCTTGGGGTTTAAGGTTTAGGGACTGAAGCAGGAGCCTAGAGGCTCCTGGCTCGAATCAACCGATATCATGGCTTCGGGGTGTCTTGGGTCGGGTCCCAGGTTATAGGGTTTAGGGTTTTTTGGGCTTTTTATAAGGGTTTCAGATTTATGATTACGGTTATAAAAGGTTATAGGGTTTAGGGTTTGGGGTTTTATAAGGGTTTCGGATTTATGATTACGGCTATACTTAAAATAGGGTTCAGAGTTTAGGGTTCCATCGGGGGTGAGTGACGATTTCGCGTTTACGGTCGACTTGCTTTCAGTTGAACGACTACGCGAAACCAAAATAGTACCAAAACAACAAACCCGCCGTCTGAGGCTGAACGTTGAGCCTTACAGTAACCCTTATGCTGCTTTCCAGAGGGTTTAGGGTTTAGGGTAGCATCCAAGCCTACCTTGACTGCGCGAAGGTCTCTTGCAAAGAGCCTCTGACTTCCTTCGGCGAGGCTCCAGTTACCTGTGTAGTAAAGGGATCTATAAGGGTTCCTTTAAGGGTTCTTATAAGGGATCTATACGTACACAATGGCGATAATTCAGGTGGTTATTTACATGACTGAGTAGATGAATGTTAAGCTACATGCACGCACATATATACATAAGATATACTTTGGCCTTATAAAATACCTGTACAGGAACCTCGCCAAGGCCAGTGTATATCCGAATCATACAAGCGCATGGACACTCACAGGGTTCTGCATTGGAAATCTTGTGTTTTCGCACATTGCAACACTAATATAGGGGCCTTAGTAACTAGAATAGGGTGTTGGGGCCCATTCCCCCAAAATGGTATAGGTATTAGGGCCACGGTTCAGTGGACTCTACCGACACAAATGGGATGCAGAATTCTGGGGTCTGAGGACGAAGCATGTAATATAGCCGGATTACTGAAGTGATCTATCTCCAGTTTGATACCGATACCCCTTTGTAGACACCATATACAGTACGTATGCTCTAAACTACCCCAACACCCTATTCTAAACACTAAGGCCTCTAGAGCAGGATTTCCGCATTCTGAGGTTGATCGGGTTTAGGATAGAAGGCCACTTTGAACTGTGGGGCTCTGAAGCTTCCAAGCCCGCCCAACGAAGCCTTGAAAAACTCGTCCGTAAACTCCGGCACCAGCGAGGTTCCATCAGATTTCATCCTCGGATGGTTGGATGCAGTGGAACTGTCGTCAGTGTTTCCCGAGCACAAGGCCGGACTGGGTTCTTGCTAGGGGATTTAGTTAAGTCACCATACTAGGGATCTATAGTAAGTAATATGGTTTCCTTATTACGGTAACTTAATCTAAATCCCTTAACAAGAACCCGGCAGATACTGTATGCCATGTATGGTAGACTACGCTAGACTTAGTTGTGATTGAAGCTTTGCCCCAATATATTATACAAGATTCAGTACCTTTTAGGACGGTCTGTCCCCAGCTAGCTGCAAGTCGTCTGCGTAGAGTGCAGAAGATTCGAGCGGCTTGGCAACTCGCACATTCCGGCGTCGAGGCCGCATGACTCCCGCTGCAGAGATGTGCTCGTCTTAGGGTTTGGGATTTGGTTGTAGGGTTTACGGTCTAATCATTTTTTCTGGGTTTTTTCCACTCCAACCCTCCGATGGTCCTTGTTCGAAGCCCATGTAGTCTGAGTGCAACAAACTACGGCAGCCTAAGCAGCTGTACGAGTCTGAAAGCAATTCGCCGGTCTTGTGCACTACACCTGCCTGCTCTGAATCACACATTGCGCTATCGCGGGCACTGTGCACGTCTATTCCGCATCACCCCACAATCCATGCAAGGCTGAACTATTTCCGCCGTGCGGCGTGTTGAATTCACCGGCCACCGAGCCGTGGTAACTACGTCCGTCACGTGTTACCTATCATTAATGAGGAGCCCTTTGGGGGATCGTTCTTCTGGGAAGCTCCTCTTGAGACATGGGTGCACGACCGGATTCACATATGCATAATTTCGGACATGCACATGCACATGCAAGCTCATACAGCCATGTAAGGCTGTACGCCAGCACCGAGCGCAGGCATGCGTGCCATGTATGTGTGGTTTTTTACCCGACCTCGGATACCGGATACCGAAACCCCCGCCTTCGTGGGCCTGAATGAATAGAACAGGCTTGTGCGGTATATTCTGGGGACCAAGAGGGAACATCGATACGAAGTAGTCCCACCCCTAGATTACTCCCTCTCCTGCCATGCTGCAGAGGCAAGTAGGAGTCTTGGTTCGTCATGCTTCGCTGTCGGCCTCTAGGAGGTCTCTGGCAGGCTTCTGGTTTAGTGCTATAGGGCCTAGAAGGTTTGCGGTTTAGGGTTTAAGAAGCACCCTTGAAGCATCGCGATCTAACCGAAAGATTCAGTTACTATGCACACATGCCATAGCTACATGCATGCATGCGTGTATGGATGCTCAACAAATCGGGGGCTACAGGTCTGGTGCCCTGAAGCTTTATAGAAATTTAGATCCCCTCAGCATATCGTCACAAGAAACTACGATAAGATAGACCGAAACCCTACGACCAAGGCCCTAGAATGTGGCACTTCCTCTTCTTTTTTCCTGGACAGGTCAGAACATTGCCGCCCTAGACTTTGTGCCAAGCAGCTAGAGGTTTGATCTAGCCTGTTTTTAATCAAAAACTGTTTGTTTTTAATTAAAAACAGACCTAGATGGACGGTGGAATAAGGCCTTGCGACTATGTAGGGATTGCAAAGGGCTGAAAAGGGGCCTTACGACTTTTACCAGAGTTTTGCGGTAGTTTAAATTTCCTGGTAGATTCAAAAACGCCCGGATAATCAGTAGATACTGTGACAGGGCTGGTTTACAGGGCTTATGGCTTACGATTTAGGGATTCTTGTTGTTGAACTCCTTTTCGAGACGCGATACAAGGTCTCTACAGGCCTTGCGACCCCCGGTTTAGGGTTTGGGTCTCGGGTTGAGGAGTTGGGTTGGGGTTTTTCGGTGCCTCCGAGAAAGAGGTGGATGCCTGGCGGACAAACCGGCTTCGGGACTGGTATGCCTGGATCTGGCTCCGAGCCTGGAAGCACCGGAAACTTACCGGGTTTAGGGTTTGTGGTTTCGGGTTTTGGGGGTTTAGCGGGTTTTGGGGGGTTTAGGGTTTAGGTAATCCGCTCTAAGGATGCCTCAAGAAATCCAAAGGACCTTCCTGATTCAGTAGGCTCCCTAGACTCTATATAGAATAGGGTTTTGGGGCCCGTTATACTATAATTATAAGGCCCTATACAGGCCCCTATAGTAGTTTGTTTAAGGGCATAAATAACAACTAAGATAGGGTTTTGGGGCCCATTATACTATAATACAGGCCCTATAGTAGTTTCCCTCACCTCCCCCACAAGTGTCTGCCTGCGCACAGGGATGCTTTGTCGAGACTCGCGTCTCGATTCCCGGGGCACGTGGCGTCAGATCAAAGAAGCTTCTTGAGCCGAGACTTGAAAAAACACATCCATCGCCATGTAATGTAGGTTGAACATAAGGATTCGAGCGTGCATGTTGTGAGCACGGCTTGGCGATGCATAAATAGATCTGCGTATAGTATAGTGTATACCATTACGAACATGTGCTTTTCCTTGGGTTATGGCTTCTGGTATGAAGCGGGAGCACGACATCACACCAGTGAAAAGCTTGACCGAACATCTGGGTAACACAAACAAAAACCTAAACCCTACCAGGACCTGCAATGGCCCTTTAATGGAGCTCTGATGGTCCTTCATAGTGGGTGTTTAGGGTATATTGGAGGGTAGTTTATACCGGGCACTTCAAAAGGACTCTCAATAGACCTCGGCTGCAGCTGTGGAGTTTGACTAGGTTCCCCAGTAGCCCCTTAATAATAAGGGTACCCTTTTTCCTACTATTCGCCCGTTTTAATAAGGGAACCCAAAAAGAAAAAGGGTCAAAGGGTACTACTGGGGAACCTAGTTGATCTGCTTTCAGGCCGAAGTCCTCCCCCAGATTTCTGAGGCTTACAGGGGTGTCATAAAAAAGGGGGGTCTTGAGAGTTGCAAATGCTTCTCTATACGGCTTCTTGATTCGCTTCTGTCGAGGGTTAGTTTGAGGGTTTTGGTATGGAGTGCTCCAGAATTTTGAACGGAGTTTCGGGATGTGTTAACAACGACGCTGACGCATGAACCTCCTAGATTTGAATGCTAAATTCAGCACGGCGTGTGTCGGCGCTGTCTAAACGCCACTCGATGCTTTATGTGCTGGGCCCAAGAAAGTGGCAAATGCCAAAACTAAAGGCCCTGCCCTAAATCCTAAACCCTAAACCCCTAAACCCCTAAACCCCTAACCCCTAAACACCTAAACCCTAAACTGCGAAACCCAGGCCCTGAACCCCTAAACCCTAAACCCTAAACCCTGAACCCCTAAACCCCTAAACCCTAAACCCTAAACCCTTAGCCCGCGATCTGGCCTTCATGGACTCCTCATCGCTGAGCGGCTTGCCCTTGGGAGGTTGAGGGCTCCAAAGCTACGAGGTTTCAGGTTACTATAGGGGCCTTAATAATTAGACTAGGGCTTTGGGGCGCATAATATAGGGTTTAGGGTTTAGGGTTTAGGGCTCATGTCTGCTAGCGGCCGCTTCAAGGACTTGTGGGCGTGTTCATTGACAGAAGAAGCCGAGAACCTGAGTGCCGGGGGTAGAGTTTAGGGCCAAGCCCTAGGCAATGGTAGACGTTGTCATAACGGTGTCGGCGCTGTGGGATGTCCTGCAAAATCCGAGTCTTTAGAAACCCTTCTCCGTTTTATCAAGTCTAAGATCTTTACTGCAGGGGTCTCGATGCTTTTCAAAAGACTTTCAGGGGTCGTCACACTGAAGTCGAACCGTAAGCCACGATTGGATGTTTCAAGCATAAGTTTCGCCCTCCCTGTACAGCCAAGAACTCCCTGTACATGGTACTGTTGATGGACAAATCCTGCATTACCCACTATAAGGAATATACCATAATTCCCATAGTTTAGAGTCCTTAAGGCCTTAAGGTCATGCAGGATTTTGTCCATCAACAGTATGATGATCAAGCTCTGAAGGTCAGTGGGCTTTCAGGTTGGGGCCCCCAAGATTCCTCAGGAGATATCTGATGCTAGCTGCACTTCGTCCGCACCTGAACTCCAACGCGACGCTCTGCCAAGTGAGGCCCCAAGTTATACTAGTTCATGGTTGGGGTAGTGTTAAAAATGCAATTTGCTATTCCTTATTGGGTTTAAGGACCCATACTAATGAAAAATGTTATCCAACTATGACAAAGTATAGTATAGATGATGGGCTCAAAGCTCGTTTTCTCGCGAGAGTAACGGTTTGGTGTAGGAACGGGCGGCCCCCTTGTGAATGGGGTCCTCTATGTCGACTTCTCTGGCCGAGTGTACTCAGCACATCGTTTCTCTCCCTGGTGCTTAGTAGGGAATGGGGGAATGGATATTGGGGACTAGCATTGGGGACTATATAAGGGCTACTATAGGGATCCATTCCCTACTAAGAACCAGAGAGTTCTTCGACCGTGCGCGCACTCGATCGGCATTGGTGACTCAGAGAAGCAACCAAGAATGAGGAGCGTCATCGTGAGACAGTCGTTTGCAGTCGCTGCTTAAATTTAACAACTAGTGGCACCAGTGATAGTAACAGCACCACAAGCAGGACAGAATGCAAATGGTTCTAGCAATAACCCTGTTTGTTTACTGGTAATGATAATATGTGTCGAAACAGTCATACTCGTCAGAGTACTACACGAAACTGATGACAAGCCAGATCTGGAACAAAGTATCGCCAGTGGGAGTGCTCTTAGTTGTCACTTAACTGTAGTGATTGCAGCACGCGCAACAACAAGAGCCTACAAGAGCTAAGCCATGATACTTGCTTTTGCCGATCGATCGAACTAATTGCTGCACTCGCATTTGGATCTAGGTGCTCCATTTCGCATCACAACATGCTGTGGGCTGCTGTCCCGCCGACTTTTCCTACAGCCAACGGTAGTGTGAAGAAAGTCTGTCCACACTTCCGGCGCCCAGAAGGGCAAAGTACCATTTCGACTCTGACTACACTTATGGGTATGGTTACTCTCCTACTGCAGATGATAATGACCATGATGAAGGCACCGTAAGCACCGATACTGCGGGTGTGACTCCAGCGCCTATTCAACCTTTCACCTGGCAGTCTCTTAGGGTTTAGGGTTTAGGGTGTAGGGTGTAGGGTGTAGGGGTTTAGGGGTTAGGGTTTAGGGTCTGGCAGTCTCCAACTCTTCCAACGCCGCATCAGTTTGCACAAATTTGCATCTGCTGGGCGTATCTGAAACTGCCCAAAGGGTCTCGTCTCTTTATGGGAGTTTCCGAAAATTAGGGGGAACCTAATTTTGGGGTCCTTATAATAAGGGTCCTACTATTTAGGGTACTATATTAGGGTCCGCTATCTCGGAACCCCCAAAAAGACTTCACATGTAGCAACTTCAAACCCTTCAGGCCCAAGACCGGCCAAACACCGAACGTTCCTAAATCGCAATGCCATAAAGCTCCAGATGCGCAGCACCCGATACTGGAAGTCTGTCGACAGCGTTTGAATCGGCGACACAACAGCCAGTAATCAACCCAATGCTCTCCAACACTTTTGACGATTCTTTCCGAGAAGTTCTTCCAGTTCTCTTAGAGGGGCTTGACGGCTTCATGAAAGTCAAAGCCTTTGAAGAGACCCTTTGTCTTGGTACGCACCTAGTTCAGGAGAAGCTTCTTCGCCTCACCTGGCACAAGGCTCAACGGGACTATAAGGTCAGGGCGCAGCTCCGGTGCGGAACTTATGGGGTTTAAGGTCCTATAGGAGGGCTTAGGGGTTCAGGGGTTTAGGGTTAGTTTAGGGTTAGTTTAGGGTTTAGGGAACCCTATATGGTATTCAACTTAAGGCTTTAGCGGGTATGGACCAACTGCAAGGTATCCTTGCGGGTGGTCGCGCCTGAGGATGGTAGCGGAACAATGCTTCGCCGGCATTTTACGGCAACAAGATGCCCAAAGATGCGTGTTTTGGAGGCCTTCATAATTGGAATAGGGTTTTGGGGTGTATGATAATATCATCACAAGAAGGAACCCCAAAATGAGTATTGGCAATTCTTTAGGCCCCCTACATTAGAGCCGATCCTTGCTGAATCCCGAGTCCAAGTCCGAAGCTCCTCGGAAACCCAAGCCCAATGCCACCAGATCAAACACCCAGGGGTTTAGGGTTTAGGGTTTAGGGTTTGATCCAAAACAAAGATCACTGTAGGCTTCATAATAATTAGAAGAGGCTTTTGGGCTCCTTATTCGAATGGCTATAATGAGGAACCTGAAGGAATATCATTAGTACTTATTTACGCTTCTATATTAGGGGTTCAGGTTTACAGGGTTTAGGATTTAGGGTTCAGGTTCGGGCTCAGGGCTCAAGGTCAGAAGAACAACCATGAATGTCCAGGAACCATACCTAGGAGCCTTACAATCAGCCAGCAGGGGCTTCGAAACTGCAACCAAAGCTGGTGAAACCAAAACCTTGCACCGAATCGATGTAGTATGCCGTGGTCATCCACTTTCGCTACGATTATTCCTGCTTCTGTGCTTAATACTGTTTGCAAGCAAAACAACCGTGAGCACAGACAGCATAGGCCTGCTTCCTTGACGAAGGCCTCCATCATTGGGAAAGCTGAGAAGTCGTGGTGCTCGTCCAAAATCTCTGCCTTCGGAGTGGAGCGCTTCTGCTCTCAAAGTCTGGAACCTTATGGGTTTGGGTGTACAGGCCCTTCTTGTGGTGCATTGGGGTATCAGCCTCTTGGGAGCCTCTTCCAACCCAAACCTCCCGCAAACACGGCTCCAAAGTCCAACCCGCAGTCTCGATCCCAAGCGTAGGGTTCTATACTAATACTATAGGGGCCTTAACAATTAGAATAGGGTTTAGGGGCCCAAGCCTTCTAGAATTATCATAAGGAACCCCCAACTAGCATTCTTCTTCTTCTTCTGATGGATTCCAGAGCCACTGTGGGCGCGTCCGCAAAAACCCGAATTCAATGCGCGTGAAACGTCAAGAGGGATGATCAGCCGGGGCGCTTGTCCCAGAAGCCCGCAGCTGTTCTGCGGGGCCCCTCAACTGAACGACCGGCAATGAAGTCCTCAACCTCTTGAAGGAAAGTGGGGCACGGATGAAAGAGACGAGATAGGGTGGACAAAGCCATGTCTTCTCCCTCTGCGTCCGCCCGTTCCTGCGCTGTCAGGATCCTGGGGCCGGCAGCTACTGCAACTGCCTGTGGCGTGCGAAACAACTCCCAGCATCCGTG
>BGNK01000587.1:151153-217215 GCA_003297005.1 Symbiodinium sp. clade A Y106 | reverse complement strand
AGTAGCCAGACTGGTGGCCTGTAGGACCAGGAGCTGGTGGAAACCAAAACCTGGTGAGGCGGGCCAAAGAGCTCAGAAAGGACTGGTGAGCCAAAAAGGCCAAACCAGTGAACTGGGGTACCCAGTACTTCAGTACACTGGTGGGCTAGACCAGTGGAGCGGGTGGTCAAGCTGCCCGTGAAGCTGGTGGAATAGGGGGCAACCGACCTCCCAATACCTGCCAAACGGCAGGTAACCTGTAGGCTTCGTTTCACCCGTCAGAGACAGCGACTCGTGCGCCCAGAAGGAANGCCCGTGAAGCTGGTGGAATAGGGGGCAACCGACCTCCCAATACCTGCCAAACGGCAGGTAACCTGTAGGCTTCGTTTCACCCGTCAGAGACAGCGACTCGTGCGCCCAGAAGGAAGAATGTTCCAAATTTCTGGCTTCCTGCTATCTCAAAGGGTGCCGACTTAGGGGCAAGTAGGGCTTCGATCTACAATGAGCAAGTGACAGCAAGTGTTACTATTATGGCTTGGTAAGTTTGTACCAAATAGGTACCTAGGACCCCTTTGGTTTGGAGCTGCAGGCAGCAGGCTGAGCAGCTGGGATTCCTCGACACGGAGATCTTCGAGCCCTGTGCCGAGAAAAAACTACAAATCACAGGGACCCTTAGGGGGGTAGGGGGAGGGGGGTAGGGGACTATACTTCCTCAAATAGGCCTTCTGAAGTCCTTATTATAGGCATTAAGGCCCCCTGACCCCCCTCCCCCCTACCCCCCTTAGGGTCTCTATGATACAAAGGCAGCTCAAAGACTACAGCGGCATTTATCGGCTTGCTCTGTACTGGCTAGTCCTTGCAAAGTCGTTTTCACTGCTGTAGAGTATGAAGAAACATGCTGTTTTTATGTTGGGTCAAGTGAGGCTTAATTCTAGTTTAGGCTTTGCAGGTTGCGTTGGCTCCTTGCCTTGACGCTGCAAAGCTTACCCTACACCCTAAACCCTAAACCCTTAGCTTGGTAAATATATTTGGCACATAAAAAGGCAGGGGTCTTGTGCTTGTCCCTGGTCGCAGCACAGCATCGGAGCCATTTCCAACAGCACTGAGGCTCTTCCACGCTACCCGCTCTCGTGTGTATCGTCGTGTCCTCAGGAGCTACGCAGAATAGAAGCCCAAACTTACCTTGTGCGCTTTCTGGTGTAGGGTTATGGCCTTATAAGCTTACGAGGTGTAGCTGCTTGTTCTTGTAGGGTCCGAATATACGCGCGTACACAGGAACCTTGACCTTTGAACATATCTGAGCGCTGTGATGATCCACAGTCATTGCCGAGTATCTAAAGGCGGTTATTCTGGATGCTTCGGGATCCGCGTGATTTCTTCTACCTGTTTAGCCTACACCCACACTCCCAGCCTCGACCCCGAAATCTAGATTTCCTAGATTATAACCGTAGCCCACAAACTCGAACCAAGACCCCGAAACCCTTTACACTGCTGTTTGAAGGGGTTGCTTATCGTTTTCTGATCGATCTGCTTGAACATAAAGAAGATGAAGATCCTGACGACAATGGGGTGAGCTAACTCTGGGCTTCCGAAAATATTGCTGAGCATGTAAGGGGTTTCAGCAAGATCCAGAATCTAGTAAGAACCTCAGCCGCACCCTTAACCCCACCCAAAACCTAGTTTTGCAGGCTCCCTATAGGATCTACACTAGGATTTCTATTAAGTACCTTGGAAAAATGGGTTTTGATAGCTTGAGGTAAAACCCTGAAATCAGAGCCGGTGAGTTCTGGTTTCGCAGTTTCCAAGGATGTACTCTATGTCTTTACCCAGACCCCCTGGAGGATCCAAAAAGTAGATCCCTTAATGGGGGTTCCTATAAAGTACCCTTAGTAGTATAGGGCCCCAAATTAGGGGATCTACTTTCTAGATCCTCCCGGGGGTNTACCCAGACCCCCTGGAGGATCCAAAAAGTAGATCCCTTAATGGGGGTTCCTATAAAGTACCCTTAGTAGTATAGGGCCCCAAATTAGGGGATCTACTTTCTAGATCCTCCCGGGGGTCTGGGTAGGGGAGTTTAGGGTTCAGGGCTAAGCGGCTAAGTCTTTAAGGGAATGTGGGGTTTAGGACTTCGAGTTTCGGGGCTGAGACTCTAAGGTACTATAGGGGTTCGTTTTTGCTATAAGGGTTCCATTTTCGGTGCTGTAAGGGTTCCTTGAAACGGTACCTTTAAGGCATCTATGGAGCTTAGGCTTTAGGCCCAGTTTCATGGGGAGACTCCAGCTCCCTCATCCTTGACACTGCAAGATGGGGCTTAAATGATTCTTATAGGGTTCCGTGAAAGGGTTCTTAGAAAGGGTCCTTTGGGGGGGTGTAGTAGAGGAGCCTAAATAATTGCCTATACTATTGTGGGGGTCCCTTGCTATAATTATAGTATAATGGCCCCTGAACCCTATTCTAAGTATTAAGGCCCGTTTTTTAGACCACCTCGACCTTACCCGTAACCCCAACGACAGAAAGGTGGATTATGGCCCTTCAATTATAGAGATTTATAGAGTATAACCCCGTACGCCGTAGGCTTTTTGATCCCCAGCTACGCCCTTTCTAAGCCGACAAGATGCAAAGCTGGAACCTCGAAGCCTTAGAGAGCAGATGTAGATGCTGATGATGCAGCACCTCCTAGCTAGGTTCTGTGCTCTATTGCTTGTTGCAGGTCTTGTTTGGCATACAAGGGGCCAACGTAGATCCTGCCTGAAGGGAAACCCTAAACCCTACTAGCTCCGAGCCCTAAATCCAGAAAGCCGGTTGCAGAGGCTGGTTAAAGCGAGACAGCCCCGACAGGGATGTTGCCGGAGACTTTGCCTTTCTGGGTTTAGGGTTCTTCGGGGTTTAGGGTTTAGGACAGTAGATTCCTTTCAGTTTGGGCATCCCTTGTTTCCGAGCAATGTTATATCCTGCTCTCTTATCTTTTGAAGCACAAACACAGGGTTTCAGAGGTTGTGTTGCAGAAGTTGTCTTACAGGGGTACTATGTAAGTTGGCATAAGCGTTTCGTAATGGATACGGCTGTTTAAGGTGTACACTAGACTCCTGAGAATATGTACCTTTCTGTAGGAATTCCCTTTACGTCCATGTCCGAGTGGGCTTTTGCTGGCTTGTGCAAAACAGTAGGCCAAGGTTCAAGACTTCCCTGAAGTTCGGAATATGAGTTTGCATAAACATCCAGAGAGCACAAGGACACTGAAGGGATCTGAACACTTCGTAGTTCTAGTCCTTCGAGTGTCTTACTGCAGTTGCAGTATAACTATATCCCAAAGACTTGTTCTAATGATTAAGGCCCCCGTATTTTTCATAAGGGCCTTCAGGGGGGGTAGGGGGACGGGGGGGTAGGGGGCCTTTACGCCCATAATAAGGACCTAGTAAGGCCTATTTAAGGAAGTATAGTCCCCTTCCCGCCCCCCCCCCCNGCCCCCCCTACTCCCCCTAAGACTTCCCTGTGAATTTTCTGCCAGTAAACCCAAAACCGTGCCCTAAAGACTTGTAAACCCTAAACCCTGAACCCTAAACCCCTAAAACCCTAAACCCTAAACCCCTAAACCCCAAACCCCTAAACCCTAAACTCCTAAACCCCTAAACCCTATAAACCCTAAACCCTAAACCCGGGCCCCCGTAGTTTCTTGCGGCCGAGGTACTGGAGCATGTCGTGTCCCTCGTGGCGCCCGGGCCTCGGGGACTCCAGATCACCGAAAAAAACCGAATATCCCTTAAGTCATGTTAGGGATCCTACTATAATTGAAAGTATATCCCTTAATTAAGTATCCCTTAAGTCATGTTAGGGATCCTACTATAATTTAAAGTATATCCCTTAATTAAGTATCCCTCAAATCANTCATGTTAGGGATCCTACTATAATTGAAAGTATATCCCTTAATTAAGTATCCCTTAAGTCATGTTAGGGATCCTACTATAATTTAAAGTATATCCCTTAATTAAGTATCCCTCAAATCATGTTAGGGATCCTACTATAATTGAAAGTATATCCCTTAATTAAGTATCCCTTAAGTCATGTTAGGGATCCTACTATAATTTAAAGTATATCCCTTAATTAAGTATNTATCCCTCAAATCATGTTAGGGATCCTACTATAATTGAAAGTATATCCCTTAATTAAGTATCCCTTAAGTCATGTTAGGGATCCTACTATAATTTAAAGTATATCCCTTAATTAAGTATTCCTTAAATCATGTTAGGGATCCTACTATAATTGAAAGTATATCCCTTAATTAAGTATTCCTTAAATCATGTTAGGGATGTATTCCTTAAATCTCATTAGGGATCCTACTATAATTTAAGGTATATTCCTTAAGGGATATTGGAGTCTCTGGGTTTGTTATGCCCAGCCCAACAGCTGTGGGTTGCAGTGTTTCATCGGGAGTTACTTGAAGGGGCAGGGGACTTAGTAAGTTGGTTATAAGTAGGGTTATAGCTAGGGTAACTCCATTTAGGGCACTTATAACTCTACTTATAACCTACTTACTAAGTCCCTTGCCCCTCCAAGTAGTCTCCATTGTAGTTCCTTTTTTGGGTTACCGTTTAGGATCCTAGATATAGAATTGGAAACCCGAAAAAGGAACTACAATGGAGACTCTATTGGGGTTTGTATAATCCTACCATTGTTGAAAAGGTTAACCATATAACCTATAATTCATGGCCCTTATAGTAGCCCTCACAGACCCCTTTAAAGGAACCCTCGTCGTATTCGTAGGCCCCTACACTAAGTCCTTATAATAGCCTTTTTTGGGCCAGGGTACTTAGCGCTTATGCAAATGACCCAAGGGTTCGGAGTTGACGGCTTGGGGTCTAGGCAGACAATGATCCAATGCAAAGAAGGCCTCTGTACCTAGACCCCAAAGTATGTGGTATAATAGCCTTTTATGGGTGTTGGGCCATTATTCTACCTACTTTTGGGGGTTTGGGTAGGGCTGCACCAATCTTGCGAGGTTCGCAGAACCCCGAAACGCAATGCGCCTATGTCCTAGCCTGGCGGTATGTGGTTCGTCATTTTGTACTAAGCTCAACCCGCGCGGTTTCTAAGTCGCAGCCTCAAAGACTGAGGGGGGGGGGGAGATAACTCCCAGAGACAATAACCATGCAGAAACCCCAAACTTGCGAACTACCTATAGTTTCCATTGTACTTCCTTTTTTAACTGATCATAAATACGAAGTTGGTAAACCAGAAAATGAAAGGAACTATAATGACTGCAATATGGACTATAGCCCTGAGTCGGCCCCGAACCCGAAACCTGAACCCTGGTTGGAACAACAGCTTGCTGTATGTACTCCTAGGTAGGCCTTTGGTGGGATATGGTAGATTTTCCCTTATTGGGCTTAAGAGAATCTTATAACAAAAATTCGGGATATGGTAGATTTCCCCTTATTGGGGCTTAAGAGAACCTTATTTACGAAAACTTAATATTTTTCACGGGCTTTGAAGGGCCAACCTGGACGCTGAAAGCTTGGGAATGTAAGCTATATATCAGGCCATCATTGGCAACCCGGAATCCTTGCTGCAAGCCCTAGAAGCCCTACCCACTGAAAGGTCGACACCGATGGCGCGCTTCGGGGATTCTGCAGTGCTGGGACGACGCTGGCAGGAGCTGGAGGTGCAATGTGGGGGGGGGGGGGGGGGCCAGCGGGTTTTTTGGTTTTTGGGGGCCGGGGAAAACTGGAGGGTTTGTGTTTCGGGGGGGTTTGTGGNCCACACGCCACCCCCAGTGTAGGGTGCGACCCTGGGGGGTGGTGTGGGGTTTTTGGGGGGGTGGGGGGCGCGGGGCGGGGGGGGGGGGTTAATGGGGGGGGGGGGGGGGGTAGCCACGCTGATTTTTAGTATATTGGGGCCTAGGAAAACTCGAAGGTTTAGTGTTCAGGAGGGTTTAGTTGGGGTGCTTGTAGCATACCCTGAACTGCTTTTGCTGGGTTATTGTTATAGGCCCGGGTATAGAATTAATGGTGGGCACAGTACAACAAAGTACGTCATGATCGTTTACAGTAGGCAGGCAACAGGAACTCAAACACCTCGATTCCAGATGCCTCGATCGTCATCCAGCATGAGATTCCAAAGCCCTGCAACAGAATCCCCATCCCCAACTCGTCAATTTAACTAGGAACCCCTACCCCCCTTCCCCTTTAAACTTTGAGCGGAGCCCTAGTTGTCCTGATAGTTGGTACTTAGGCTCTACCAGAGGGTAGTTCGAATGTCTACAAGGTCTCGTCTAGGAGCCTGGCACAGGACACTTGGGACGGAGCGGGTCGGTTGGCGCCATTTGCGCCCAGTGCCGTGGATGTGGCGCTGGCAGACCAGGTGCGTCAGCTTCCTTTTGCAATAGGGTATTTGCGTTTACCTGTAGCCTCCATTGAAGTTCTTAGTAAAGAAGTGTTTAACCAATCAAATAGGGTAACCCACAAAAATGACCTACAGTGGAGACTACCTAAACCCCCAAAAGTAGGTAAAATAATGGCCCAACACCTATAAAACGCTTTTGTTCTACATACTTTTGGGGTCTAGGTACAGGTAGGGTATCAGAGTTCAGGGTTTTCGGGTAGGGTTGAACGTGTCGGGCTTCGTGTTCGTATCCAGAGCTATGGGGACAAGAGCAGATTCGCCTTTCTCACGAGGTTGATGATGAGGTGTCTCTGAACCGATGAGCACTAAGCACCTGTAATTACCGATGGTTACTCTAGCGCAGAAGTCCCAACCCTACAAGAGCAACACCCTCAGACCGCGAAATCCCAAACTGCTGCAATTCGGCAGGATTTCGCGCAGTGGCTCAGTGCATCAGTCGACTCCGCCCCGATGGAGGCCTGCCAGCTGAACCCGCCGACCTTCTAGCGACCTCCACCTGGGAATGACCAGCTTTTTGTTTGCTTCCGGCTGTTTGGCTTCAGTTGGTCAAAAGATCTGAGATCCGAACCTCGAATTCAAGCTGAACCAGCCCAGAATGTTCCTGAAGCTGGCGAAGGTCAACTTGAACATCGGGCAGTTACAGTTTCGACAGCACGCTATGACTGCCGTTCCGAGAGAGGCCCGTTCGAATTGTGTGCAGTGATGGGACAGGGGATTGGTTTTGGGACTCGGTGTGTCGAATCGAGGGGAAGGTTTAGAGTTTAGAGGCTGCACCGGAGGATTCTGAATTCTTGAGCTCCTGTCTAGTACTCTTTGGTCTCCCACGAAGGGACTCCGAATAAGGCTGTCGGGGTTTGGTTTGGTGTTCTGAGTTCAGGGTTTGGGCAGGCTCAGGGTGGGGGGGTCCTAGTCCTAGCAACCCACCACCCGAGATCCGTATGTTTGTTCAGATTCAACAGATTGAAAATTTCTATCCCAGAATCCCGAACAACACGTTTATCGATTTCACCCCTGAGCTCTTGCGTGAAAATACCCGTAGACCCGAGACGTCCTAGCCACAAGCCCTGACCCTAAGCTCCTAGACAAGTAGTTCCGGCACCGCCCAGCAGCGAGGTGTTGCAGCTGCCGGAATTCAATGAGGTCTTTCCGAATGCTCCTTGGGTTGTTTTACGATTTTCGAGTAAGGCTGGCCAATTTTGACAAGGATTGTCACGCGGCAATGTAGTTTCTGTCCTTTCAGTGCTCAAACCTGAATCGTAGTGCATTCTGCCCTTGGTTTGATCTGAACAGTTCTTTATCCCGAGTCGCTATGACTTTCGTCCCAAAGTCTTTCCAAAGTGTTAAGCCCTAAAACCCTAAACCACAGCAACTGAAACATAATTCCCATAGTTTAGGGTCCTTAGGGTCATGCAGGATTTTGTCCAACAACCGCAAGCCGACAGGCGCAACCGGAGGTTGTTGTCTAATCTTCTGGGTGACCGGAAGAGTTTAGAAGGTGTGTAGAAGGGATTAATGGTATATTCCTTATTCTGGGTCATGCAGGATTTTGTCCATCAACCGTATGGCCTTGACACCAACGCGAAATTGACTTACAGTAGGGCGAGGGCGCCTTAGGAATGTTGGTGAATGCATGTTTGGTGTGCTATTACCGTGATACGAGTACTGAAACCCTTACTTCTTGTAAGCCGTAGCCCCGAACGCCCTAAGGATGTAGGGTTTGGAGTAGAACCCTCACGCCACTCTGTGGTAGCCTCGCCTAGGCCTTACTACCCACGAATACTCTGTAGGTGTTCTTGGGGTAACGTTCCACACCAGTTTGTCAAGAGACTAAGTGAAAGGTCGATGCTGAAACAACCTCTCTCATGTGGGTCGGGGGCTGAGCTTGCTGTTTCGGGGGGAGCGGGCTTGTGGGTACGGGATTCGGATTCTGGCAGTTCAGCCGTGATTGCTTGCTTGTTTTGTTTGACTGGAAGGCGGAGCAGAGAGGACAAGGGTTAGGTTTGGTTCGATTTGGGGAGTTCGACATTTGTTCATTTCGGGTTTGGTAGTTGAAGGCTTTGGGGTTCTATGGAGAAATTAGCCGAAGCTTCCGCTTCAGGGCCTTCTGCCTCAGAGAGTTATCAGGACCGGAGAATAGAATACGCCCCAGACAAAGTGCATCGTCGGAGCTGTACTTTCATCCGTGATACACTTGATTTGACCGTTTAGCATTTCACAAACCTTGAGCCCGAACCGAATGGGGGGTCCCTATATACAGGTACTATGGGTACACGGAGCCTTAGGGGAAAACTGAAAGGATAGATCCGTCCAAAAGCGTTGTACTGTTCGGGTTGTTGCAGAGTCCAGGTTTCGGACTCCGACTCAGGATTTGCAGAGCCACGGTTTAGGCTTTAGGGTTTGTGGCTTTTAGGGTTTTTGGGTTGAGGGTTTAGGGCTTTTGGGTTTAGGGTTGCCCCGCATCTCGCAAGTCCCAAACCTGGGCACCTCCATGACCCCAGCAGCAGCTAGTCAGGCACTTGTGGAGAAAGCACCAAAGAGGCAGCGCTTCCGTTTCGCTGGACTCAGGCCGGGTTCGCGGCAAGAAGTGTTGAGATTTACAGTTTTCACCCCTCAGAGCTGCCATCACGTTGTTTAACGGGTCAGGCCTTCGATAGTTTGAAATTTTCAAAGCATACGTCTCCGCGCTGTCCGCCTCGGCCCGCACATTCGGCAGCATACGTATAATACGTGACCCACATATATACATGTGTGTATTTTTTATATGCATATATGTATACACATATATTTACCATTTACTGATTGGTCTACTTGTTTCATTAAGCATACATACAAACATGTAGGTATAGGCCCGTATATGCATCTACATGTAAAAGGAGACAGAGACAGAGAGAGAGAGAGAACGCGAGAAGGAGAGAAAGAGATAGAGAGATAGAGAGCGAGAAGAGAGAGAGGGAGGGAGAGAGAGGGAGGGAGAGCGAGCCGGAGAGGCAGAGGGGGAGGGAGAGTCCCTCAACCTTCCCCAAACATGAGCCCCCTGAACCCCTGTAAGGCCCTTAAACCCAAACACCTGAACTTGCAAACCTGAGCCCTAAACCCTAAACTCTGAACCCCAGAGGCGCTAAAAAAAAAAACTCTGAACCCTAGAGGCGCTGAAAAAAAACTCTGAACCCTAGAGGCGCTTTGAAAAAAAAACTCTGAACCCTAGCAGGTATGAGTTTCGGATGTGGACGCTTCAAGAAGACGACCTTCAGCTACTCTGCTGGCTTCGATTTCTACGTCATATTATGAAGAGGTTGGCATTTAGGGTTTTCGTCCTAATTCGTATATTCCGTTAGATGATAGTATGTTATCAGCTACCATGTTTACACCTCATATTGAAGCGCGGGCCCGGGCTAAACTCGATTAGATGATATCATGTTATAAGCTGACCTAAAACGTTCTTGACATTATTTGCGGGATACGGTTCCAATAGTCCTCGTTGACGCACAGTCCTAACTAACAAACACGTGCTCGTTGTTCAAGGAGGCGCACTGACAAATTGAAAAAGAAGATCCCGTAATTTGTTTTTTTTTTTGGGGGGGGTGCTATGCGACCAAAAGGTGCATTAAAGGAACCCCTTTGAGGGATCTACTTTTGGATCCCCGCAGAAGTCGGACTTCTTTGTGCACTTGATGATTCTGATATGTGAGCACAGTAGGGAGCAGAGTTGTGGTTGTGAGGCTTGTAGCAAAACTTCTAAGGTTTACGGTTTCGGGTTTTTCGGTCCTGTAGAGAAGCATGACAGAGAACTACCAGAAACCGTGTAGGAATCGATAGGAATCGTAGTTACAACTCCTATACCCCAAGGGTCCAAATACCTAATAAGCATATACTCTCCAAAATCCTAACCTACATAGCTACTATCCTAAGTAAGACCGAGTACCTAATTATTGGGTCCCTTGGGCCCTTGGGGATATGCATACACCCTTGCGCCCTGGCAGCTTGTCGGCTTCACCCCCGCAGCCCCAGAGGGCATCGGCGTAAGGTTCTCACCTGTAGCCGACGAAACTTACCATTTTAGGGTTCCTTATTCTGGCTTATACATATTAATATGATCCAAACGCTAGGGTTTTATCATCGTAGGGTGTAGGGTTTAGAGTTCAACTCAAACACATAACCACCCAATAGCCCTGAAGCTTTGAAGCCAGCTCCGAACAAACCGAAACTACAAGAAACACATCACAGCCCTTGGGTCCCTGGAAGATTCAGGTATAGTATCACCAAGAGTGTTGAGGGACACAATCCTCCACCATCCATTTTATAGGGTGTAGGGTTTAGGGTTATCATAACAACTGGGCACCATCCATAACAACTGGTATGCCATGATTTTTTCGATGTAGTTTGTATTGCGTAGGCAATGCAGACTTTTGTCTACCAGCCGTGGCAGTAGGCATGTGGTACTGTACCCGGGCACCTCAACCCTTTAACCGTGAACCCTCGACCCTAAACCCTAAAGCCCTACAATCTCAAAGCCCTGAACCTTGAAAACCCAAACCCCAAAACAACACTCTCCTTCCGGGGTTGAATGTGAATCTAGGGTTTGAATATTTCGTAGTAAATGGTCTTGGTTAGCTGTTAGCATAGGTATCGCAAAATGTCCCTATGGACGCCTATGGACCCTATTCCTAAGGCCCCTATCTTAGACATGCCGAGGGCCACATTTCAGCGGAAGTTTCCTGATCACGGAACTGCGGCTGAGGTGGATTCTCGTGAGCTTCAGGGCTTCAGTTTGTTTGGGGTTTGTAGCGTTGTGTTTGTTTTTTGGGAAGGGGTGGGTTCAGTGGTTTGAGGGATTTGGAGGTATGTGCTTTTGGTTTGGAGCAGTTTAGATGGTCTTTGCCATCTTTCCCAGACCTTCCAAAATCCCTCAATTAAGGAATATGCCGTAAATCATATTAGGGATCCCTAGTATAGTTTAGGGTATATTCCTTAACTAAGGGGTTTTGGAAGGTCTGGGTCTGAGGCGGGATTCGGGAATTTCCGAAAATAGGGGACCCTAATATAGTACCCTAAATAGTAGGATCCTTGTTATAAGGACCCCAAATTAGGGTACCCCTATTTTCGGAAACTCCCATTCAGTGGTTTAGGGGCTCTGGGGTGGTTTTGGGCTTCTAGGAGCGTACGATTTAGGTTTGTGCAGGGTCTACCCTGGTGGGATCCAAAAGTACCCTTAAACCCTAAACCTTAAACCCTAAACCCCTAAACCCAAAAAACCCTAAACCCTAAAAACTAAACCCTTAAACCCTAAACCCTAAACCGTTAGCCGGCCGAATATTGTCTCCGGTCCGGTTTGGGGCTTGGGCCGTTCTGACAAAACGGCTTCCTTAAAGAAGAGAAGGCCCCTTAAGAATACATAGAGGCCCTATACCCGCATACGGTGAATCCCTGTATGGTATGTGAACCTTAAGCCCTTTTTGGGTTCATTTCGTCTTTAAGGAGGCTGGATTCGACGCTAGACAAGGCAGCCATGCCGTCGCTCGGATCTAGTAGCAGAGTGTTGGAGATGGTTGTCCTCAGTCGGGGCCCCCCCCCCCCCCCAAGGGACCTGAAGGCACTCCTGCCCACTTGCTCAAGCTGTTCTTGTTGAGTGGCAAACACTGCCAAGTTTGCAGTGAACAGCTTGACGCGCGCCGTGAATCAGCACCGCGAGATGCAGCAGAAACGAACCGGAAAGTTGCTGCAGCACCTTCGCACCCTGGTGGATTGATGAGCCCCTAAACCCTAAACCCTAAACCCTCATGCTGGAGGCCGGTCACGGGAGGCTGGATGTGCTTTTTTCATTCGCAGGGTGTTCGTTGCCAGCCAGTAATATATAGAGGCCTGAATAATTAACTATGCTATTTTGGGAGGGTTCCTTATTCAATTATAGTATAAGGAGCCCCAAAACCCTATTCTAATTATTAAGGCTTCTATACTATTTGTCTGGCAATGGACAAGAGCTTGAGGGCTCCGTCAGTGGACGGCAGCCGCTCATTGCTGGGTGCTAGACTGGCTTGCACTGAATCTGTAGGGTTTTAGTGCAGGGCCGGGCCACCCTAAACCCTAAACCCTTCACCGTGAGCCGAAAGCTGCAGATCGGGATGAAGGCTTCAGGCCGCCTAGCGTAAACAACTCTTTCCTGACTGGTCTGAGGATTATCATGATCATGGAGGAGAAATGCCCGAAATGCATAAAAGGGCCGAAATGATAGGATAAGGAGCTTGCGGCCGAGTTTGCACAACATGCCGGCGAGATCGATAAGCCGCAGCCGAAGAAATCCGAACCAGAGGAGTAGTGGTATGAAATGCCAGAGGAACCCCAAAGCCATTGTCCCAAAAGGGCCCTAAGTACCTGCATGGAGGATACTTACCCAAATCATAACTGTAATCCCTAGACTATAGAATAGTGAATAGAACCCTACTTCCTTCTAAGCCTAAGACCTTAACCCTAAACCCCTAAACCCTAGACCCTAAACCCCTAAACCCTAAACCCTAAAACCCTCAACCCTAGCTTAGGACTCTTTGGGTTATTTAGGCCCCTAAATGACAAGGCTCCGGGAGCTTCTCCGAGTTTTAGGCCGCAGTGGTTAGGGTCTAGGAATTTTAGGGGTTGAAGGTTTAGGGTTGAGGGTTTAGGGTTTAGGGTTTGAGGGTTTGAGGGTTGAAGGTTTAGGGTGTTTAGGGTGTTTAGGGTGGTTGGGGTTGGGACGACATGAAAGTTTTCCGGTGTTTTTTGAGAAGGTAGTTTAGGGTATACGTGTTGGGTTAGGGTTCCTTTTTGGCGGCCTGGTTTCGTTCTTGTAAGGTCTACAAAAGCAAGTTAGCAAAAACATGCACCTACATTCAGTTGAATTGCACAGGCCAGGAGCTTCCAGCCCTCCACCGTCACACCGTCTAGCGAGACCACCGCTTGGCAAACCATAACAGTAAGCACTACCATAGAAACCTTACTCTACGATGTAGGTACTTATGACCCTCTGGGCTTGCGTCGAACCCCCAAACCCAAAACTGAGAACCCGGAATCCCAACGCCAGTCTTCAAACCTCAAACAGTTGGCCTTTCCCTGGACCTTAATCCTCAACGTCTAAACGGACCCATCAAAATTTACCCAGGCTCCATTGTAGTTCCTTTTCGTGGTTTAAATTCAGAATCCTATAAGGTAACCCCGAAAGGAACTACTATGGAGCTTGTGGGTATAATGCAAGTCCTAACGTCGGCAAACCAAACACCCTAAACCCTAAACCCCTAAACCCGCAAACCCTAAACCCTAAACCCTAAACAAACACACAGCCGTCATGACAGGAATGGATCTCCTCGGCAATTGCTGCAGTGGCGGAACTACAGCCTCTGCCACCCAGACGCAACCCAGACCTTCCAATGTCCCTTAAGGAATGTACGTCTCTTATAATCATATTGAGGAGCGGACTATAGTTTAAGGTCTATTCCTGAATGAAGGGATTTTGGAAGGTCTAGGAAGATGCACATGTATCTTAGGAGTACCTGCTTGTAGCTTCCAGGTTAAGCGCATCGAACTTTGGGCGTCTCGCGATTAAAGGTTCCCTGAATCACTGTAAGCCGGGAGGGTATAGCAAGCTCCTTTTCAGATAGCTACCAGCAGAAAGCTTTAATCGAACGATCCAAGGACATTTTAACCTCACAAGTGAGTTCTTGGCCACATAGAGGCTGACCCATAGCAACACTAAGCTGTCAAATCCCACTGCTAACAGCAACCGCTGCCCCAGCCGCTGCAAGCCCGTAGAGAGCCCTATGAAACCCAACAGTTTATTCGACCGTCAGCACAGGCCCTCAACCCAAAACGTTGAGCCTAAACCCTCAACCCTTTGACCCTAAACCTTGAGACCCTACTTGAAGGGGCAGGGGATTTAGTAAGTTGGTTAGAAGTAGAGTTATAAGTGCCCTAATTAAATGGAGCTACCCTAATTATAACCCTACTTATAACCAACTTACTAAGTCCCCTGCCCCTTCAAGTAAACTTTCTGACTCTACTATACCCTTTGACCTCTGAACCCCAAGACCCTACTAACCCTTTGACCCTAAACCCTAAGACCCTATGAGCGCTCCTAAACCCAAAGGCCCTGAAGCCCAGACAGCTAACTCTTGTGTCAGAAATGCGCTGAGGTGGAGCCGGGGTCAATGGATGGCGCCGGAAGAGGTGCAGGCATCCTGGCAGCGGCATTCCGAGTTTACGGTTTTCATTGGGTTTGGGTGTTGTAGGGTTGTGGCTTTGAGAATTGCAGAGCCTTCGGGTTTGAAATTTTAGTGTTTGGTGTGTTGCGTTTCGGGATGTTGGTTTTAGGCCTTTCGCTTCGCACTTTCGAGCTTTGCCCATGCAGACGAGGGATACGAAACCACTAAACCTAGAAGCCCCAAAGCACAACCCACCTCCCCAAGACCTAGACCTCAGGCGGTGAATGCTACGAACCCTCCGCATCTTAAGCTGTCCTAATGTATACCTTTCGCCCCAAGCACTGCGCTGTTCAAACCTGTGTAGCCCCTGATCCGCAAATCCTCGACTAATCCCTAAACCTCTCAAACCTCTACTTACATACGTATACGTATGTGTGTATATATATATGCATGCATACTGGTATGTGTGTATAAATGTGTATATATATAAGTTATATCTATGTATGTATGTATGTATGTATGTATGTAATTACCACTACAGCTATATCAAGAATGAAACTACAGCTATATCAAGAATGAAATTGAGAACCATGGTAATAATTAATTGTAGCTAAACGATTACATTGACGTGTTTATGTACAGACATACACACATTCACGCTAGCAAAGCCAAGGTTTTTGACAAAACTCCGAAGCCCTAAACACTACCCTAAGGGTCTAAGTACCTAATTATCATATACTCTCCAAAACAGTAACCTACAAAACTACTATCATAAACCCGAGTACCCGATTATTGGGTCCTTTGGACCCTTAGGGTAAACCCTGGAGCAAACCCCAGACCGCAGCCACCAGGCCAATACTTTCGCCACTCTTCAGCTCACGCTGTCGGCGCAAGAGGAGTCGGCGGCTTTCCACTACCAGGACTGAAGTTCCAGGGTTGTGTGTGACTGTAAGTGAATGATTGCCAACGCAGTTCGTGAAGGGATTGTCTTATGAATGATGTTATAATGTGCACCGAAACCTTGTCAACTTATTAATGCCCCTATATTGCTGGACCCAGAGGGTTCTATCCGATTCTGGGCGTTTAGGGTTAAGGATTCACGGTACCTGGGGTTTGGGGAAGAGGGTTTCGCATGCATGGTTTAGGGTCCAAAATACGGCGTTACCTTTCGCTGTGCTCTAGGCCATTGGAGCAAAGGGGACCATGTAGAAGTTTGCCGATCCACACTGGAGTTGAGGATTTCGGGTTTCGGGTTATGACCCTACAGTGTCAGGTTGGTATCTATAGGGCTTGGGTTGGGGGTTCACGTTCAAGGGACGTCAGCATGAGGCAAGTGTCATTATGGAACTCTCGAAGTTGTTACCTCAGACACCCCAAACGCCGCTATCCCTTTGCCTACCTCCCAACGCTACGCCCCAGACCTGCCTCAAAAAAAATACACGAACACAACAACGCAGGAGGTCTATGGCAGCTTGGTCGCAGCACGCTTGTGGGAACTTTCGGCCTTAGGTTCCAAGCTTCTTCAAGTCAATTAACAACGACCCAGCTTTTCTTAATCAGGTTACCATATTAAGGCTTGATCATGGGGCTCATAGTAGTTCCTTTTCGGGATTACCTATAGGACTCTACATATGAGCCCCCAAAAGGAACTACTATGGGGCCTATGGGTAATCATGGGGCTCACTGTGCAAAGGATTTGCGTGCAATGTCGGCCCAAGGTCTCTTTAGATGCGCTTCGGGGTGCAAAGTTAAGGCTCCTAAACCCTAAACTCCTAAACCCTAAACCCTTGAAAATTAGAATAGGTTTTGGGGCTTCTCATACTATAACCTTGATCAGGAGCCCGAAAGAAGACGTTCATAGATTAGTAATTCTTCAAGCACATAATTCTGAACTTCTTCTGTTTTGAGTAGCCAGTCTTTGCTAGAGTGATTTAGCTCAGCTGCGTGGGCATTGCATTCCCGGATGTTGAGTGAGAGACAAAATAAATAACTGAGACTTCTGCTGCATCATCGCATCTACGATGAAACACCTGTGCGGGTCCGGGTGGCACCTGCCCAGGACGATTCTAGCAGTCTGCAAGCAGCAGATAGTTTGGCCACAGTTCTTCAGACGAGGTTCAAGATCGGCTTGCTGGTTAAACATGCGCCTTCCGGCCAACTTTCTTGTCACCAGGGGCTGTTGCATGTGCCATTACAAGCCCTGCAGACCACCACAGGGGAGGATTTGGCCAAGGCACATTTCTTGTCACACTGACCCTACAACCGCAGCCGTGAACACTAAACCGACTAAACCAAACCCCAAACTCCCAGCTCAGAGCTTTAAGCACGAAGCCCGAAACCCTAAACCCCAAGGCTTTTACCAGGCCCGAGCCCCTAAACCCTGGGAAATTCGTGCTGTGCTGTGGGCACCAGCTCAGGTTCTAGGGGTGCTGCCTCTTCGGCCGGTTGCCGAGTCTCGGGAAGCGGTTTTTCCAGAAAGGGTTTCTGTTAAGGGCTCCAGTAGCTGAGTAGGTAGCCTTTAACCTTTTGGGCTTTATATAATCCTACCATCATTGAAAAGGTTAACCTCTCTTGGGCTCGGGTACTCAGGTTTTAAGGAGGGCTCCTTCAAGAAATCCTGAAAGGTTTAAGGGTTCCTTTAAGGGATTCTTTGAGAGTTCCTTTTAAAACTTCCATTCAAGGGTTCCTTGAAGCGGACCATGCAATTTGGGTTAGTGAGAAACCGGGTCTCAAGTTTGGGGTGCCTTAAGGGCCCTTACCAAGGGTGTTACTGGGGCTCTTGATGGGATTTTTGAGGTAGTCTAGGGTCCAGTTTGTGTAGGAATTGGGGTTTAGGAGGGGTGGCTAAGGCTCTTTACTACATGGGGTACAGAGATCAGGTGGTTGGGGTACTTGGACCGTTTGGGAAAGGTAGTCTGTAACTGGTTGCGTGGCCTCTGGGGCATCTCCGTGACAGCTCGCAATCTGCGTAGTCCCGCTCCCACCACAATCCCTGACAACCCCAAACAAGCCCGAAATTCAGAAGCTTGGAGGCCCAGCCTTACAAGCATTCTGCAAGCACAAACGAGCATCCCTCCAGTTCCCGCCAATACTTGAAGGGCAGGGGACTTAGTAAGTTGGTTATAAGTAGGGTTATAATTAGGGTAACTCCATTTAGGGCACTTCTAACTCTACTTTTAACCTACTTACTAAGTCCCCCACCCCTTCAAGCAGCCTCAAGCCAAAACCCCGCAGGCCTAAACCCTGCACAAGGCTAAAGCCCCTTTAAACCCCTAAGCCGAATCCGAAGTTCAATATCGAAACCCCAACATATTATCTTAGTAGCTGAGTGGATACACTTTACACATTTTGGGACAATATTACCCACTATAACACTGAACGTATGCACGTTTTGGGGCTTATGAACTCAGCAACTAAGTTATCACACTGTGCTCCTTTTGACGAGGGTATCATGCACACCCAAACCCTGTTCCAAGTGCTGAGGCCCCGGTCGCATCGTACACTATTTGGGTACCAGTGAAGGCTTTGAATCAGCACAACCACAATGCCAAAGTAGGCTAGGCTTTGGACTGGCAAGTTTATGCTAAATTCTGAACACGCCCTGTGCGAGCAAGGCCCACGAGCCTCTTCTGTTTGAGGTCGAGGCCGGGAAGGTTTGCATGTGTACGTTTTAGGGTGTGGGTAAGGGGCTTTGAAGAGATAAGTTTAGGGATGTTGGCTACGACCGACATCCCAAAGCCTGTGTTGTCGAGCACGCGCAAGCTCATCACAGCTTTACATCGCTCGAGGCTTGAGCAGCAGGTGCCGCTAAGGTTCCAACATCTATAACACTCTCTATGCAACATACCCATAGGCCCCATAGTAGTTCCTTTTTGGGGGTTCATATTTAGAATCCTAGAAGGTAATCCCAAGAAGGAACTACTATGGGGCCTATGGGTAGGGCCTGAAACCTGAAGCTATAATTCCTGTAAATTGCCATATTCAGTTGTCCGAAACTTACAGTCTCCATGGTATTTCCTTTGTTGTATTATAAGGTACCCCTAATGATCGCAAACTCATATTCAGTTGTCCGAAACCTATGCCTCAACCACAAGCATCATCCTCGAGGAAAAAGAGCGAAAAACCGTCGCTCCTTTCTTTATCCACGTGTATTCGGAAGTATTGATGTCTACCTACACCCCCCCCAAAAGTAGGTAGAATAAGGATAATGGCCCAACACCCACAAAAGGCTATTATTCTCCATACTTTGTGGGTCTAGGTACCCCTGATTAATTAACCCCTCTCCCCTTGCTTTGACCTTACAAGCTTGATATTCGGGGGCGTAATGTTGAGGCCCTAACGAAAGGGCGTTTATCAACCAGGGGTTTACAATCTGCATCATAGTGTTGAACACGACATATAACCACAAGGAATACAGACGAAAGGAACGGAACAAATGTTACCATCTAGCAACCTTCTGCGAAATCTAAGACGAGTAGCATGTCATGTTCCA
Organism: Symbiodinium sp. clade A Y106; assembly: GCA_003297005.1. NCBI lineage: Eukaryota > Dinophyceae > Suessiales > Symbiodiniaceae > Symbiodinium > Symbiodinium sp. clade A. The sequence continues at coordinate 198,180 of BGNK01000587.1, read as the reverse complement.
CCCTCAATTCCGGTTCAAGATGATGTTTTTAGGGTTTAGGGTTTAGGGTTTAGGGAAGATGATGTTAGGTGGTCAGCCCAAACCCCAACCCGAACTCTAAACAGCCTTCCTTTCTCAGAGGTCCTTTTTGTAGTTTCCTTATGGAAGGCCTGCAGAAGGGAGGCTTTTGAGGAGTTTCGGACGGACCTTGTTTTGTCAAGCACCCAGCCTCCGACATCATATCTTGACCTGCAAATCAGGGCTACTTGTACGCTAGCCCCTCAACTTAGTTCTCCAATACCCAACCTATAAACTTTTTGGGATCTTATTGTTTAGTAGTAATGTGAAAGTTTAACCTTCTGTTTCCCTGGCTTCTTGGGGAGGTAAGTAAACCAAAAGCCCTGCAACCATGCATGAAATGCACCGGGGGGCTGCCTCCTCTGGCAGCACCTCAGCACCACCATCTTCCACCTCGAACCCTACAGACCCTCTTAGTGTAGGAACCTGATTAAGAAACCTTGGGCCTTTATTAGGGTTCCTTATATGAATCCTACTATTTAGGGTTATAGGCCCAGGGTTTCTTAATCAGGTTCCTACATTACCTCAACCTTCAATCCCTGAAACCTCATCTCAAGACCTCAGTAACTTAAGCCCTGTAAACACTCCTGGCAGGATGTGCAACGAGCCCTCAGGCCCCACATCCTTGAAGCACAAACCCCGTAAAGGGCACCCGAGCCAAGGATCATGATTAGCATCCCCACAGGTGTTCCGCGATGCTGTCCCTTCCGCTTCCCCCGTCGTGACCTGGCCATCAAAAGTGAGATTTGAGGCTCTTAAGACTCGCGGTTTAGGGTATGTAGGGTTTGGTTAATGCAGGGGCCTTAGTACTTAGAGTAGTTCCTTACTAACTATAGTTATACTATAATGTACCCCCAAACCCCCTATTCTCATTTTTAAGGCCCCTCCACCTACACTACTGTCAATTATGTAGGTAGTAGCATTGCAGAACAGGGTGGAATCGACAAGCAGAGGATAGAAAGGGACAGGACAGGATTCCAGGATGGAGAGGGCAAGATATCCATAGAAATCCTGGCGTGCAACTTGATTGTATGATAGTACATGTACATGTACATGTGTATCTATATGTATATGACTGTATGTGTTTATAACTGGGCTAGATCCAGATAGATAGTCCGAGACATAAAAATCTGCCTTTCTCTCTTCCACAGATAATGATAGGGCCTTGACATAGAGGCACATAGGATTCCATGCAGGGACAGGATAATGCACCTGCTACAGCCTCTAGATCTGTAAGCAGAACAACGTTTGTTTAGGGGTATTCTAGAGTTTGTTGACGTTGACTCACCTGGGATTGCCTGGGTGCTCAGCCTTATCATATAGCCGCCGGACCACTCTATATTGTAGAGTCTTTAACATAGAGATCTGAATCATAGGAAAGACCCCCCCCCCCTGTAGTCCTTGCTTTCGTCTACCGGCTATTTGCCGAAACCTTACTAGCGTACCCTTTTGTGCTGTAGTTCCGAACCCCCTAATGCACCCTAAATTCCACACCCGGAACTAGATCCTCAAACCCGGTATCAAGCGTGGAAGGCAGGGCAGATTTTTCCATTCTCTGTGACGCACACACAATAGGGCTGCAATGCTTTGTGCTCGTTGGGTTTAGGCTTTAGGCTTGCAACAACAAAGTGAGCTTACACCCAGCCCGTCGGCCCTAAAGCTAGCTACAGAAACGTAGCCACTGTCGTAGTGCCCGATGTATATCATGAGTATGCGTGCTGACCCTCTCGTAACGAAACCCTGTATTTTAAGCATGCACCGAGATCCCCCAATCCAGAGTCCTAAATCCTAACTAGACTATGGCCCGACCTAACACAGAAAGAAACGTAAGAGCCTCAAAATTGCAGAAGTCCAACATATGAAACCTGAATGCACCAAAATGTCCTTTGCCGAAACACTGCCTTCAAGATGCACTTGACACTAAGCCTTATTTTTAGGCCGGAAGCACCCGAAAAATCCGAAGCCCTGAACCCCGAATCCCTTGAAGGTGCACCTGTATCACATCACACGCTGCGGGCCACGCTGTTTGCGATCTCAGGTCTTCTTGGCTTCGGCTTACTCAGGGTTTCGTGGCGTAGGGCTGCCCCCTACATGAGGGATACTTGCTCAAACCATACCTAACCCCCCAAAGTAGGTAAAATAATGGCCCAACACCTATAAAAGGCTTTCATTCTACATACTTTTGGGGTATAGTAATTCCTACTGACGCCTAGGGCTTGGACGCTCGTCACCAAGCCCTTTGTCCTCGAACAGTCCTGCCCCAATGGTCCGTCATGGCCCGTGACAGAGGGCAGTTGCGGCCGTCTACTTAGAATTGCCCTAAACCTCTGAAGGTATGTATTTTTTTCGAAAAAAGGTATGTAGTTACCTTGAGCTGTGGTCGACGGTTTGTCCAGACGGCTTTGCAAGACCTGATTTCCATTTCCATACCTCGACTGTGGCTTGGGTCGTTGTCTTAAATTTGGGATACACTTCTACTGGGCTTTGGAGTACCATACTTTAATACTTTTCTTTTAAAGGAACCATTATGAAACGAAAGTTTATACTATTTTCCCTGGTTACTTAAAAGCCCAGTCTAAACAGCTTCGCAGCCTATCCCTCAAACCGCCAGCTGTTGGAACCCACCACTTCCTAAGATAGGGCAACCCTAAACTCTAAACCTTACACGGTAGGCCATGTGGGGGGGGGGGGGTTGCCTTCTCAATGCACGCTGCGGTTGAGATTCCCAAGTCCCAGACTCAGACTCTAAAGCCCAGAACTCACAAATCCGGTTCCGTATGCCCGAGTTAACGGTCCAAGGATTTCGATGCCTGTTTAATTATGGCTGTTCATCGTAAAGCTCACTCGGACACCTACCCCATGCACAGTTTGATCTTCCATCAACAGTAGATGTCTTAGAAGGGTTTCTGTATGTCCAGCCCGGCAAAAATACATGATGATCAGCCCAATTGGGTTTGAGGTTTGTCTGTACACGAAACTTGAAGGAACTACATAGGGAAATCAGAACAAGGCCTCCAAAAAGTAGGGTTTCTTAGGGTCCAGGTTGGGTATCATCAACCCCGAACAAACCCTCAACCCCCAGACTCTAGACCCTAAACCCGAATGGGTGGAGTGCATCCCTCAAGGGTTTGGAATTCACTCCGCGGGGCCCATGGACGCTGACGCCGCGGGTTCGCTGCAGGGCTATGAAGCCTCCTACCCGCAGCTAGGAAGCTCGGTGTGCATTCAGAGGCTGTGTTTCTGAAGCCCCCAAACTAACGACCCTGCCCTCACCCCCTGAGCTTAAACCTTTAATCCCTAAACCCCTAAAGAAGCAGCTCTGAAGCTCAAAACCAAGACACGTGCCCGGATGAGATGACCTCCGGGACGATGTTGGTTTCACTTGAAGGTTCCTAGCATGTGGGCAAAGGTTGTTGGATCGTTGCAGTTTATGGGGTTTAGTTTAGAGATTTAGGGTTCAGGGATCCTGGGTTTTGCCACAATGTCCGGTTTCTGAACTGCCTAATATAGGGGCCTTTTTCAGTACCTATACTATTTTGGGGGTTCCTTGTTATAGTTTTAGTATAATGGGCCCCAAAACCCTATACTAATTATTAAGGCCCCTATAGTGTACCTACACCGAAGCCGTAAAGACAAAGCCCTGAGGCTTGAGGAGCAGAGTAGCGAGTAGCAAAAGGCTCTGGACAAGAGCCTACATGCACTATATAACACTCTACTGTCTTGTGCTTAGTAGGTATGGGGGAATGGATCCCCTACAATAGTCCCTATATAATCCCCAATAATAGTCCCCATAGCCCATTCCCGCATTCCCTACTAAGAACCAGACAGTCTAAACCCTCATGGTTTGGGGCGGAAAGTCCATAGGCGATGCGCTGCACCGGTGCGCATCGCAAGTCGAAGCGAAGGTGCTTTGGGCCAGGTCTCACCACACATCACCGAAACCCTAAACCCTAAACCCCTAAACCGTAAACCCTAAACCCCTAAAACCCTAAACCCCTGAACCTTGGGCCCTAAAGCCGTAAACCGAAATAAGCTTTCCTAACTCCAAACCCTCCAGGCAAGGACTCTGTTACTAGGGGATCTTGCCCCTAAGTCTTGTGTTCGTAAGTCATCCCTTTCCAAACTTGCCCACCATCGGAAAACCCAGAGCGGAAAAAGTTGCTACAGTACAGTACAGTATGTACTTGGGTCGTAAAGTACCGAAATAAGGACTACATTCCGGCCAAATGTTATTGCAGATAAGTACATGGACCCTTAGGCTAAGAGCATCAGCACTGGAACGTGAGGCTTTCTTAAAGCTCAGGGCTTGTTTTTGAGAATCAACTCCAGCAATGCCATCTTGCTTGATACCTGATTACATCAAGTTCAGAATTTTTCAGGGTTTATCGTGTGTCCATGTGTGTCCCGAAATAGTGTTTTTTGGAGTCCACGTTCGTGTGCAACAACTCAAAAACCCTACGTATTTTGGGGGGTCCTTATCATATAGTGATTATCGTATAATATACCCGAAAATCCGAGGGCCTCAGTAATTTCCATTTTCCATAGGATAGGGTGTGATTGCCCTAAACCCTAAACCCCTATACCCTAAACCCTAAACCCCAAACTCCAAACTCCTGAACCCTAAACCCCTAAACCCTAAACCCGGTCTGATAGTATGCTAATTCTTGAGGCCCCTGTATTAGGAAGTCGGAGGGTTACTCGGTTGATTGAACAGGGTTCCTTCAAGGGTTCGCCTAGGACCCAGAGTAGGCCCTTATTCCCTTTTTAGGGTTTAGGTTCTCTCATAATCCCCTTAACCCAAAAAGGGCACCCTTTTTATTCCTAGGCTCCTCTTGGGTCTAGAAGAGGGTTTCTTCAAGGGTTCGCTGCAGAGTTCTATGAAGAGTTCTAGAAGGGCACGCGGGAGAGTGTGTGGGCGGCCCGGCGTGTGCACCCGTACACGGCGGCATGTGCGTGGTTCAGGTGGTGTCAGCTCAAGTGGGTGCCCCTTTGAGCCAACCCTCTTGATGGGTTTGGGTATAGGCTCGCTCGGCTTTAGGGAGTACCTTTGGTCTAGTGCGTAGGACCGGGTCTCTGGAAGCCCTTCGAGAGACGACTGCCATGGAAGCCACCGCGGATGAGTGGCCCGAAGGGGGGTTGATGCTTGAGGCTCAGGACGACACCTCGACAGCTAGACCTGACCTCATAAACTCTCCGTCCATGGCTGCTTCCTGAACCTAAACGTCCTAAGCCCTGAACCCTCGTCCGTACTTTCGTTGATTCCATGATCCCCATGGCTCCAAATTGCAAGTAACCCGACACCCCAACGCCCAAAACGCGGAACCCTGTTCTGAAGATTACATCAGCACACTCCCCCCAAAACGTACTAACCAGGATTTTCCTCTAAGGCCACACGACATGCGTCAGAGTCCCTAAACCCAAAACCCTAAACCCTAAACCCACAACCCTAAACCCCTAAACCCTAAACCCGAAAGCTTCCGGGGATGTTTGTGAAAGGCGCCGAAGAATCCAGAAGCGCTGTGCGTAAGCCTGGAGGAGGCCAGCTTATGCAGCAATGTAACTACCCATAGGCCCCATAGTAGTTCCTTTTGGGGGTTCATATTTAGAATCCTATAATAAGGTAATCCCAAAAAGGAACTACTACGGGCCCTATGGGTAGCTGTATGAATGCACATGTGAAGCATGTAGACGAGTTTAGAGAGAAAGAAGAGCTGTGTAGATATCAGCGCATACCTACATGCATTCATGCATGCGTGCATACATGCCTGCAGACATGATGTTCCTTATGCGTGTTCCTTGCGGCTTGGTCAGCCTCTCACATATGGCAGCGGGTCAAAAAATTCTGCTTTGTAACAGAGCCGGGGCGCCCTTCGCGCGACAAAGTTTGTAACAAAGATCGGTTTTTGCGACAAGGCTGGCGCGACAAGATCCATCATGTAATAGTGCCGCGCGACAAAGGTTTGAAACAAAGCCGGCGCGACAAGGGTTTGGGTGGGGCCCCGCGACAACACGGGGTATTGACCCATCCCCATATTCCTTACCCCAAGCAGGCTATAATGACATTGCCGGCAAGAGCGCGACACAGTTCAGGGCAGAAGTAGCATTGTTGGGTTTGGGATTTGTGCCGCTCTCTATGAGTTTGTGAACGCCGCATTGTGTGGCGCTTCTAAGCATCTGCAACAGCACATGAACCTTTTCATTCATCATTTGAGCTGTCACTAGCAGGGTTTACGGTGAAGGGCCCAGCATGGACCATGGCTGAGATCAATCGTCGGTTTTGGAAGCCTGCGGTAACCCGTAGATTCCCGGCCTGATCTATATACGCCCTAGACTCAGGCCAGCGCATGAGGACTACTCATATCGATACTCGAGAGGCTAAAGCCTTTCTGTATAAAATCCTTTCAAGCTCTAAGCCTAGACCCGAAGAAAACCATAAACCCCAAACCTTAACATGCAGCAGCAGACCGAAGTGCGTGCAAGTTACGCCGTCCTTTGTAGGATCCGGCTTGACAGCTGACCGGCGTCACCGAGTCGGATTCCTGTGTTTAATTCTGAAAAATAGTGTTTCTGAACCCTGATTATGGTTTTGGTAAGTATCCCCCACATATTTGCTTAGGACCCTTTGGGAATGTCCCAGCAAGGTCCCTAGCCCGAAACGCGAACACCCCCGACTCATCCTAGACTCTCCATGCTCGCCCTTCCAAATTAGGGCCTGCTATTTCGGCAACCGTTGAGAAGATAAACAGAGCTTTTCCTGCACGCTTTCCCGTAGGATCGCTCTTATGTAGGATCCTTCTCTCTAGGTGCTCTTTTTGAAAGTAGCCGCGCCAAAGCCGTCCTGGGAGCCATGGGGGCTGCAAACTGCGGATGTGCTCCCAGAGACTGGGCTTTGGAGTACCATACTTTAATACTTTTTTTCTTAAAGGAACCCTTATGAAATAAAAGTTTATACTTTTTTCTCCCTGGTTACTTAAAAGCCCAGGAGAGGAGACATCTCTGAGACTCGGCTGCGGTTCGAGCCGAAGCCTTCCAAAATCGGAGTTTAGGGTTTAGGGTTTAGGGTAGATGCTAGAATATCGGGTTTGAAGTTTTCGGCCAGGATGTCGGGCAGTTGGCTTTGGAAATCGCTGAAACATGGCTCCGCGGATCGAAAAGCCTTCCACACAAGCCTGGATTCCGAACTGATAAAACGCAGGCCTCAAACCCTGCTTTCATCTTCACTCACTCTAAGTCCCCAACAGCTCTCTACACCTCTACCTATAGGCTCCATAGTAGTTCCTTTTTGGGATTACCTTATAGGAGTCTATATATGAGCCCCAGAAAGGAACTAGTATGGAGCCTCTAATTACGCCCTTCACCCTCAACCCTGAACCATGATCCCCTAGGCCACTAAGACGAACCGCAGATCCGGGTCGAGGTAGACCCCGAAAAGTTTAAAGCCTATAATGAAGGAATCAAAGGGAACAAAAGAAACAAAGGAAACAAAAGAAACAACATATTAGCTTTGCGGAGCTTAGGTGCGCAGGGTTTGTGCTTGAGAAGGAGGGTTAATAAAGGAATCAAAGGGAACAACAGAAACAAAGGAAACAAAAGAAACAACCTATTGCCTTTGCGGAGCTTAGGTGCGCAGGGTTAGTGCTTGAGAAGGAGGGCTTGCAGGTCGTAGGCTTGATGTTTGAGGGTTTAGGGTTGTATGGTTTTGGGGGAGTTTTCGGGTTTGGGCGGAAGGGCTTTTTGGGCTTTCGGGTTTAGGGCCTGATTAAGAAACCCAGGGTCTATAACCCCAAACTAGTAGGATTCATATAAGGAACCGTAATGAAAGCCCAAGGTTTCTTAATCAGGTTCCCCAGGTAAGGGTTTTGTTTCTGAAGCACACCATAGAAGTGGAGATTCTGATTCTATGCCCTTAACCCCGAACGCCCCAAAGCCTAAAGCCCCAAACCCTAAACCCCTAAACCCTAAACCCCTAAAACGCAAAGGACGGTGGAAACTCCCATGGTTGCTATGAAAGACCCGGACAGCGAGGAGAAGGCCCTTCTTCGCGGAAGCTGGGAAAGACTTAATGCAGGAACTACATTAGGACCCTAAACTAAGGGTTTAATTGGGGTTGAGGTTTTAGGGTATTATAGGTAATGCAGGATTTATGGCATCAACAGTCAAATCCGTAATGTTGGCCGGGAAAGGACTTAGACTGTGACCTTGCCCCTACCCATAGGCTCCATTGTAGTTCTTTTTTGTGGTTCATACTGTTGATGGACAAAATCCTGCATGACCCTAAGGACCCTAAACTATGGGTATTATGGTATATTCCTTATTATGGGTCATGCAGGATTTTGTCCATCAACCGTATTTAGGATCCTACAAAGTAAACCTATTAGAATAGGGTTTACGGCCCATTATACTATAACTACAACTAGAATAAGGAACCCCCACAGTAGTAGTATACTGCAGGAACCTGATTAAGAAACCTTGGGCCTTGATTAGGGTTCCTTATATGAATCTTACTATTTTGGGGTTATAGTATACACCCAGGGCTTCTTAATCAGGATCCTACATTAGACTGTGACCTTGCATTTAGGCTCAGGATTTGGTGAGGGGCTTCGTGTGTGAGGTGGAACCCAATAACCCAAACTCGCTAATTCTGTTAGGCCTGTTAACATCTACATCGGGCTTGTTCCAAACTACGCCCCTTTCGAGATTCCCTTGTAAACTCAGGACTGTGAAGTTTCCTTGTAGCTCCAAGTCTGTATAAGCATGTAGCCTGTTCAGTACTGAGCTACGGCTGCTAGTTGAACCCTTCCAGTGGTCCAAGTCTAAGAGATTTTAGTATCCCTAAACCAAAATTATGGCAGGGGTCCTTAAATAGGGGACGCTAAACCTTAAACCCTGTCTAAAACCTGAACCAAGCACAGACCGCAGAGAGCAGAATTTGCTTGCATGCCATTGATATGGGTGCAGGCCGTGGGATTTTCAATTTCAGTGTTTAGGATTTTGAGGGCTTGGTTTAGGGTTTAGGGTGGAGGGCTGGGTTTCGGGTTTTAGGCTTGGGATTTGAACGCAGGTTTTCGTTTTGGGCGTTCGGGATTTCTGATCTGAGGCGTGAATTGAATCGGCGGTGGAGATTCCCAAGAATAACCTGAAAGAACTCCTGGAACACTCTGCAAGCCCTATAAACCCTAGCGACGTTGCTCTCTCGTAATGGCAATCGCCGGTAAAGTGTGAAACTGCTATCTTCCTGTAGGCGTGTGCGTGTTAATATATATATATATATATATACACGCTCACAGTTCTTCGACACCCGCGTGTCATGTCGATCCATGTCTCTGCAGGTAATCTGGGGCTCGCTGATGGCGTCGAAGCCCTTGTCCGAGGTCGGGTTCGCATTTTTAAGTTTGCCATGTTGCACTTGGTAGTTTAGGGTCTATGAATTTCAGGTTCGTGATATAGGGCTTACTAATAGGCGATATGCGTTTATGTGTAAGCCCGTTTGGCTTGAGGCTTCCAGATATTTTGTGCAAGTGGTTTCGTGTTTCACTATGGTGGCGTGTTTCTGTAGCCGCCGTGCCATGGCAGTCGCGCAGTAGGTTTTCCGACCGCTCTAGCGGTTACAGAGGAGGAGCACGAGGAGGAGGAGATGCAGTAACAGGAGGAAGATGAGGAGTGCAGGAGTTTTGGTATAGCTTCAGTGCACACTACTTAGGAGCATGCAGGCTGTACTAATTGCAGCCTTAGGGCAGCAAGCCTAAAACCCAGACCCTAAGCCCTAAACCCTAAGCCTCTCAACCAACAGCCCTATAAAGCCGAAACCACAAACTCTACACCCTCTAGAGCCCGAACCTGAGACCCGGAGCCCTATGAAGCCTAAACATTAAACCAAGCTTTTAGACCCTAATACCCTAATGAGGATTTAGGGTTCAACCTCTTGCATCGAGCGACCACAAACCCTACCTATAGTCTCCATTGTAGTCCCTTTTTTGGTTTAACCAATTCTATATTAAGGATCCTAAAAGGTAAGCCAAAAAGGAACTACAATGGAGACTACAGGTACATCCTAAACCTTGCAGCCCCTTCAGACCTCACCTGCCCTTCACGGAGGGTCTTCAGTACCCACCATAGTAGGGTTGAGGGGTTATGGTGTAGGCTTTAGGGTTTAGGTTTAGGGTTCACGGTTTCTGCGTTAGGATATACCATGATAACGGTTTGAGTAAGTATAGCCCTTAATACAAGAACTTAGGACCCTACCTGTGGCCGGAGTGCCCAAGAATTCAAAATCTTCTGATGCTTCTCGTGCCAAGATCAAAGACATCCATGCTGGTCCCTTGTCTGACGTGTTTTTCTTGGAGCTGTTTTAGTGGTTGATGCTCTGGGTTCTTGAAAAGGATTTAATTGAAGCTACCATCATAAGGAAACCATCATATTTACTATAGATTCCTATGATGCTAACTTAAATTACATCCCTTTTCAAGAACCCAGTACTGGCTTTAGATCTCCTGTTGAACTACAGTGGCGATTGCCACCTCCTTCAGGCAGTGAGAAGCATCGTGGAGGTGGCTGAAGAAACCCTGAAAAACCCTAAACCTCAAACCCTAAAACCCCTAAAACCCTAAACCTCAAACCCTAAACTCCTAAACCCTAAACCCTAAACTGTAACCAAAGCCCTAAAGCCCTAAAGCTCGTAGCCGAAGCTCCACAACTCCTGAAACCCTCAAGTCAAAACCCCTAAAACCCCTAAAACCCTCAGCTTTAACCCTAAACCTTCGAGCTCCTAAACCCCTACTTGAAGGGGTAAGGGTTCCTAAAGGGCTCCTTAAAGAGATCTATAGGGGTTCCTTAGAGGGATCTATGTGGTTTAGGGTTTAGGGTCTACTTGGAGGGGCAGGGGACTTAGTAAGTAGGTTATAAGTAGAGTTATAAGTGCCCTAAATGGAGTTAACCTAATTATAACCCTACTTATAACCAACTTACTAAGTCCCCTGCTCCTTCAAGTACAGTGAACCCCAGAAAAGTTGGAACATGGATTTAAGATGATGAGTGAATGGATTCCCTGTACTTTACCTTAACGGTATGAGTGAGGATAACGATGTTCCCACTTTTTGGCTTCTCCCTGCCGTTCTTCTGAGACTCTTAGGACTCTAACTTTTTGGGTTTCTATATGAACTAGAATTAGGGGGCCAAAAGTTGAACTTGTAGGAGGGGTTCAGAAGTCAGCCAAGTCTCCTGTAACACACCTAAAGCTTCGGGCAGAGGGCTCCCGGAGGGATTTTCATGCGCACGCGCTTGCGAAAGGCATGGGCGCCAGAGTCGATACTGAATGCTCATGGCCTCAGATTTATTTATGTTTAGGGTCTGGGGGCCTCAGATTCATTATGTGTTCGTTCAGGGTTTAGGGAAGTTTAGGGTTTAGGGCAGGTATTTGGGATTTGGGAGTTAGGTGTAGGGGTTTTGGGGTATTTGGGTTTTTCAGTGGAGGGTTTAAGATTGAGGTTTAGGGCATTTTGGATTTGGAAGTACCTACTGTGCAGGTAACTGGGCTTTTGCTTAAAGGACCATGGACCAACCGTAAACCCTAAATCATAGTTTCAGTATGTCTATGACTCCCCTGGCTAGCCAGCTGAGTATCCAGACCCACAGCAAGTCTGTGAAATGTCAAGACAGTTCCACAGACAGAATCGTCGATTGACGCCAATTCCGAATGATTCTGCAGTTTAGTCTCCAAGTGGTTGCTTCGAGAGAGGGGAGAGGGGAGCCGGGAGCGGGGAGAGGGGGGAGGGGGGACGGGNGCGGTAGGGGACGGGGGGACGACGGGGGGACGGGGGGAGAGGGGAGAGGGGGCAGTTGCTCTGAGTGCCTAACCCCTTCGGCACACAGTCACCATAGCATAGTTGAAGCCTGTAATTAATGTCTGCCAAGAGAATCTCAGCCACACCATCGAACCTTAAACCCTGAGCTCGAGCTTGCATTATGATATGGAGTTGGCTGCCGAAGCCACGTTGTGCTCGGTCTTACCAGAGGACCCAAGCACAAACCCTAAGACTCCAAATAGCTCAAAGTAGGTATTCTTTGTAAACTTTAGAGCCCAAACGATGTACTATTTGTGTCCTTGGATACGAAGTAGTTCTTGCAACACCTGATAATCTTCCTACAGTCTCCACTGTACTTCCTTTTCTGGCGCTATCTTAGGATCCTAAATATGAAGCTGGTTACCGCAAATAAAAGGAACTACAGTAGAACTATTGGCCCGAGCCCCTGGCTCTGTGAGTCCCTGCAGACCGACATTGACCCCCCAAGTACCCTCGAATATACCCCGAATAGCCACTAAGGGCCATAAGGACTCTACTAAAGGGCCCTCGGGGAGTCCTGGTAGAGGCTAACTTAGGGTTCGGTGTAGGACTTCACCGTACAGCCCGAAGTCACAACCACTCCTAGACACCCCAGCGCCACCCTCCATGAGAGCTTATCTGTCCACTTTATGGCCACAAGGGCCCTAAACCCTACGCTAGAGGGTACTTGGGGGAGTCCAGGGAATTAGGGTTTCGGGTTTATAGGGTACAGGGTGCCCTGCACTGCAACGCGGTACCGTTGAGAGTTTGAGGGCTGATAGGGTGCGGGGTTGAGAGCTTAAGGGTTTGGGCAATTAGGGGTTGGAGGATTTTCGAAGAGTGTGTTTGTTGAGGCTTTGAGGGTTTGCCATGCGCTTTCCAGGTGGACCCTGATTGGTCCCGCTTGTCAACACAGGAGGGATCTGGATCGTGTTCTCGGCTTTTGCGATTATGGTTGGCTTTAGGTTCTGAGGGTGTAGGGTTTGGGTCTCGGTGTTTAGTTTACTTATGGCTTATGGACTTATGGAGTAAATCCTTGTTCCTTCTCCCTCGCTCTCTCTCTCTCTCTCAGATCTTCGTCTCCATCTGTGTTTTTTTTTTCTCCCCTGCCTTCTGGGTGTTTGTCCATGCGCCCGTCGTTCCATCGACCTGCCTGTTCATCCGTCTGTCTCAATATTTGTACCTATACACTTTTGTTTTTTGTATATATATATATATATATATATTTGTATTTATTTATCTCTCTATCTGTTTATTCATCGACCTAGCTAGGTACAGCAGCTAGCTTTCTATGTATCTGGCGGGTATCATGGATGAGGATCTAGGGGTTGAGCATTTCATGTTTCGGCGGTGTTGTGGGTGTAAGTCCAAGAGCGACCTGAATCATTGAATCACAGCCCCGCAAGCGACTGCACGCCCTGCACTCCCGTCCGTTTGAACATGTCCTCGAAGTGAGGGCTTTGGGTGCATTGTGATAGCCGTTAGGAGCCCATGAAATCCTTCACTCTAATAAGCCTCCGAGCACTGACTTCAGCCGAAACGCTCTTTCGCTGCAGGAAGCTTCGCAAGGATTTTCTACCACATCCACCCCCCTGACCTCCTTGGGTACGGCTGTGGCCTGCCTGCATTTGCAAGCTCTCCTGGACCTCATGACACAACACCTTGCAAAGCAGCTGCTGGCACTAATTCCCTAAGGGTGCAGGTGCTCGTACACCATACTTTGGACTTAAAGTACTCCCTGTAGGTACTGTCCGGTCAGAGTATATACTCTATGAGCACATGGATCCTTAAGGATTTCGCTCATGAATTCATAAAGCATAGGGTTCGGGCTTAGTTGCGCACTACACTAGTCACCAGACCCCTCGAAAAGCCTTCAAGAACAGCCCTGAGAGCAGGCCTCGCAGAAAGCCGACAGAGCCTTGTAGGTCGGCGTTTCCCGCAAAACACAACTCAAGTCAATAGTGATCTTCATGGTACTTTTGATAGCAGTTTAGGGTCTTAGGGTTTAGGGTTTAGGGAGCAGTTTAGGGTCTTAGCTTGTAGCAACATCATGCGCCTGCATCCAGCAATCGAGAAGTAGTACGCTTGATGATATAAATCCTGCATTACCCATAATAAGGAATATACGATTATTCCCATAGCTTAGGGTACTTAAGGTAATGCAGGATTTGTATCATCAACAGTACTATCGCAGCACCGACGAGAGTAGCAACCACATGTCTGTCTCCCCCTCGCTTGGAGCGCAGTGATGGTAATGACCGTACTATACCACAACCTATTATCGCTTACTGGAGTATACTTCAACTACCAGAATATACTATGACCCAGAGGGTCCATATACACTACCATTATGGAAATAGGTCCCCAAAACCATAATAGGGATGCTCTGGGTGACCACTATAGGGACCTGAGTAGTTACCTATACTATTTGGGGGTTCCCTATTATAGTTATAGTATAATGGCCCCCAAAACCTTATTTTAATTATTAAGACGCCTATATTGTAGGCGGTTCGATGCAGTCTTCTCTCTCGGAAATTGCCTTGAAAAAGGGGTAGGGCATGAGCCTCTAGGTAGGGTTTAGTGCGCGAATGGAGCCAGCAGGACCTTGGGTCCTTTCTTGAAGCCAGAAGCCACGACGAACCCACGAAACTTCGAACCTGAAGATTCAAGCTAGGTTGGGGGATCAGGGTGATAAGGGTTCGGACGTTGGGTTCGGAGGCGAGGGTGTCGACAAGACCTCAAGTCATAAATGCTGAAGCACTCGGGACCCAGAAAGGAAAGCGTTTTTAGGGTTTTGGGGTTCAGGTTCAGGGGTACTGCTTTGGGCCGCTTGTCCCACGGCACATCCCGGACTCCCACACAATGGTGGTACATCTAGACCCTCTTGATTCTTGATTGCATACTCCGACTCGAAAGGGAAAGTGAAGAACCCTAAAACGACCCTGAACCCCAAACCCTCTAAACCCTACATATAAGCCCTATAAGCCCTAAATATAAGCCCTATAAGCCCTAAACCCTAAACCCAGTCCTAAACCCTACAAGCCCTAAACAATGCAGTCGGGACTGAGGAGACGCATACAGCGCTGCGCGAGGTTCGGAGTTGGTCGCCCAGGGCTTCGATTTAATATAGGGGCGTAATAATTAGAAGCGGGTTTTTGGGGTCTGTACTCAAATTGTAATAAGGACCCCCCAAAAATAGTATAGGTAATTGTTATAAGGCCTCTACATATATGAGGGATGGAGGTCTTCAGATGCTAGGAAAGTCGGGGCATGAACAGCTTTGTATTACTTGAGTCTATTACAGATTGCTTCCATTGTGAGGCTTCCTTTTTTGGTAAGTATAGCATACCCTAAGGCTCCATAGTGGTTCCTTTTTGGGCTTCATATTTCGAATCCTAGAAGGTACTCCCAAAAAGGAACTACTATGAACCCTCTGGGTATATAGAACTTGTTCCCGAACCTTTGTCTGAGAATTCAGTCGCGCCTGCATTACCTGCTTGGAAGCTCGAACGACTTGTACATTGTCAGAGCCCGTTTTCCGAAGGAGGGTGGTGGTGTCCTTCCGAAATGGTTCAAGCATTGCCTAAGTTGGGGCTCAAGCCCAAGCCCTTGATTTCCAAACTTAAACCAGAAGCCTAATTCCAGGCACCGTTTCGTCGGGGAGGGGGGGGGGGNGGGGGGGGGGGGGGGGTCGGTGCTCGAGTGGCTTGAAGCGTTATCGGGTTAAGCCCTAAACCCTGCAAGCCCTTAAAGGAACCCTTGTACAGGAGCCCTGATAGGAACCCCTACACCCAAAACCCTGCACTCCAAAGCCTGACCCTGATAAAAGGCCAACCCTAAACCAGTAAACCAAGAACCGATAAACAAAACAACCAGTACCCAGACCCCGACATTTCCGACCCGAAATCCGAAACCTTAAACCTAAACCCTACACTACACCCTAAACCCGACCCGCAGCCGCCCTAAGGCAGCTCAAGCTGCATGGGCGAGGGCGGGGGGTTTCTTGTGTTGGGTTTTGGTTATGTTAGGGGGCTCTAAAGCGACAGTCCAAGTCTTGAGGCCCCATTTCAAGCCTTTGGCAGTGGAGCCCACATCTCTAGACCCTTAACTGCCTTAGCCTTAACACTTGAACTTCAACCCCAGACTTTACACTTTATCCCCTAAATCCTAAACCTTTAAGGCTTAAACCCTAAACCTTTATAAACCCCATGCCATGAGTGCAGGCAGTGCAGGCGCCTCCGACTGTGAACGAGGAGGACGGACCAAGGCTCGCCCAACACTGCGAGGATTTCCAGTTTGGATTCGGGGTTTTGGGTTCAGGGTTTAGTATAGGGGCCTTAATAATTACCTGGGGGATTCCTTATTATAACTATAGTATAATGGCCCCCAAAACCCTATTCTAATCCTACAAGTAGTGTCTTACCTGGGGATCCAGAAGCCTGGGACAGGATTCGGGGTGTTGCGCAAAAGTCGGGATCAGAACCTACTATTAGGCTTAGATAGTGAACGGGGGAACTTAAAACTTTTTGGCCTTATATGTTAGCTCTATCTCAAAAACTTTGAACTTGTTGGGGCCCGGTTGTTGAAGAAGAGAGTAGGTACGTAGGGTTTGCGGTAGGGCAACCGGTTTAGTTTAGTGTAGCGCCCACAGTTTAGGCTCACTATGTGTTCTATTGCTATCCATGACAAGGACCATAAAAGCGATCATGTGCCAGAATAGCCACCACCTGAAGCGAGGTCTATACTAGGGTACCTGGGTTTCGATTGTATAACTCCTATCGAAGATTGGTAGGGTGCATATAGGGTTTCTCTTGTAAAACTGAACTCCCAACTCCACATACTTTGGGTGAAGATCTTGTCCTATCTCAGAACTCTGAACCCCGCAAACCTAGACCCCGAAACGCTAAGACGTGCAGATTCCTGACATGCACACCGGAAGCGACCTCTTGCTGCAAGGGACATGGCCGTAGCAGCCGAAGCTGAGATCCGACGTGTACGT
Organism: Symbiodinium sp. clade A Y106; assembly: GCA_003297005.1. Lineage (NCBI taxonomy): Eukaryota > Dinophyceae > Suessiales > Symbiodiniaceae > Symbiodinium > Symbiodinium sp. clade A. The sequence continues at coordinate 181,305 of BGNK01000587.1, read as the reverse complement.
AAGACGGTGCAGGAGAGAGACGGGGTTATGTACTGGATTCGAAAGGGTTGTGTATGGGTTCGGTCCGGGTGAGCTTTGGGATTGGCTACAGGTCTTTATTACTCAGCCTCAGTTTTGCCCTTGGTTACACTGATTGAGACGGGCTATTTGCTTTGTTATCAGGGGTTGTATACGGTATACGTACTTTTTCTGCCCTAAGACTTTTAAGTACCCGGCGACATCAGCGTGCTGGTGAGGTCTGGAAGCACTGGGGTTTAGGGTGTCGGTGTCGGAGCTTGTGTTTAGGCTGCAGGCTCTCGGCTTCACTGAAATTTCGAGGTGCAGGGGTCTCAGTCACGAACTCAAAGTGCCTTCAAGAGCCGATGGTTTCTCATGCTTATGGGTGGCAATGTTGGTGAAGGTAGAAACAGTTTGCGATTGATATCGACAGCTCAGCCCAAGAGCGCGACGTCCGAAATCCCTCGACCCCATAAGCTTCTAACCCCGAAACCTTTAAACCTTCAAAACCCTAACCCTAAACACGGCCGCATGAGGAGGAAGAGGCGCATCTCTCCTCCGATGCCTGGCGCGACATTTCCAAGCCCTCAGCCAAGGCTGGAACTTCAAGCTGTCATACCCCACTCTTAGTGTTTAGGTTTAGGGTTTATTAGGCTTTTTGAAGAATTTACAGGGTTTAAAGGGTTGATAGAGGTTTTGGGGTTATAGTGTTTGTAGCTTTTTTTAAAGGTTTTATGGGGCTATAGAGTTTATACTAATTATTATAGGGTTCAGGGATTACATGGGGTTTAGCTTTTGGGGTGGCTCTTACACATCTCGATATATTCGCCGGCATCTTCAAGTAAAGAAGACAAGCGGGTTAGGGTGGATGAAGGGAGACGCTCACACTACAGGAGGTCAGAAGGTCCATGAAGCTTTTTACGGAAACATGGGTTGTGCCCTGTGATGTCGTGTGCACATTCTTGCAGCCCTGAGCAGTTTACAATCGCAGATCATAAATCCTAAGTCTTCAACCTCAAACCTTGTATCCTGCACCCTAACACCCTTAGCCCCCAACCCAAATCCTGAAGCCTTAAGTTCCTAAATTCTAAACCCAAGCCCAGCACCCTGTCGTCCGAAACCCCCAGATACCCGAAACAGCAGACCCTAAACCCTAAACCGGCAACGAAAGGTCTGAGCAACGAAGCTTGCGCAAGGATGTCCTTTTTTTCCCTGGGTATTTGGGAGGTGAGAAGAGGGCCCGAAGAATTCCTAACCGTCTTCCTAGTCGCTGTACAGTTACAGTGTGATATAATTCAAAGCCCAAGTCTACGTCCTCGAGTCCCACATTATCTAGAAGGCGGCTTTTTGTGCCGGACTTGAAGCCCTGTGACTTTGCAGCCTCATGCACGAGATGCAATCCCAACCCTACATCGCGAAGCCCCTGTCGCCCTAATCCCTACCTGAACCCTATAAAACAATCCCTTTTGAAGGTTCCCTGTTATGATTTCCTTCTATAAGTCCATAAAAAGGTAGGTTATCTGGGATCCAGGTAAACCCTAAACCCCTAAACCCTAACCCTAAACCCTGCAGCCCTAAACCCAGCGATTTTCACCGATCTCCTGCAAGGTGTTTTTCAAGACCAAGCAGAAGCCGGCTCGGGATTGCCTTTGGCCACTTGCTTACTACAGCAGAATGAGTAATTAGCAGTACTTTTCCTGAGGGTTCCTTATCATACCTATTCTAGTTGCTGATTATACGATCTTCTGCCTGGAGACCCCGTTCTAATGATGATACTGATGTAAACAGAACCAAGCTAACTAAATTCCATGACCCCTTGACCCTAAGCGGTAGAACCGAACCTGTGTTTAGGGTTTAGGGTTTATACTATTTTATAAGTACATGGTCCTTAGGGCCTTAGAGCTCTGTTGGGTTTCGGCATTAATACTGTTGATGGACAAAATCCTGCATGACCCTAAGGACTCTAAACTATGGGAATTATGGTATATTCCTTATAATGGGTAATGCAGGATTTTGTCCATCAACAGTACTACGTTCTGGGAGCATACAGCTCATGGGTCAGCTTAGGGCTTAGAGTTTCGGGTTGAGAGTTGAGGCTTTCGTCCTTTAGCGGTCTGCGTTGGACTGAGAGCTTAAGGACATTGAGCTCTGAGTCCGGGGTGCAAGAGCTTCTAGACGAAGCCCTGGCCCGACTTTAGGGTTTAGGGTTTAGGGAGAACGACTACCAGGACCACCATGGCGCAGGAGACCACCACGAGATCACCAGGAGACACCAGAAGAACCCCACAAAACTGGCAAAACCGAAATGCCATAGCCAGCTTGTTTGGGGGGCGTACTGCACTCCAGTCCGTAGCCTGTTCGGCCCGTTGACAGTTTCTAGAACCGATCGTGCCTGCGTCGGATCAAGATGTCGCATGTCTAGTAGTAGACAGTAGAGCTCACGGGAGCAGCTCAAGCACTGGCGGGATTCAGAGATTTCGAAGCAGAAGGTGGCCAATGTACAATATTTCTCATGAACTGTGCTTTCCGGGGCAGCCGGCCATACGGATAGGACGTGAGCGAAAAAAGCTATGCAAAGCGCCACAGCGGTAGCTCCATGACGGAGACTCTTCTCCGCACGCGCCGTGCCCTCGCGTACTACCCAATTAACTGTACTCCTGACAACAGAACCATTTGGAAGAACGTAATAGAACCCTGAGAGGAACGCTCAAAGGACCCGTAGGAACCCTAAACCCTCCTTGTGGAATACATAGACCCTAAACTCTAAACACTCCAACAAAACCCGAAAGACAGCCTCACCCTAAGGGTCCATGTGCTCATATAATGTAGACTTTGGCCTTAACGTAGTCCTTCAAGGAGCCCGCAAACCCAAAAGGATCGCTATCGATTCGGAGTCCCAAGCTGCGAGTCTTCCCGTGCTTGAGACGAAGGCTCAACATCCTACGGGGTTTAGGGCCTTTGGGGCTTAGGGTCTACCTGGACCCCAAGCAACTTATCCTTCTAAGGATCTACATCAGAAATCGCGATAAGGCACCCGAAGAACGTGGTTTATTTGGGGTCCAGGTAGGGTTCAGTTAGAGCGTACGTTCTGTATAGGGTTTGCAGTTCAGACTTTGGGGCTCAAGCTAGGGGGGCATAACTCAGAGGTCTATACATTCTGGCTCAGAGCGTTTAGGGTGGTTTAGGGTTCAGAGCCTAAAACCGAAAGTGCATCCTAATCGGGTTACGGTTAGGGGCCTTGCGATAAGGATCAGACAATTAAGGTTTCAGGCATTAGGGTTTAAGACTTCGGGGTTTGGCTGTTGTGGCTTCATGGGCTTGTCGGGTTGATTAGGGTCTAGGGCCGTAGGGTGGATAGGCGTTGATAGGGTAAGCCTTATAGGGTTTAGGCATAGGGGCTTGGGTACCTTGACCCTATGCTGTACAGAAAGGGCAGTTGGAGGACCTGGCCTATTTATTCGGTCTGGATTCGTTGAGTCTGAGTGAAGTTGAGGGCTTTGAGTTTAGGGGTCAGGCACCTGTCCTTTTTTTTACATGAACCAAGCTTCCCAGGGTAGGCATATGGGCAATCGATTAGGGACCCCAAAACCACGTAAGCATTAGCATTTTAAAGGGATATCCGGGATATCCCTACGTTATTGGGGATCTTTATAAGGGGGTTTTTATGGGATATCCCTATCCGAATTTTGCTTATGTGCTTTTGGGGGGCCCTAATAGAGCTCCCCTCCCCCCTTGCTAAGGGGTAAAGGGGATTGACTTAGTCGTGTGCCCACTTGTTGGTTTGAGGTACAGGCCGAGGCAAGCAAATGCCGACCCCTTCCCCCCCGTGATACACATATCATATAACTTCGTGTAGACTCGCATCAGTATAGAGTAGAAGCCAGAAAGTTGGAACATAGCTTTAGGAGGATTAGTGCTAGGATCCCTTATACTTTACCTTAAGGGCATGAGGATAATGATGTTCCAACTTTCTGGCTTCTACTGTATGGTTTATGCATATGTAAGCAAGTCTGCATTTGCAAGGCAGCCCAGTATCAACCTGGGCCCCCAATGCGTAGGACACGTACTGCTAGATGACTTGCAGCCTGAGTCTGTAGCTAGCGTTTTGTTATCAATACGGTTGATGGCCAAAATCCTGCATGACCCATTATAAGGAATATACCATAATTCCCATAGTTTAGGGTCCTCAGGGTCATGCAGGATTTTGTCCATCAACCGTATTGTTGCTGTTTGAAGTCTGATTTCCGGTGGTATTACTATATGGCTTCGCCCCGAACCTCAAAGCTTGTTCTACCACCTCGTCGCAGAAGGATGGCAAGATCGTGCTGCAGCCTCAGCGCGAAAATATGTACGGCTCTACTGGAGGGTTAAGGGTCCACGAAGGGTCTAGGGTGCGGGGTTTAGTCCTCAGTCTTCATTCTAAGATCGCAGCACTGTCGACGTCATATTTGACGGTGCCAAGACGGCTCCTGATGTCGAGCAGTCCCCAAAAATGCCAGAAAGTTGGACCACTAGTATCGCCCTGAGCATAGAGGACCCCAGCACATAATGCTCCTGAACACATTAATTTGTACTGTAGTATAGTGCTCCTGAACATATATATATATGTATATATATATATATATATGTACTGTGGTATACACCAAAGCCCTGCATCATCTAGATTCGAGGTCCCGGTATAACTATCTTGGAGTGCCCGAGTTGGCGGATATATGTTTCATGTTTGTTCATAAGGGTGTGATGTTCTATGTGTCCTATGCAGGTATGTACTCCGTGCACAAGTTTGGGTAGCCCTACGTCCCTAAGTCTTTTGTCCACAGCTAAAATCTGCGATGCTTAGCAGTGCAAAATGGGAGTTCCCGAAAATAGGGGAGCCTAATATAGTACCCTAAATAGTAGGATCCATATTATAAGGACCCCAAAACAGGGTACCCCCTACTCTTCGGAAACCCCCAAATTTGGCCCACACTTGGTTGTTTGGATTCCGAATGCCGTAAAGCCTGGCTCTGACAAAACCTTGTTCCCTGGTTTGCTTAGATTGGTACTTGCGTTTCTGTGTGATGTGCCTGGGTTTGTGTGCGTGTGTGCATGTGATGCGTGTGTCGCTCTCTGTCTCTCTCTCTCTCTCTCTCCCTCTCCCTCTCTTTGCTTGTGTTTGTGTGTTTGTGTGTGTGTGTGCTCGCAGCTACTTCTAGCAGCATTTCCAAGTAGCCCCAACCCCTGCAGACAAATAGCTTATGGCTTATGTCGTAACAACTGCTCCTTTTTGATGTCTGGTAGATTGCTCGATAAACAGTTTACGAAGGCAGCTATTTCAAAGGCAGCTAACCCTAGGCCTTTAATATATAAGTCTTTAGAGCCCTAGGGCAAGCCTGCAGGACGAATCCGGCTCTCCTTGAACTCGTGAGTGCTAATGAATGCAGAAGCCGGAGTACTTACCAACACTATTCCTTAGGGCTCCTTCTTATGTTATAGCATAATGTAACCCAAAGCCGTATTCGAATTATGAAGGCCCCCATCTTACTTTGCAAGTCGATTTTTTGGCTGCTTAGGGCAACTCAGCCAGCCATTCCCCGACCCCATCTCCCCTCTACCCTTTAAAAGCGCTCACTCCCATCTGAAGCCCATATGAATGCAAGTCACAACGAGCCATGAACCCTATAAGCCCTCAGCCCTGAACCCCTTCTGCGAAGTCCAAACCTCTAAAGCCTTGCCCCAGACGTGAGGTGTGGAGCGATCCCGACTTGCATGGTGCGCGTCCCATTTCGGGCTTACGCGTAGAGTTCAGGGTTTAGGATTTTGAATTTAGGGGTTCTGAACCTCAGACTCCGGAATAATTGTGTGTTGCAGTCAAAGTTGTATGTACACTGTGCACGGAGCTTTCGAATTATCACCAGTATGAGGGTCTGGTGACCATATGTGACCATACTCAGGATGCAAAACCAAGGCCCAAAACCCTACTCCGAGTCTTAACACCCCTATGTCATCCCAAAAGGTTAAAGGTTACCTATTCAGTGACCTACATAACTACTATCCTAAACCCAAGTACCTAAGTATTGGATCCTTTGGACCCTTGGGGCTATGTCATGATGTGAGCCTCATGTCCGTTTGCACGACAGTCGTCGAGGCAGTGGCCCCCGTCTGCCCGTGTGTGGGAGTTTCCGAAAATTAGGGGTACCTTAGGGTTCCTTTAAAGGGTTACTATAAGCCACTTTCAGGGTTCCTTTAAAGGGATCTAAAAAGGGTTTAGGGTTTAGAGTTTCCGAAAATTAGGGGTACCTTATTTTGAGGGTCCTTATAATAAGGATCCCACTAATCCTACTATTTAGGGTACTAGATTTGGTTCCCCTATTTTCGGAAACTCCCATGTGGCTATCATGCTGGTACTGTTACAACTCTCTTCTTCAACAACCGGGCCCCAAAAAGGTTCAAACTTTTGAAGATAGAGCTAATATATAAGGCCAAAAAGTTAAAAGTTCCCCCGTGCACTATCTAAGATAATTGTCATCATTACTATGCTTGCGAGTTTCCTTGCGAGTGTTGCCGGGGCCCCCTATGAGTCTTCTAAACACAGGAGACTTTGACAGTGTAGCGGTTTGTCTACAAGAGGCGTGTAGGCCCCTCTCTCGAAAGAAGTTGAAGCCCTAAACCCTAAGCCCTAGATCCACTATCCTTATCGTTACCCTCGGCCCTGAACCCTAAACCCTGAACCCATCACCCTGACTCAAAACCCTCTTTTGTAACCAGAAGATCCAGGTCCTGCGTGCTAAATCCCAATCCTAAACCCTATCGAAGAGGCACTACTTTTTTTTTACAAAAACTATAACCCTATGAGGTAAACCCCAAAGCATAACCTCTAAAAAATAAACCCTCAAACCCTAAACCCCAAACCCTACACCCTAACCTTTATAAACCCCATGTGGGCCAAGGCGGTTCCACATTACCCTCAGTGGTTTCCTTTCTGCGATTCGAGCAGAGTGCTGAAGGAGTTCTCTGATGGCTGCCCCTCGGCTCTTCGTTGTTCTTTCGGTTCTTACCAGGGTTTCTGGGGTTCAGTTTTGTAACAGTTTTTAGGTTGAATTAGGGTTTAGGGTTTAGGGCAGGCTGCTACTATAAAAGGGTCTAGGGTGCAGGTCTTTTCACTTTGACGGTTTTCTTTTTGCCTTGACAGCATTGTGCATAGTGGACATTAACGGATTGTTTTCATAGGATTCCAAGTGCGCTGCAAGGTTGCAGCCCAGGTTGCGAGACAACTCGTTCAAAGGCAGTGATATTCAGGATCCTAGCGTGTTTTAAGGACCTGCTCTACATTTGTATACTTCATTGGTCTTCTGGGACCTCTCGGAAACCAAGTTTCTGGTTCGGGTTTGGGTTGTTAGGTTCAGGGAGACCGCCAGTTATGGGTTCGGGTTTAAGGTACGTACTTTCAATTTTGGACTACTGCCCCGGCTCATCTACATCTTTGGTGGAATCATCTGGGTTCAGGGTTTAGAACTTAGTGTTGAAGGTTTCTGGTTCCCGAGCGCAAGAGACCGGGTTTGGGGGTTTAGGGTTCACGGGTTTAGGGTTTAGGGAGTTTAGGGTTTTTGGGTTTAGGGCTTATCTGTGTTTCGGTCAAATGATTGCACAGCAAGCATGCAGTTCAGTAGCAAAACCAGCGCGTATGAACAAGACACGCAGCCTAAATTCTTGAGTCCCGAGTGTCAACTCATGCAGCCCCTAGCACCAGAAAACTCAGACCTCAGTCACGAACTCCGAATCTTACATGCGCCTTACTCTGACCTTACCTATAAATTGTAGATTTGTGTGTATCATACTAACCTACAAAATCTTTAGTTGATAATATAGTGTTTTCCTAGAGGCTCCATTACCAGTACCATCATGGAATTAGGTCCCTAAAACCCTGATAAGGATGGTCTTTTGAGGCCTGATTCCATAATGGTACCATATAAGGAGCCTCTTGGTGTTTTAATCAAAACATAGCCCGCCAGCCCCGACCGCCACGCAGTAGAGCTCGAGGTTTTATACAACACGTGAAGTTGAAGGCACGCCGGGAACGCACAGGGTGGTCCCAGCACCGGCGAAGCTTGAGCATTGATGTAGTGGCTTGACAAAGATCAATACTACTAGTCCTTGATGCTCTGTATTCTATATTGTCGTCATACTGTTCCGCTTGCGCCCGACGGCATGTCCATTTTTGTTTCTCTCAATCTGCCAATGTGCCTTTTGAGATTTGCTTCTAGAATCTGAATGCTAAACCCCCAAGCCCTATTCTAATCATTCAGTCCCCTATGTTACGGCTTTTCATGAGGCAAGCAGGTTCAAGGGTCACACTTACCCTAAGGGTCCTTGTACCTATACAGTATGTTCCTGGGCCTTAGAGAGGTTCCTAAATAGAAACTTGAGGGTCGAACTCTATACGTACTATCTAGATCTAGGTACATGGCCCCTTAGATCCTTAGAGATAAACTGCCTCTAGGCGCTTTTAGCTTTCTGTCCAGACTGTCTTGCTGTCGACTTCAGTAACGTTCGCCCTGGCACCGCAGCTGCTGCTGCCACTATTTCTCGGAATTCTCGGGTTTCACGTCTTGGCAACCCACGACTGTAAAGTTGACCTAAAACCCTCTAAAGGCTGTACAGCGCAGCTTTGCCCTACGGAGCTTTGCCGTAAACCCAAATCTGTCATACGGTTTAGACCTGAAGCAGGTTCCTGCCACAGGTCAAAGGTTACTGTTCTGGGGAATACGGAGTACTTCCCCAAATCATACTAGTAATTCCTAATAGTATATAGAAACCCTGCATTCTGCTGTATGGTAATATAGGGGCCTTAGTGAGTACCAATTTGGGGGTTCCTTATTACAACTATAGCACAATGGGCCCCCAAACCCTATCCTAATTATTTTGGCCCCTATATTAGAGTACCCTTATAGTAGCCCTTGTAGTAACCCTTATAGACCCCTTTTTTTAAGGGACCCCTATTCTAGTTATGAAGGCCCCTATATTACTTAGGACCCTTCGGGCAGGTCCTCTTCATCCACTTGGACTTCGTCCTTCTGGTAAACGTTGCCGACTGTCTCCGCGAGGATCAGGAGCTGCGCGTACGTCTATATTCGCTTCTTTTAGGGTTTAGGGCTATATCGATAGTCACAAATGTGTGTGTGTCTATATATATATATATATATTCGTATAAAATTTGCATTTTGATATACACACATATATCTTATATATATATATATATATATATGTGTATGTAGGGTTCAAGGTTTAGAATTTTGAGCTGCAAGCGAGTGTTTGGAGCTTCCTGCGTATTGCTGCATATTTTGATCTGAACCATCAGAGACGGTATATCGGAGCTTCAGATGTCGTGGAAGGAAGCATGCATGTTTGGCACACATCGCCGCCCACGCCAGGCATGCGTGGAGGTTGCGGTTACATCTCCACCACCAGGCACTCTGCTTGGCAGTGGCGCTTTCCTGCCCGGTTCGGGGTCCCGTGTTGGGTCCCGAAAGAGTAGGACCGTGGTGAACAGAACTACTCACGTGTTAACGGCTTGTATCATTGACTCATTTACTTACCTGGCTTGCCGATTTATGACCAGGCTTCCTTGGAAAGGGTGAGCGTCCCTTTAAAAATGTTGGGCCGGGCCTAACCATTGTATTTGCGGTTTAAGGTTGAGGACTTCGACGTTATGTCGGCCGACCGTGCAGGGTTTAGGGTTTAGGGTTTAGGGCAGCCTAGCTGTGGGCGCAGGTAAAGGGTCCAGGCCGAGAAAGGTCCTGCTGGCTCTGCTGCTTCCTGGGGTTCGGCGTATTCCCCTCAAGCACTCAACATCCAGGCCTATGTCAAATCTTTCGGGGGCTCTACAAACCTTTAAGTGCGAGACCATATGGGGCTTTCCGAAAATAGGGGACCCTAATATAGTAGCCTAAATAGTAGGATCCTTATTATAAGGACCCCCAAATAAGGGACCCCTAATTTTGGGAAGCTCCCACATACATAACCATAAGCCCTAGAAGCCTTCAGCCTCGCTTTCAAACTTGCAATGCTGATAAAGCCTGAGCCCGAAATCATCCTCAGACGCGGAAGCCAGAGATTGACAAACGAACACAAAGCTCAAGCAACATTGGCTCGGTACCCTAAAACAGAAACCTAAAAACTAACCCCTAAAACCCAATACCCTAAACCCTAAACCCCCCAAACCTAAACCCCAAAACCCTCAACTTTGGCCCTAAACCCCAAAAACCCAAACCCGCAAAACCTCCACCCCAAAAAAAAAACAACAAAACAAACCCCCCAAACCCCTAAACCCTAAACGCCCTAAACTTCTGTTGCCAGGCTCCGAAGGCGGCGAGTGGCTGGGTGTGCAGCTGCCTCCCAAGCCAGGTTCCCCCTTCAACGATTTAGGGTCTTAGGGGTTTCAGGGTTTAGGCTTCAGGGGTGTAGGGGGCTTAGGGGTTTCAGGGTTTAGGGTTGAGGGGTTTAGGATGTGGGTTTAGGGCCTAAGGGTGTAGGGGTTTAAGGTCTTGGGGCTTAGGGGTTTCGGGGTTTATCGGGTTTAGGGGTTTAGGGGTTTAGTGGGTTTAGGGGGTTTAGGGGGGTAGGGGGTTCAGGGGTTGGGGTTTAATTTAGGGGTTTAGGGTTTGGGTTTTAGGGCTTAGGGGTGTAGGTTTAGGGGTTTAGGGGGTTTAGGGGTTTAACGGTTTAGGAGTTTAGGACTTCCATAACCTACCTTTTTGTAGGCTCTTATCATAAGCCCTAGCTTAAGCTACGATTACCCCTGGCTCGTCTGTAGGTAGCCCTACCGCAAACTACTTGTAAAACCCTGATATAGAATCTGCAGGGGCCCTACAAAACAGTAGGTTGTTGGTCGTTCAAGGCATGCCTCATAGGGGTTCCTTGAGGATTTTGTGTGAGCTGCTGTAGGTTTCGAAGTCCATGTACCCACAAAGGTTCTCTAGTTTTGTTAAATTTCGGGTTTAGCTTGATGGGGTGTGCTTCAGGGCTTTAAGGTTACATTCGCATCGCCATGTATGGAAGTAGACCGCACAAGACCATCATTCTCGTGGCCCTGGTGACCTAAGTTCATAGACCCCAAGACCCTACTTAGAAAGATCGCGGGACTTTGTAACTGGTTAAAATTAAGTTAGCCACACCTTTGGTTACAATCCTGATTCAGGAACTTATAGCTTACAACCATACTTCCTTCGACCCATGACCATTAAAGTAACGACGACTCAACACCCAAAGAAAGGCTCACACCAAAGAAACGCCAAACCTTAAACCCCAAACACTAAACCTCCAAACCCTAAACCCTAAACCTTAAACCCCAAACCCTAAACCCTAAACCGTAACCCTAAACCTCTAAACCCTTCGGCAGGGGCTTTGCCCCGCATCACCGTGCGGCACGCGATGATCCGACTCCGACCGACTAGCCGGCAGAGCGCCGCTTCTCCCGCACGCAGCGCCCTAGGCCCTAAATGCTTGTTGATCTATTCCTGTATGGTCTCTTTACTAGAAGTAAATACGCAGATGAATAGGAGCAACAAACACGTTCTGTAATGAATAACTCCAGAACAAAGTAAATACATACGCAAAAGTTGAACAACAGGTTGAGTAATTACATGTACGGGAGGAGTACCACATATAGATATACACAAAATGAAACGAAATAGCTAAAATACATTATAAACAAGCGAACAGACACATGAGTAAATAAGCACGACATGAAAATATGTGTGTGTGTACATCTATATCTGTATGTATATATATATATATATGTATATAGTAATTATTTGCTTGTTTGTCTATTTAATCACTCATTTATACACTACCTATGCTGGTATTGATGCAGCTCATTGGGTTGATATTGAGGGTGCATGGTTTCTCCACCCCAAGGGTCTGATTCGGCAGCGAATCCTAAACCCTAAACCCCTAAACCCTAAACCCCTAAGCCCTAAACCCTAAACCCCTAAACCCTAAACCCCTAAACCCCTAAACACTAAACCCTAAACCCCTAAACCCTAAACCCTAAACCCCTAAACCCTAAGCCCTAAACGCCGAAGACTGACCTACACTACCGCTGTGCTGAAGTGCCCAAGTATTTTGTTAGTTTGGACTCCTTTGGTCAGGTATTGCCTACCCAGACCCCCGAAAGGATCTAGAAAGTAGATCCCCTAATTTTGGGCCCTATACTACTAAGGGTACTTTCTAGGAACCCCCATTAAGGGATCTACTTTTTGGATCCTCCCGGGGGTCTGGGCAGAGACTCCAATATCCCTTAATTAAGGAATATACCTTAAATCATATTAGGGATCCTACTATAATTTGAGGGATATTGAAATTCCTTAACTAAGGGATATTGGAGTCTCTCGGTGGGGCTTAGGGTCAGCTTTTCAACTTAAGGTTCTAGCGCTGATAGGTCTCGGGAAAGTTGATTGCTCTTGAGGGCGTGTGGCCTAGTTGCAAGTTGCGGTTTAGGGTTTAGGGCAGTTGGGTGTCCTTTAACCGCTAGCCTTGCTGGTGATTCAAACGAGGGCTCAGGTACACCAAACACAGACTAACCCAAGAACAACCCAACACTGCACGTATCTTGGATGCAAACACCGCCCAGTTTCACATCGAGTGGCAAATCGAAGTAGACGACGTTTCTGGTGCACCTCAGTGGATGAAGGCCCACCGGAACCTGTTTCAATGGTTTGTTGCTTTGTTCGGGTTGCAGGTTAGAGTTTCAGGTTCAGGCGTAGTGTCATGTTTAGGATCGTGGTACAAGTAGTTGGCTTTGTACCTGGGTCTTCTAAGCACCGTGGTTGACATTGAATTTTTAGACATGTCTTGAAACCCTGAACCCTAAACCCCAAACAATATAATGTTAAACCCTGAGGTTGTTTAGGCTCTGGGTGTTAAGGTATATAGCAAAGCCAGAAAGTTGGAACATCATTGTCCTCATACCCCAGCACCAGTCATCCTACGTAATTCCATGTTCCAAGTTTCTGGGGTTCACTGTAAGGTAGACCATTCGAGCTTCAAGTCTCCAGGCTCACGCCGAGAGCTTTCGGGTCGAGCTTCCTGGATTCGTGAGCACGTATATACTTGAAGAGCTAGAAGCATATGATCCCAATTGCCTGCACCATGATGACGATTAGGATGGCGATGGTTGGAGATGGTGAATGATGACATGACACGGATGAGGACATGGAAATGGAAGCAGTGGCAGTTGCAGTGTCCACGGCAGCGGTTGGGGGCTAGAGCCGCTGCTGCTGCTGCTGCTGTTCAGGGTTCAGGGGTTTAGGTTTCAGGTTTTAGGGTTTAGGGTTTAGGGGTTTTGCTGTCACTGTTGCCATTGTGCAGCTGTGTCTGTTCTACCTGTTGGTGGTTCAACTGTTCTTGTGTTCGCGATGGTTTGCAGTGCCATGGTGGCAGGAGCAATTGTAGTCGTCGTCGTCATAGTAGCAGTAGTAGTTGTGGTGGTAGTAGTAGTAGTAGCAGTAGCAGGAGTAGGAGTAGCAGTAGCAGTAGCAGGAGTGGCAATAGCATTAGCACCAGCACTCGCACTGGCAGTAGCAGTTGCATTAGCATGAGCATAAGCAGTAGCATTAGCAGCAGCGGTAGCATTAGCATTGGCATTAGCATTAGCTGCTGCAGTTGCAGTTGCAGTTGGCGTAGCAGTAGTAACAGTAGGAGAAGCACCATGAGCGCTTACGTAGCATGGGTAGTACGAGCAGCTCAATGTGTATAAAGGGTTCATCTGAGAGAACGCGAACAGAACAGTGTCGTTTCCATGTGTGCTTCCTTCCCTGCTGGTACAGACAACCGCGAGCATCTCAATAAGAAAAGCTCAACGGTAAGCCGGACAATGTGACAAGGTCTTCGCAATCCAGCAGATTGCCACCCGGAACCCCGGCCGCAAAATGAGTAGCATCGTGATTTCTGCTCGAGGTCTATCATGTTTTTTGTTTTAATGGGTGTGCTCTGGATTTGGTGGTATATTGTCGGGGTTCAAAGGTTAGGGACAGAGTCGCAGAAGGTGTGAGTTTTGTGTTAGGGTCTGAGCAGGTAGAACTCTCGGCGTTCAATTGTCAGTTCATCCTACGGCTCGACCAACTATGATGACAACAGCGACGCAGTGAGATTTCTAATGGTACCTAGCTGATCCAAGCCTCAAGCATGCTTCAAGGCTGTCGCCAAACCGGCAGTCACATCGCTTCGCAGCACGCTCGAAAATGTTCCTGGAAAACTGGAATGCCAAGACGCTGAAGGCAGAGTCCATTGATCGTATGGTGTTTTCCGTTTTGTGCTTCAGCCCCAGCCGGCTGCGGCAGATTCTGAAGTTTTCATGTAATTTGGCGACACGTACACCCCCAGGTTGTAGCGTCGCATAGCCGTAACTGTGTATTTGGGTTACAGATTGGCAGGATGACAAGCTTCCAGTGCCAAGACCCAGAACGAGTCTAGGAAACGTTGCCAGCGGTGGGCTGTCAGAGCCTGATCTGGGAGTTTCCGAAAATTAGGGGTACCTTATTTTGGGGTTCTTACAATAAGGACCCTACTAACCCTATACTATTTGGGGTAATATATTAGGGTGCCCTCATTTCCGGAAACCCCCATGGAATCTGAGCCCAACCAAGCCCATGGCTTCAGCATCTTCGCTGGGATCTGGTGTGGAGATGCCTGCCGGGAACGGTGTGCCTGACCCCTAAACCCTAAACCCTCATGGGTGCTTCAGAAGATGAGCTGGACAGGCTTGGCTTGAAGGGCCGAGCCAAAACCGGGAAACAGGGGAAGCGCACGGCAGACGAGCTGATGGATGAACAGCTGGAAAAAGCCACAAATCAGATGCAGCTTCTCTATGGAAAAAAACTGGGATCCTGACCAGATGGCCCAAAAGGCCAAGAGATGGGGCGGTTAGAACGAATGCTGAAAAAGAAGCACAAGGACTTTTCCAATGCCCACCGGTATAACCACGAGGAACGCATCGCCGACGATGCTGTTCAGCTATTGCTTCCCAGCATCCTCCACCCGCCCCTCCTGTGCTTTTTCCTTTGTTGTGCGTTTCAAGAGTAGGCACCAGTCCGAAATGCTAAAGGGCACAAACCACTCCAAAAACTCCGGCCCAGGCACCTCGAAGCTCCGAAACTAGAAAGCGTACTACAGGGGCCAGAATTACAATAATATACCCCACCCCCGAAGCCTTCTTCTAATTATCAAGGCCCCTTAGGGTTTAGGGTTTAGAACACTGAAAGACGCCGTTGAGCTTTCGGGTCAAGACTAAAAGCTATCTGCCAGACACCAAACCCGAAGCAATGACCGCACATTCACAGTAATCAATCCGACAGTAATTAAGTGTAGGCTTATACCCTACCATAGGGCCCGAAATGTTTACCAATACTATTGTTGGGGTTCCCTGTTATGATTATAGTATAATATACCCCTAAAACCCTATGATAACTATAAGGGCTTAAACCCAAATCCCGAGTTGCAGCTCCGATGGCTTCTCTGCCAACTCTCTGTTCAGCGAGATTGAATTTTTCAAAACCCCAAACACGAAGTTTAGGGCTTAGGGTTTAGGCTAAGCCTACCAAAATCCTAAGCCGAAAAAGCCGAAACTTTCAACCTATACAAGTCACTGCAAGTCCCAACTAAGCCCATGAACATAGCCGAAACTCTATCCCAAACATAGACAGCCAACGAAAACACAAAACCTAGTATCGTAGTGGCCCGTAAAGCAACCTCCATAGTAACCCTTGTAGTAAGCCTCATGGGAACTCCTGAACCCGACACCCTAAAAACCTCAACCCTAAGGCTCACCCTAAACCCTACACCCAACTCTAAACCAAACCCTAAATCCTAAACGCAACCCTAAACCCTATAAACCCTGAGCGAAACCCTAGAGCCAACCCTAAACCAAACCCTCAACCCCAAACGCAACCCAAACCCTAAACCCTGAACCCTAACGCTTAGGCTCTAAGGACTCATATTTAAGGCTTTGGGGCTATTTTGAGCCTTAGGGTAGTACAGGGGCCTAAGCAATTACCAACACCATTTTCGGGGTTCCTTCTTATAATTATAGTACAATGGGCCCCACAAGCCCTACTCTAACTATTTAGGCCCCTAAACCCTTAACTCTAAACCCTAAACCCCTAAACCCTAAACCCCTAAACCCCTAAGCCCTAAACCCAAACCCTGAACCCTGAACGAAGTGACTTCCGAGGCTGGTCCCAGAGCTCGCCAAGGTGCAGCCAAAGATCCCGGGCCAACCCCTGAGCAATCGGGCTTAGGGTAGTAGGGTGTAGGGTTTAGGGGTTTAGGGTAGTCGGGTTTAGGGGTTTAGAGTTTAGGGTTTAGGGTAGTAGGGTGTAGGGTTTAGGGTTTAAGGTAGTAGGGTGTAGGGTAGTAGGGTGTAGGGTTTAGGGTTTAGGGTTAGTAGGGTGTCATAAAGGTTTAGGGTTCAGGGTTCAGGGCGAGAGTTTGTTGTATAGTTTAGGGTTGTTTTGTAGAGTTTCGGGTCTTGGGATGAAGATTTGTCTCGTGGACTAGGAGTTCTAGGTAGGGCTTTGGGTCATTTTATACTTTCCCTTATTGGGCTTAGGAGGATCTTATTTACGAATATTTTTCAAAGGCTTTAAAAGCCCCACCTAGTGTTGTTGGTATTCTATCACCCCAAGGCATGGGTTACCTCATGATTAAAGTGTTGAGGATTAGGATAATGTAGGGTTTGTCGGGTACAGGTTTGGCCGCGGAGGTTTGGGGCTTTTCGATTTGGGGTATGGGGATAGGGATCTCTAGTATGAACTGATCAGCACTTTTGCTTGGCCGGGATTTGAGGCATTCCGGTCTTTGGGCCTTCGGATAGGGATTTTGGACTTCGGCGAGTGCTGCTTCGGACTTGGATTGGGGGTTTGGTCTGGGTTTGTAAACGTGGTTTTCGAGTTTTCAATAGTTGCCGTAGGTTTTGGGTCTGGGATTTGGAGCTGAAGGTTTACCAGGGCTCTAAGGCTCAAGATGCTTCAGGATGAACTTGTGGTTTAGAGTTTAGGGTTTGGGTCAGTGGTTTGGTCTTCAGTGGTCTTGCTGAAGGGATCGGGAAATCGCGAAATGCCTCAGAATAATATAGGGGCCTTATGAATTACCTACTATAGTTATAACATAGTGGGCCCCAAAACCTTATTCTAATTATTAAGGCCCCTATATTAGGCCATGGCTGGGATTCTCCTGTTCTTCAAGGCAACCAGGTCTCAGGATGTCGGCAGCGTCTAAGGAGTGCGATCACTGGGATTCGTTTAGGGTTTAGGGTTTGCTAGTTCCACACCTACTCTGAAAGCTGAAGCCATGCTGTTTAAGCTTCATTGCAGTCATATGCAGTGCTTTAAGGCCGGAACTCATGGCGCTTCTTTGTGGGGTTCAGAAATTCATACATCCGACTTCAAAAACCCGAAACCCTAGCCCCAAACGATGATGGAACCCTCAAAACCTAAACCACATAAGCCCGTTCAGCATTAATCTCCACAACCGCAGAGCGGGAGCATGATGAAGGCCTATGCTCAGCGCAGCTCGTGTGCTTAGCTGTGCTTAGTGTACACACCTTAATAACTTGAGGAGGGTTCTGCAATACAGGATAGCACATGTTAACTATTTAGAAATATATGGCCGGGGATGGGTTATTAATTATCACATATCGACATTTGTCACTCTTGCTTGAGGCTTTGGAAGGTCGCTGGCTCATTTTACAAATGTTTCTGCGGCGCTCCAATCAAGTTATCTTTTCGGTTCATCAGAGTCCTGTAAGAGGGCAAGCGCGCAAGAAAAAAAACAAACAAGAAGTACACATGAGGATCTATTTCCTGGCGGCAGGGTCACACTCGATTCTTGTAGGCAAGCACGGGCCTAACGTAGACCCAAAACTCACAAGTTCAAAACCCTAAACCCGAAATTCGATTTAGAAACTAGCTAGTATAAGGCCCCGTTAATTTAGGGATTCGGACAGAATCCCCAGATGGGGCATTGTTGCAACCTGCTGAGGCTCTCCCATGGACCGGTACCTGAACGGTCAAAGCGACGACTGCATTACCGAGGACTGCTGCGAGACAGGATCTAGATTCCCAATATCGAACCTTTAAACTTTTTGGGGTCTTATAGTCTAGTAGGAATGGGAAAGTCTAACCTTTTATTTCTGTAGCTTATTGGGGGAGTAGGATTAACCCGAGAGGTGGGTGTTGCGGATAGGAGGTGTGGAGGGTTTCGTGTTACGGGCCTTACATGGCTTCTTCTGGGGTTTGATACATTATTCTGGGTTGTTGTTCTAGGGCTTAGGGTTTTTTCCGTAAAGTCCACGGGCTCGACGAATTTTTAAATGTTTCTACATCATTGTCTTCTCGGTGCGGCTGTTGAGTAATTATCGTTTCCTAGGGCTCCTATGATCATTAATATGTCTCAGCGTTTGTATGAAACCCTGTTTTGAGAGCCTGCCCACTAACAAGAAACGATGAGCTGCCCACTAACAAGAAACGATGAGCATGAAACCTCTTATGACGCATCGCCCGCAGGGCAACTTGAAGCTCATCTATGATTTGCCGCTTGGATAGAAGTGGGTGGCTGTTCTCCCAGTCCTAACCTCGAGGTTTCGGTTATTAGGGTGTAGGGTTTAGGAAGCAGCACTCCGAAATAGCCCAGAGTGAAAGGTTATGGTTTGGGGTTGTTGGGGACCGGAAGCAAGGTTGGTGCAGCGGAAGCGTAGGGCAGTGCCGCACTTCCGCGTAGGGGAGTGCTGCAGAATTGGAAGGTCTTTCGTACCGGGAAGGTGAAACCTAACCCTTAAGCCTAAACCCTGAACCCCTGAACTTTAAACCCTAAACCCTAACTTGTCAAATGCACATCGAGACCTGAGCCTGGAACTCAGGGACAAGTCGATCACGTGCTACATGGATCGAGGTGGGCCGGATTGCATCATGTAGGAGCTGGGCTTTAGTTATTAGGGCTGGGGGCGACCTGCCCCCCTCCCCCCCCCNCACCTTATACGCAGACCACGCGCACCACTAGAGAGAATATCTTATCTAACCTCCCCTCCCTTCTCTGCCCTCCCCTACTCTCCTCCCTTCCCTTCCCTACCTTCCCTGCCCCCTCCCCTCCACAATGCCTCCCCCCCTAAATTCCAGTCAAAAGTGTCAAGCTGAACCCTAAACCCTCAACCGGCTGCATGGCATGCCATGTCAAGCTCTTCTGTGAAAGACACGTCGATGTCGTGGGTCATGGTACGGTTGATGATATAAGCCGTGCATTACCCATAATAAGGACCGGAATATACCATAATTCCACAAATTTGGGGTCCTGAAGGTAATGCAGGATTTATATCATCAACCGTCGGGACATGGTAGCTTCCGAGAGCAAGGAGAACTATGCATCACGAGCATTCGGATCCTTGACTTCGGACGCCTCCCCACCTAAAAGGTTGGATTTTGGAGTACCATACTTTAATACTTTTGTCTTAAAGGAACCTTTATGAAATAAAAGTTCATACTGTTTGCTCCCTGGTTACTTAAAAGCCCAAAAGGCGAGCTCATAGAGGGACCTGTCAGGACCTGCAGCAACAGCGCTTCAGGGGTTGAAGAGGGTTTAGGGTTTAGCGTTTAGGGTTTAGGGTTTAGGATTTAGGGTTTAGGCTTTCGGCTTTAGGGTTTAGGGTATAGGATTTAGGGTTTAGGGTTTAGGAAGGTTTAGGACCCTGAAAGACACCTTGTACAATTCTCACAGAAGCCTTATACTCGATTACACAGCTTTAGGGTTTAGTCCTTATAGAAGCCAAATACTGGAATTCCACAAGGCTCACAGGGTTAGCACCGATCCTTCGCAGTTGAAGCTGCGCGAGAAAGAGATGGGAGCTGAGGACACGACAGTCGGTGAATTTCATGTGTCGCCCAAGTGCCCCAGTGCGCCCTGATAAGATACTATAACATGTACTATAAAGAGGTACTACGTACTCCACAAACCATTGGTTTTTGTATGGGTTTATGGGGTTTAGCAGTCCCAAGGACCCAAGAGCTAATTGCTTGGGCTGTGTGATGGCAGCTATATAGGCTAGCATCTCTGTGAGTAGATGAGTCTTACATAGGTACTTGGACCTTTCGGGGTAATCGCACCATTTAGAGACAGTTCTTTGTCCTGTTCCAACCGTCATGATGGTTACGTTCGTTCCTTCTCTACGTGGGTAGATCTGCCAATTAGGGCCCCTGTTAGGGTCCTATTTATAAGGGTGCTGCTACTCTTTAATTATTTGGGAGGACCAAAAAAGGGACCCTAATTTAGAGGACTACTGTACCCTGTTGGCACGAGTGTGCGTAGGGTTCCAAGCGCAACCTACCCGGCTGTTGGAGTGAACTCGGAAATCCCAGCCATTCCCAGATCCTTTAATTCGGGTTTAGGGTTTAGGGTTTAGGTCTTAAATCATATATTAAGGTTCCTTGAAGGTATATTCCTCAATTAAGGGATTCTGGAAGGTCTGGGTATAAGCCAGACTTCGATTACAATCGCGCATGGTACGCATGGCAAAAAGAGCATCAAGTTCGGCCCAGAAGGCGCCAACCATATCCCCTGAACCCTGATTTCTATGATTCAAAACCCTATAAACCTTCAAGCCGGAGCCCCTAAACCCTGAACTTTTAAACGATAGCAGTTGGGCGCTTGGAGTTGCACCCTTGTAGTGGAGGGTCCAACAAAGGTTCGAAAGTGAGCGATTCCAAAACCCGTTAATTGAGGAATAGTTATGCTCAAGAGTGGAGGGGTCCTTGATTATCTGCCTTGTTGAGAACTTCCTTTAAAAAGAGAGATGCATGCTGACATTTATGCTCGGAACTCAAGTATGTTCCTCAGTCGCGGGTTTGGGGTCTCTGGAGAGTGTACATCTCCAAGTAGGAACCTACGGAACCTCTGCTTGAGCGCTATGACCAGGACAGAGGACATAAGCCAAGCAGATAGATTCCGTGCCGTCCAATCAAGCGCAAAGGGTCCATGTACCTTTCTTTATACGGGTTTAGGGTTCGGGGAAGTTACGGTGATAGGTCCAAAAAAGCTTGGAAGAAACGACTAGAATAATGTACTTGGACCCTTTGGAAATCTCTCAAACCCCCTTGATTCCTGAGCCGTTGACGAGAGCCTAGACCCTAAACTTAACCCCACAACCCTAAACCCTAGCCCCTAAGTTTCGAGCATGTCCCCCCGTAGCACGAGCCCTCCACCTGGCCCGAAATTACAGTATCCTAGACTGTATTCAGGCTTTAGGGCTTAGTTAGGGGTTAGGGTTGAGTTAAGGGTTTAGGGCTTAGTTAGGGGTTAGGCTTGAAGTTAAGTTAAGAACCTCCCTGGCAATAAAGTTTTAACATAGGGTTCCTCGCATTAGGGCCCATGGTGAAAGGAATGGTGGTGATTCATCAGGTTTCTACATCTGTGATCCTCTTCGGTTTAAGGGTTTAGGGTTCATGGTTTATGTTTTCTGACATGGCTTCGGCTCTAGGACATCTTTTACCCACATGTTATGACACGCTCGTCAGCGGCCGGGGGAAGCTTAGCGCTTATCGCTTACGGCTAGGCTTCACATCATGTCGAGCAGCTTACAACGGTCCTGCTGCCTTTTCCCACAGATGCAAGTACACAGAGGATCCGAATGCAGAGCTTTCTAGGAACAAGGCTCAGCAATACAACTGAGTTGCAGGTCACCTCTTATGAAGTTCAGGCGAACCATCAGCGATGTCCTAAAAGGAGTGTTGTTGCAGCGATGCATGCTGTATTTTGAGAAGAGTTCTTGGAGAACTAGATAAAGCAGACATGACATCGGTACATTCTGCGTGGTACACAAATGAGTCCAGAATCCTGAAGACCCCTAACCCTAAAAGTCAGACCCTGGATGTTGGAGCGAGGTGCGATTCTCGTGACTTGCAAATGTGCTTCCGGTAATATCCGTGGCAATCTGTGACCAAGAAGACCTCGCGACATGGGCCACGTGCTGAGACTGTACGTGTTTCCCAAAAGTTGCTGGTAGACAGCTGTACTCTACCAGTGGGCTTGGAAGCCGTAAACCCTAAACACTAGATCCTATACCCACCTCACAGGGGGATGCACAAAAAGAGATCAGACGTTGCCTTGTCGTCGTTAGCAGTAGAGAAGGGCAATTTAGGGTCGAAATTTACTGTAGTGTCTGGAGGGTCTTTAGGGTTAAGCTTAAGGACGCCATACTATATGGTTTCGAGTCCTCACTAAGATCATTCTTGGGGGTTTCCTTAACACATTTGCTGATCGAAGACAAAACCCCACAGCCCTCACTCTACCTGTGACCCTCCCATGTTACTTGGATTCTCTCGTTAATTGTTCGTTCATGTAGGTACCTGATTAAGAAACCCTGGGCCTATAACCCCAAAATAGTAGGATTCATATAAGGAACCCTAATAACAACCCAAGGTTTCTGAATCAGGTTCCTACATTACTCAGTTTGCTGATGAAAGGGCCATCAAACAGGTTGTCCAACCAGGAGCAGGGAGATTCAGCACAGAGAAACCCAACACCCAAGCCATTACCTGTACTTAAAGGGTCATAGCACTAAGTAAGCGTGGTTACAAGTACTATCAAGTATCTTTGTTTAAAGGATCAGGGGACTTGGTTGCGGGAGCTGTTGGGGTTCAGCTGTCAAAGGGAAAACTTCCACCTTGCAACCTTGACGCAAGAAGTCCCACCAAAGTCCTCAAGATAGTAGAGGCACACGAACTCGGGCTCCATTTCTGTGGATGGGACCCCTAAACCCTAAACCCTGAACCCTAAAACCCTAAACCCTAAACCCCTAAACCCTAAAGGAGATCAGCCTAATACTCCTCCACCCTAAGCCACAATGTGGAAGACGAAACCCTTAGTTCAATAATTCCATTCTCGAGGCCCCCATTAAAACAAATTTTTTGTAGAGTGTGCCATCGATAATGTACCACCCCCTGCTAGCTCCACAAAAACGTTCTAGTAATCCTTACAGGAACCGTACCCTAGTTCCTCTAGATATTCACTGGGCTTTGGAGTACCATACTTTAATACTTTTTTCTCAATGGAACCATTATGAAATAAAAGTTTGTGCTTTTTTCTCCTTGGTTACTTAAAAGCCCAGGTATTACCCCAATCCGGAAGCCCTAACCTCCCGTATCAGAGCCCGGCTCACGACTGACAGGATGATGGAAAGGACATATCTTGTGTTGTCGGATTTCAGAGGTGCCTTCAAAAGGAGGTTCCTTCAAGGGCTTAGGGTTTAGGGTTTAGGGTTCCTAGACCCCAAAAGTATGCAGAATCATAGCCTTTTGTGGGTGTTGGGCCATTATTCTACCTACTTTTGGGGGTTTAGGTTGTCGGAATTCGGAGGTTCCTTCAAAAGGAGGTACTTAGGAATGAGTAGGTAGGGCCCTAAACCTTCAAAAGGAGGTTCCTTTAAGGGCTTAGGAATGAGTAGGTAGGGTTATGTTTAGGGCGACAAGACGTATACGTCTGCGGATACCGGGTCTGGGTGCCACCTAAGCTGGGCTTCGGAGTACCATACTCCTCTACTTTTTTTTCTCTTAATGGAACCTTCAGGGCTTAGGGTTCAGGATTTAGGGTTTAGGGTTTAGGGTTCAGGATTTAGGGTTTAGGGTTTATAAGGGTTTAGGGTTTTTCTTAATGGGGTCGTTATGGAATAAAAGTTTAGACTTTTTTCTCCCTGGTGTCTTAAAAGCCCAGTAAGTCTCGCGATCTGTCAAGTGCCGTTCAAGGAGAACTCTCATGGGAGTTTCCGAAAATTAGGGGTAGCTTGTTTTGGGGTCCTGATAATATGGATCCTACTATTTAGGATAAAATATCAGGGCCTTATTGGGGTTCCTATTTTCGGAAACTTCCTCATAGTAAGTTAGGGGAATGAGATCAGAACCGGTGGGCCAAGTTCCTAAGCTGCTCTAGTAGGTCTAACTAGAGGCCTTTAGTTTAGGATACGCCGGCTTAGTACTCTGTAGCCCTAAACCTAAAACCTCAAAGCGTAAACCTTAAACCCTAAACTCGAAACCCTAAACCTGAGTGCTAAACCCCAAAACCATAAAACGTTAACCTTAAACTCTAAGCTCTAAACCCTGAGACCCTGAGTGCTAAACAGAGTTTTTGTTTGAGAGAGACCCCGACATCCCAAAGGCTCTCAATCTGCATGGGCAGTGTAAGTTTAGGGTTTAGGGTTTCTGCGTACGATGGGGTTTAGCGCTTTGGGGATTTCGATTTTTAGTTTGAGACAGTTTAGCTGTTTGGGTTTATGTTTGGTTGTTCGGGTTTAGGGGTTTCGTGCCGAATTTCGGATCTAAAGATTGTGGCATTGACGGACATGCTGCATGGAGTCTCGGTATCACCCACCTTGAGCACAGTTCAGGTTATTGAGGGTTTGGAGTTTGGTGCTTACGGCTTTGGGTGAAGATTGAGGGCTTGTAACATTCTGGTTTTTGTATAGGTCGCACAGTCCTAAAGATTTAGTCCAGTCTCGGCCGTGTGTTGGCTTCTGCCGGCTCTCATGAGCAGCGGCAACGCCACTCGTTGTGATGTCCCCTTGGGTGTTCAATACGAAGTTGATTTGAGCATTTGATGCCCCTATCCCTGACGGTCCATGTACCCAAATAGTATATACTTTGGCCCCAAAGTACCTATATAGGGACTTCTATACTTTAAGGCCAATGTATATACTGTTTTAATATTTGGGTACATGGACCCTTAGGGTCTTGGGTGGGTCACTTCTGCACAAGGGACCTGCTCTTCAGGTGCAGCACACAAATATGGGGCCTTAATAATCACCAATATTATTCCTAAGGTTCCTTGTTATAACTATACTATATAGGGCCCCAAAGCCCTATTCCAATTTCTTAAGGCCCCTACACTACCGAGCTCTTTATTTCCCTAAGGGTCCAAGCCGTCCTGGGGCGGGGGAGTCAGCTACCCCAGAGGGCTCAAAGTCTGGCCAGGATTGCTTTCGACCCGTCAGGGCTTATGATGATGCGAATCAGACATTGCTTCCTCTAGGGAAGCAGCATGTCGGATTCCACCTTAAACCCTAAACCCTGAACCCTAAACCCTGAGCCCTAAACCCTGAACCGTAAACCCTGAACCCTAAACCCTGAGCCCTAAACCCTGAACCCTAAACCCTAAACCCTGAGCTGTTATTGTGTGGCTCTGCCGCACTCGCAGCCGCGATGATTCTTCTGGAGAAACAGAGCTCCGAGCCGAGAAGAGCTAGTCTTCCCCAGGTTTTAGGGTTGAGGCTGCCCATAGTCTCCCTTTTCGGGTAAACCAAAGTTAGATTGTAGGATCCTAGCCCTAATATGGGTTAACCCAGAAAAGGGAACTACAATGGAGACTACCTTAACCTACCAAACCCTACTGTTTTGTAGGTTCATATTATAAACCCTAGTAGGGGATTTATAATATTATAGGGACCCTACAAAAAAGTCGGTTCTGGTAGGTTAAGGTATATATGTGAAGGTCTCTAAACCCTAAGCCCAGCGCCCATGCACCTCCGAGGCGATCGTGATAGTGTCGGGCCTGACATATGGGGTTTAGGGATCTATAGGGGTTCCTTAAAGGGATCTATAGGGTTTAGGGTTTAGGGTCTACTTGAAGGGGCAGGGGACTTAGTAAGTAGGTTATAAGTAGAGTTATAAGTGCCCTAAAGGGAGTTACCCTAATTATAGCCCTACTTATAACCAACTTACTAAGTCCCGTGCCCCTTCAAGTGGGGTTTAGCATCTAGGGCCTAGGGCTCAGTTTTAATGGTAATAGTAGTACTATCAATCGCATATACTTCTAATAGGAACACAAGGCAACAGTGACAGTATGTAATAGTAAGAATAGTAAAAGTAGTAGCAATAGTTCAACACGTGCTCCGCACGATCTGCCGGACCCTCCTTTTACAAAGGAGGTTTAGGTTCCTGTGGAAAATGCACCCCAAACTCAAGATCCAAAGAGCGTGGCAATCGTAAAATCGCTGTGCAGGCGCATTGGTACTATTTGGACGAGATCGCAGCCCAAACTGCATTGTGGTAAGGTCGTCGCTTCGGGCAGCGTTTGGGGGTTTGGGGTTCCTGTTCTGCAAAATTGCTATAATTACTTACCCCTAACCCTAAATCCTAAACCTAACCCTTTAATCCCGTGAGGCCCTATGGAATTTCCGGAAGAGGGCTGCGTCCTCATTTGTTTGTCGGTGTGAGGGCCCGCCAGCCGTAGGGCCGTAGGGAAGCAGAGCTCTGCTGTTATTGCTGTATATATATCCCCAAAATCCAGTTCTACTTATACGCTGGATATTCAATATGACAAAATATAGCATCATCGTATATGTTCTGATTTGATAAACATATGATAAACATGAAATGACCTGATATGTTCTGACATGATTCGCCATGGTATGTTATGATATGGCGTAGTATGTTATGATCTGATATAACGGAATCGAATAGAGTATTTTGATAGGTATGTATGTGTGTGTATATATATATATCTGTGTGTGTGCATTTGTTTCTTAGAAAAGCCCCGATTTAGCCTCTATCTCTGCCTTCGGGGCTGCCAGGAGTCTCCAAAAGAGGGTCCAGTAACTTGTAGTCAGAACCCGAAGCCCATACACCGAAATCCCAAAACCCTTAGCGCGTCCAATCCCGTCAAAACAGAGGTCGACGCTGCCAAGGGGCATTTCCCGCATCTACAGCCTGCGACTTTTGCGGACTGGCAATGCAATGGGCTTGGGGCTATAAGGGATTGGGTTTAGGGTTTTTCTTTAGGATCACAGTTCCTTATATGAACCTACTATTTTGGGGGTTATAGGCCCAGGGTTGCTTAATCAGGTTCCTACATTATGGTTTTTGTTTAGGGTTGAGGGTTCGGGCACCCTAAAGTTTACAGCCCTAAACACCTAGACCCAGCCCTACAGTCCTCAAAATCTTAGATGCCCATAAGACCCCCAAGAAATGAACCTGAAGTCCTCCAGTCCCCGAGTGTTTAGTAGGATTTGGGGTCATGTGCCTGGGTCCCTGAACCATGAACCCTATCCCTATACGCGGGACCGACTTCAGTATAAAGAGCCCAAGCTACACATGGTTTCTTGGGGGCTGCTCAAAAAAGCTCGTATACAGTTGAAGAAAAAGGAAAAAGACAGAAAGACGGAACATCGGCATCCTCATGTCTTTGAAGCCTTTCCCAAAGCCCTAAAGCCTATACTTCCATTGCTGGAGTACTGAGAGCCGCACCCCCTGAAAACCCTATGAAACTCAATTAAAGCCACAAAAAAGCCCTTCTATACATCAAATTTCTAAGCCGCTAGGCCCCTTAGCCCTATAGATCCACAGACTTTCTAGAGTGCCATAAACCCAAAGCCCTGACGAATCGCTTCGAGCACTCAGAGCCAAAGCTGACTTGATGAGGTTGATCTCCTTTTGGAGGTGTCACAGGAACCGTGGCTGCAGTGGAGCTTGCTCTAAACCCTCTAAACCCTAAACCCTTTGTGCCTTCGGGCTTGGGGCATAGGGTTTTCCGGTTTGGGCTTGGGGGTTTTCGGGGGTTTCAGGGTTCAGGGCTCGAGGGGTCTGGGGATCTTGCAAGTTCCGGGTTTAGGGGAGCTTCAACTTCTTAGTTTTCGGCTCTTCCCGTGAGATTGTTGGGTGTTCGGATTCGGACCCAGAGACTCCAATATCCCTTAATTAAGGAATATTCCTTAAATTATAGTAGGGTCCTTGCTATGATTTAAGGAATATTCCTTAATTAAGGGATATTGGAGTCTCTGGGGAGCTGGCTTGAGATGGTTGCTTACGCCTTCCAGACCAAGTGAGCACTAGACTGATCCATCCTTGCGCCTACCTGGACCCCCAAGAATCTGGGCTCCTTATCATGGGTTCTTTACATACGCCCTTAAACAGATAGGTTATTTGGGAGTTTCCGAAAATTGGGGGCCCCAAGGACCCCAAAATAATAAGGTACCTCTAATTTTCGGAAACTCCCATTTGGGGTCCTGGTATGCCTTGCGCCCAACCACCCTGAGCCCAAGCTCCGAAACCCGCCAACCCGTTGTTTCATCAAACCCATAAGCCTTTCGTACCTGGACCCTGGAGACTCCAATATCCCTTAATTAAGGAATATTCCTTAAATCATAGAGAGGACCCTACTATAATTTAAGGAATATTCCTTAAACCATAGAAAGGACCCTACTATAATTTAAGGAGTATTCCTTAACTAAGGGATATTGGAGTCTCTGGTGACCCTGGAGAACCTCCCTTTGTAAGGACTTATATCAGGAAATCGTAGTAAGGAGCCCTGAAGAGGTGGGTTCCTTAAGGTCCATGTAGACGTTGCCAACCCTAAGGCGGTTTAGGGTTTAAGTGTTTAGGCTTTAAGGTGAGCCCTATAATTCTTAATTCTTACGCCTAAATTGTTCAAATCCATAGCCTCTACCCTACAGACTCTATAACCCCGAGCCCTGAACCCCAGACCTAAACCCCTCAAGCCCAAATCTCACAGAACCCGTGTAAAGCAACTTCAGGACAGGACCCCAGAACATCCTTCTAAACTAGAAGCCAGAAAGTTGGAACATCTTTATCCTCATACCCTTAAGGTAAAGTATAAGGGATCCTAGCACCAATCCTCCTAAAGCCATGTTCCAACTTTCTGGCTTCTACTGTAAGCCCCCTTCAAGCCCTTAGTTCTTCACGGTTTAGCGTCTGGGGCCTTACATTTTGAGTAAGTACGCCCCCCCCCCCCCCCAAAAAGATACTTTGACCCACCCCCCAAAACCTATACAAAAAACCCAAAACCCCCCACAAAACCCGTCCCCTTTAGGAAAGCCACATACCCCCCACCCCTNCCCCCCCCCCCCCCCCCAAACAGATATCTTGAACCCTACCCGTAAACCCTTAAAGGAAACCCTGAAGTCTACGCCTAAACCCTGGCCCTTTGGGAAGGCACTCGCTTCCCACGGATCCGAGATCTCCCGATGCTTCCGTGAGTGGCGCAACTTTGCTTTGCATCAGTGAGCGAGCTTTTTCAGGACTTATGAGGATCAGAATAAGTATTTGGGGTCCCGCTAGCATCTAGGGTTTCGGTTTGTAGGGGTTCAGAGGCTTGGGGTTCAGGGTTGTAGGGGTACTATAGGGGCCTTAATAGTTACCAATACTATTTGGGCGTTCCTTATTATAAGTATAGTACAATGCGCCCCAAAACCCTATTGAAATTCTTAGTAAGGCCCCTATATTATAGGGGTAATCAGAGGGCAGCGCTGGGTGTTGAGTTTAGCGTCCAGGCTTTAGCGCGTAGGGGTTATCGCTAGCTTTTGGGGAGTTTAGGGTTGATGAGTTTTTGGGCTTGGGGTGTATAGGGTACGGTTATTCCCAGACCTTCCAAAATCCTTTAATTAAGGAATATACCATAAATCATATTAGGGATCCTAGTATATTTAGGGTATATTCCTTAATTGAGGGATTTTGGAAGGTCTGGGTTATAGGGGTTTAAAGAGCTTGAGGCCCTAACAACTCACATCTCAAGCCTTTGGGGCTCCAGGCCCCTGTTTGGTGTGTGTGTGTATATTATATATATATATATATATATATATTTGATGGTATGACCTAAACTCCTAAACCTGAAATTGTGAAGTCCCCTTGCACTTTAAAAAAACCTGAAATTGTGTATAACTTTGCCGTTCAACAGAATTCTGGTCTTAGGTGTTGGGTTTCTACCATTTGCTTAAGGGCCCCCAAAAAATAAAAACATCATAATCCCTTTTAAGGGTACTATAGGGAGTATTATTTTTATTTTTTTGGGGGGCCCTTAAGCAAATGGTAGGTTTCAAGACTTCAGGGTTTGGGGCCCTGGGATTTCGGATTCATGGATGCGTGTTCAGGACTATGGACTCAGGCTTTAGGGTATAGTAGAAGCCAGAAAGTTGGAACATCACTGCCCTCATGCCCTTAAGGTAAAGTATAAGGGATCCTAGCACGAATCCTCCTAAAGCCATGTTCCAACTTTCTGGGTTCTACTATATAGGATTCATGTCTTAGGGTTTTGGGTATACGGGGTTTAGTTTTCCGGGTTTAGAGTATCGGTGGGGGATGTCGGATATAGGGTATGTCTTGTCGTTTGCAAAGAGGTTCCGAGGCGGGTGC
>BGNK01000587.1:111153-146153 GCA_003297005.1 Symbiodinium sp. clade A Y106 | reverse complement strand
CCGGGCTCTGTATTCCACACGTACCACTAGGCTAGCCCTCCTGCAACATATCTCTATATACATATAAGCATATGAAAGTTTTCGGCATAGGCCGTCGCGACACAGGATCGACCCTATAAATCTTGCATTCGCGAAACCCATAACCCGACTCTATGAAAGTCGACACTGGCTTTCCGAAACCATTAAGTAAGCTGTAGCATTTAGTAGAGCTTGTTCGTAGGGTTTCGCTAGGGTTTGCAGCTAACGTGGGGTTGCTAGTGTGTGCAGTTCATCTTACATTGGGGGATTCAGTTTTCATGGAACATCACGCTACTACAAGCCGTGGATTGGCACACCAGTGCCTCCTGCCCACTTATGGTTTCTATGCAGCTTCATCGCCTTTGGAAGACGCCCGCCCTGGAGAAAACGGTTTAGTCAGACTTATCAGGTTCGAACCCTAGGCTTAATTAATACACAAGTGAACAATTGTGGATATGATTCCTCAGCATTCCTTATTATATGGGTACTATGATATGCCCGAAAACCGTGTTCTACTTATTCAGGGTTTGTATGTACGGGGTTCACGTTTTCTACACACGAAAACCGGAACACTCAAATCAGGGTGGAGCCGTCTATAAGCATTAACCCAACATAAATCAGTTTCTTCCGTTGCAGTCCCGATAGGTCTAGGGTCTAGGGAGGGTGGTTACCCCAATTCCTGTAGGTGAGGATGCTACAGCAAGCGAGTCCTCAGCAGAAGGACCTCTTATGAGGACCGACAAGCACCTCAGAAGTGTTGCTAGTTCTTTAGGCTTGTATTCCAAACATGCATTCCGAAAACACCCGAATCGTTATGGTTTCTGCGCCGACGTTCCTCTGAAGATAGTCGGTCCGTTCTCTACACTCTAGACCCTCAACCCTAAACCTCAAACTCTAAACCCTAAAGTCTAAACCCTAAGCTCTAAGCCCTAAACCCTAAGCCCTAAACCCTAAACCCTCGCTGCCAGGCTCTACTTGAAAGCCTTCGTTACCGATCATGGCCGCGTCGTCCCGGTGAAGCTGCGCCACGTTTGCACTGTGCGACCCTACAAGACTCCAATCAGCCCAAAGTGGGTACTATGTTTTGAATATTTTTCTTGTTATCATTATTACTATTATTGTTATGAATGTGTTATCATCATTATCATTATAGTTACTGTTATTTGTAGACTTTAGACCCCAGGAGTCTCAGGGTGAGGTTAGAACACAACGGCCTGTCCTGCATTAGTAACCCCCTGCCCTCAGGATCCTCATCTTCAAGGGCATTTTTCTGATGTTGCTAATATAGGGGCCATAATAGTTACCTCTCTACTATTGCGGGGGTTCCTTACTATATAGTATACTATGCCCCAGAACCCTATTCTAATTGTTAAGGCCCCTATAGTAGTTTTCTGATGTTCCTAATTTAGCGAACCTCTCGTGTCTAAGAACCAACCGACAGGATGGAGTTATTTAGGCAAGGCTGCTGCCGCTGCTGCTCCTCGTCCTACTAGCAGTCGTCTCATGCCTTTTCCGTCTGACACTGTTACAGCGTTCTGGTAGCCTACTATTGGGTTGACAGGGGCGGTTCCAACTTTGCAGCTGCGACCTGGTGCCCTTTGGGTTTGCGGGGTCTGGCGCTTGGGATTTAGGTTAGGCGCTGCGGTTTACGGATTCTGGATTAGGGTTCGAGGGGTATTGCGATCAAGTCAAGTTAGGATCCATGATGGGTTTCCTACAACAGTTTCTTTTCTCTGGCCCCCGCCAAGGCCCGATCCAAAAGGCCCAACCTCTGTTCCGACTCAACGGGCTAAGCTTACATGATTAATACGGTATTAATACGGGTTTCAACGGTAAACCCACTGTAAAGAAAACCGAAATTACCCTCAATCCTTAAGTTTTAGATCACAGCCACAGCCCTAAGCCAACCCGTACTAACCCTCTACTCTATACCCCCTCAACCTTGTGTCAAACCCTAAAATGACACTCCAAGCCCTAAACCCTGCGCGAAACCAGGACACAAATCTGAGAACAAACAAACCCAACAAACACAAAAGCAACAACAGAAGCATCAATCAACTGCAGTTTTCATGTCCTAACCCCTATAAGCCTAAACCCTAAACCCTATTGTAGGGGCCTTAATAATTAGAATAGGGTTTGGGGGATATTCTACTATAATTAATTGTAATAGGGAGCCCCCAACACCCTATTCTAATTATCAAGGCCCTTACAATAAACCCTTCTGGTAGCCCTTATAGTAACCCTTATGAACCCCCCTTTAGAAGGAACCCTTTAAAGGAACCCTTATTCTAATTATTAAGGCCCCTACATCTAGGTGCCCCAGTAGTACCCTTTTACCCTTTTTCTTTTTGGCTCCCTTATTAAAACCGAATAGTAGGAAAAAGGGTACCCTTATTGTTAAGGGGCTACTGGGGAACCTAGACATTAAACTGACAGGTTCGTGGTCCTCTGGCTTCCTCCACAAAGAGGGCTGAAGCCTCAGGCGAAGAAGGAGAACCGATGGCTTAGGGTTCAGGGTTTATGGGTTTAGGGTTTTTAGGGTTTAGGGTTTTTAGGGTTTAGGGTTTAGGGTTTCATGATTTAGGGTTTGGGGTTTATAGGGTTTCGTTCTGGAGGGCTCGAAATCATTAGCAACAGTACCCCCTTTATAGCGCCACATATACGTATAGGATAATGTACCCCAGAACCGCACTTGTAGTTATGAAGGCGCCTAGATTCTTATCTGAGTTCTCCAGGAGGATCGTCTGGGTTCTCCTTTCGAGTCCGTATAACATAACTCCCCTGGGCTATGAAAAAAATATATATTCCCAGGAACCTGCAGGGCACCAAATTTCCCGCAAAGACTCCACAACTCTGCATGAATGTCTCGCGCGTGCAGGGCCATTTCGCGAGTTTCTTGTGAGGATGCTGAAACAAACTTGGAGCATGTCGTGCTGTTGAATTATGAGCATACTTGGCCGGATAGAGATGGAACCAGGTACATATCCCCCCAGCCAGCAATGCCTGGATGTATCATGCGTGGCTGTCTCATTGTTGGACTAATTGGGCCGCCAGGCCTGCATGTAGTTTGTTGCGAAGACGGGCTCGGCCCTTGCACCCTCTAGCATGAAACTTGACACGTGTCCACACCGGACCGGCAACGGTTGTCTGATAGCTATTCGAATTTTCGAGAATTTTTTCAAAGTTAAGTTTACACGAGAGTAGGAAATCTCAGAAAGCCCTTAAGGAAGCCCCTTGTTCACCCTAAGGCCCCAGACCCCAAAGCCAAACATGCTTTAAATTGCAGGAGATTGCCGGAATCTCCTGGATCCGTACCGAGAAACTGCCTGGCTGGCCTGGTGGCACACAGGAGCGACTTGCACCCCCAGACTGGGTGATCCTTAAGAATAGTCATCCAGGGCCATCGCAGCATTTGGGGGTTTAGGTAGGTTTTAGGGTTTAGGGGGACACCCCGAAGCACTTGCACCTAGCAGTTCGGAGATTGGGCTAAAGGATTCGTACGGGCACAAGACAAGTGCCCAAGAATGTGTAGCTGAGCGTATAGGATCGTATTACTTGTGGGATACGCAGAATGAAGGGCTTGATGAGGCTCGAGGCAGGAAGCGCAAGCAGGGTTATTTGCTAAGGCTCGAAAGGTTCCCAAGGACAGTTTTTTACTGTAACCACAAACCTTCAACCGCAAAAGGCGATTCGGCCAACACTGCCGACGAATACCCTAAGCCCTAAACGCTAAACCCTAAACACTCACTCCTCCAGTCCGCCAGCCGGCGGTTCCTTCACATCGACCATTTTGTTCCGCAGCTGCAGCAACTTGCCCAAAGGCTACCTGGGTTGGGGGGTTTAGGATAGTTTTAGATGTGGTCCGTTCAGAGATCTTGTTTTGCTCGAAGGTTCATATGTAGTATTCCAGGCAGCACTGGCTAGAATCAGAAGCAGGGCTATAGGCCAAAAGTACCACCAAAGGTCCCTGTACGCACAGATATACTCAAGCCTCGAAGTGATCCCTCTTAAGTAAGGTCTGAGCACATGCTTTACAGATACGGACAGTTGGACCGAACCGTTCGCTTCCTTTTTCAGAACCCTTGTAGCTTCAAAACGGCCCCTTTCTAGAAATCCTCAAAATGCCCCTTAGCAAGAATCCTTCTAGAAAACAATAGAACGACCTTGGGAGCGGCCTCTTCGAGTTTCAGAGTTTCGCAGCCGAGGAAACTGCTCAAAGATCCGGATGCCGGCCTCAGCAGCGACAGCAAGGTCGGAGAAACCGGTGGTTTAGGGCTTTAAGGGTTCAGGGTTTTGGGGTTTCCAGGGGTTTAGGGTTTTCGGGTTTAGGGCTCTAGGTTTGATGTAAATTCAAGTGTTACGGCTTTGGGTTTGAGGGTTTGGGGGTTTTGGGGTTTAGGGGTGTAGGGTGTAAAGTTTTGGGTCTTGCGGTTAATTAAGGTTCCGAGGTCTAAAGTTTCAGGTCCTAATTTTTTGCGACTTGGATACTTCAAGGGTTACTATAAGGGTATTGATAAGAGTTAATCGCTTGTACGGATACCACCATAAGACAGATTATGTTTAGGTGCTTGCTCACATGCTGCTTCTAGTTTAGGGTGTGGGGCTTCGAGGGTATTGCAGGGGATGTACTCTGCGGCCAAGGAGGAACAATTTGTCTATATCGGACATTCTGCGCCCGTTGGGCCTGCTGTGATTGCTTGAAACTGTCATCAACATCAATACTCCAATAGGAAGCCCGAGCTTACCGACATTTTTGCGCGTAAATCTGAACTCTATTTAATATGAGCTTATCTAAAGTGACTAGTCTCGCTCGCTTGG
This sequence comes from Symbiodinium sp. clade A Y106, assembly GCA_003297005.1. NCBI lineage: Eukaryota > Dinophyceae > Suessiales > Symbiodiniaceae > Symbiodinium > Symbiodinium sp. clade A. The sequence goes on along the minus strand of BGNK01000587.1, from coordinate 141,317 downwards.
GTAGGCGCTGGCGGGCGGATGGCTGGACATCAGGAGGATGCTTCGGCAGAATGGTGTCTCCAAAGGTTTAGGTTTAGGGTTCACGGGGATGCTTGGCAGATTGATGTATCCAAAGTTAGGCTTTGTCAAACTGGCAGTCCATACAAAAATTGATATGAAACCCGACTTCCTGAATCCACACTCAAGCCCTACCCATAGCCCATAGCCGAAGAGTCAACAAGCCCGTGAACAGTACAACATGACTCCCAGACCCGAAGCCGTGAAGCGGACTGGTACGGATTCCGTGCGGAAGTCTCATATGGAATCCCTTTTCGGACCCCCAAACCCTTCGACCGTAGCTGTAGGCCACAGTCAGGGTAAGAATGCTCTCGGACTTGCGCAACTAAGTTCTAGTAAACCTGAACCCTAAGCCCTAAAGGGCGCGTCAAGGCAGCTAACTACAAGGTAGCTAGCGTCAAAACCTACAGCTGTCTTTTGCGATGTGCCGTTTCACCGTTTTTCGGGTTAAAATTCGTCTGGGTGGCCTCAGAGTCGGATGCTTGAAGGCATGCAACAGAATTTCTCGTTCTATACCCTGATATTGACCACTGAACAGCCCCCCTGTCGCCGAACCTGCCAGCAGAGGGACATCCCCAGCTGCAAGTCTTGAACGGCCTCAGCCTCGCACTTCATTCCGAACCCACTCGCTTCTTTGGGCTCTCTCTTGCGCAAAGCCATGAGACAGCTCCGGTGTGTGCAACCCTGAACTTCGTCCCCTAAAGGCATTTTGTGTCCTGGCATTATTGGTTGAAGCAGGTTGAGGTAAACAACTTTGCATTCAGTAAAGGTGTTGTTTGAGTCTTTCGCGGACCTTCAGCTTCTCGGCTTCTTGGTCTCCTTTCCTGCAATTCAACAGGCCCTGCAACTCAATGTTTCTCCGGAAGCTTTGGGACCCCATCCTGTGACCCCTCTCTCTATACACCTATACACCTCTACCTACCTCTCTCTCTCTCTCTATCTCTCTCGTTACCTATCTGTGTGGGTTGGTATTTGCATATGCATATCCATGTGTATTTGTATGTGCACGTATGTATGTGTATGTATACACATGTATATGTATTTATATTATACATATATGTATACAGCTGCCGATATTAATATAGATGTAGATAGGGTGTGTGTACATATGTATGCGTGTGACTGTGTTACCTCTGTCTCTGTGCTATCCAGGGCCAACTCCTTCAACCATTGGAAGCACCTTCTTGGTAGGCTCCCCATAAATGCGAGCTGAGGTTCAGTGTTTGGGATAGAGGGCCTAGTATCTCTCCCTCCATCCCGGCTTTGTTTCCGAAGGTGCTCATCAGCTGCCTGTTGCATCATGTAAGTAGTATATTTCCCGATTCCAAGCAGCGTGAGAATCGAAAACGTTACGTCAAGCCGCTCGGATAGACTAATTACTTGTAGCTGTTGTGTGCCAATGGTTCGTACCGCCCGTGCAGTAAACTTGACCCCCTTGCCGGGACTTCAGTTTGCTCGCAGTCGCAGTCATGAGACGAATCCGGATCTTCGCGTCGCCGTTGCAACGCTGGTCTGGCCAGAGAAAGTGCACCCTCTCATTACGAAGCCAGCGAGCTGTGATGTGCGATGTTGTGGACCGGAATCTGTCGACTTCCACAGTCCATGATGACAAACCGCCGAGTCCCATCTGCAACGGAGCTTTGGCGAAAATGGTCGAGGAAGCCCGAAACCCACCAAAGGGAAGAGGACGCAGAGCTACTGAGGTTGCAGGGGCCTCCTACGACTACCGATGTACATCGACGCTGCGAGGCTGGAGCAAAAATGTGGCCGCTTCAGCCCAAAGCAGAGACCGCAAGAAGGGCTGGCAGTCCAACATAGATGCGAACTATCTTCTGGACCTTGTACTTGAGCAGGGTGGCCTGTGTGCATATTCTGGACTACCGATGGAACTGCTGCAGCCACACTCACATTGGAGGGTGTCCATCGAAAGGATCAATAACAGAGAAGGGTACATTAAAGGCAACTGCTGCCTAATTGCAACCGAGTTCAATACAGCAGTGCACAAGATGGCTGATGAAACCGGAGCTCCGACCGGATCTGCACAATGGTCCAAGCAGAAAGTCGAAGAGGTTGTCAATGTCCGGACAAGGCAAGTGCAGGCGCATCGACTGCAGGAAGGAATTGCCCTTGCAAGGATTCGCCCATCCCGGACCGGACCACTCTCACAACGAACAGTTCGAGGACCAGATTCAGAGGGAAGGTGGCTGTGCGGGCGCTGTGGCATTTGGAAGTGGCAGTCACAGTACTCTAAGCGCGCCGCAAGCAGGACTGGCATACAACCTATGTGCAAGCAATGCGCCTATGACGTGGACTTAGCCTATCAGCAGACACTGCGGGGACACGGGAAAAGGCTATTGGCTACCGCCCGCCAAAGAGCTGCTAGCAGACGGGGCGTGTGGACTGGCACTTTCGCGCTGGACTTGGACGACTTACTTGTCATGCTCTGGCTCCAAGGTGGACGCTGCTACTACTCAGGTGTGCCGCTGCATTGTGCAGCGGGCCCTGCCGATTGGGTCTGGTCCATCGAGCGTCTAGAGAATTCCGTCACATATACCAAAGCGAATTGCGTGTTGATTGCCCGAGAGTTTCAGACATCCGACTACAGTCTCAACAATTCAGCATATCCAGTTTTCGGCACTGCTCAGTGGTCACGAAGCAAGGTGAACCACGTTTGGGGACTCTACCACGAAGACTGTGAAGCTCGAGTTGTTCAGGGTTAGCCCGGGCCTAATCAAACAGACGACGCACTGGGCTGCAGAATGCCGAAATGAAGATGCAAAGAAAAGGCCACACATGCGGCCCCACCCAAGCCAGCCCTAAGCACTGAGTGCCATTTCTTAACCCTGAAATTATTAACACACTCCTGACCCTACGGTCCCAATAACCCTGGATCCTACAACCCTACAAAGACTTGCCCGGACCTACAACGCACATATCTTTCTTATACAAGATCCTTCTATCTCTGCGTAGAACTAATCATGTACCTCAGGGGGATCTCAAACAAACATTGGGATCTAAGCTGTATGCAAGCGCTGCAAAATGCTCGCAACCATTTGTAGCCCGAAAAAGCTTCAATACCTACCCGACCTATCCCTGAACCTTCAAGTACGGTGTAAGCCCGCTAAGTCTCTTCAGAGAAACAAGAGATGTATAAGCAACTGCATGAAGCCCTTCAGAGACGCGTCATCCTGTGTAACTGCCCATGGAACTTCCAGTCACGAGTCCATACAGTAACCCTGAACCCTAAAGCCTAGTGTACCAAAAAAATCCTGGCCGCTTGGCCAAGGATGATGGAGGCCTTTGAAGAGGGCTGGGCGCGTGCCGCAGCAGGAAAACCACGGCGCTCTGCGGTGCTACCGTCAGGTCATCATAGGCCTTTAGGGTCCACGGGTTTCGGCATCGGACAGAAGCCGCCTGATCCTACATATTGGCAGCGTCGCTACAGTTTCGAAGTCGGTGCTCGTCTGAAGAGCCTACAAAACTAGAGGTTTCGGTAGCTAAGCCCTAAACCATTGTCAGAAGCCCTAAGTCCTAAATCGTAAAGGCAGGAATTGGACCATGGCTTCGGTCCTAAACCCTCATGACTGTTCCCAACAGGGTTTGATTTTGGGGATACTGGTCGAAATTACGAGGGTAGCTTAACTAGAGTGCCCGTGAGCTTCCCCACTGTACATGTATGTATATTTACATGTACATATACATATATATATATATATGATGTCTATATATTTCTATATTGTATACGTACACATGCATACACACACACACACCTAAGCTGGATTTACTTAGGCCTTGCCGGGGATCGTAAATAGCAGCTTCAGAGCCACTGCCTGCATATGTACATAGACCCTTGGAGGTTCAATCGGCTTACGGTTTCAGCTAAGGTTCATGGTTTGCGAGCTGCGGTTTGGGAGTTAATCCTCAAGATGCCTTATGGGTCCAACGGGGCTTGAGGAGATGAACCACAGACCGGAAATCCCAGATCTTGAGGGTGCAGAATTTGCCTTGTAGCCAGAAGACTAACACTATCTACAGACGACGCTCCGACAGTAGTGACAACCCCAGCACCCAAATCCTAAGCCAGAAAACCCACACCCTAAGCCCCTGCATCAAGAGCAGATCTTATGCCAATCCTGGATCGGCCCCGCAGTATTTTCCATCCAGCACGCCGCTAGCCAAGACTCCGAACGCGCAGACGACCTATCGACACAGCTGTGAGGAAAGGCGGATGTTCGAATGTTCATTTGTATCGATGTATATGTAATTACATCTATGTATGTGGCAAGCTTGGATACTGGTCATAGTGGTCAACATAGTGGATGATGAGAAGTATTGAGAAGTATAAAGACTGGTAGTGGCGCTTGCAAGTCTTCTGTCAACACCAGGCAGGCATGGCTTGATTTGTCCCTGTCAGTCTCGGGACCTAAGGCGTCAGTCTCGACACTATCTGCCGAAAACCAGGCGCACTGTCAACACAAGGCTTAACCGTAGCATGGTAAAATCCACAAACCCCCCAGAGCTATAGCCTGAAATACCTCTTACCCCTCCCTACTCTCAAACTAGTTACGACATTCCCGCTGACTTGCTGGTCTTCTCTGCCGTCGCTGCTACTGGCGACCTGGTGCAGAAAGGCCCATCGTCGGATGCTTGAGTCTGAAGCGCTGTCTGCAAATTGAGTTTGGTTTAGGTTCCGCAGAGATTCAGGTGAGTGTCTGTTGGTCTAGTCCCGGCCAAAGGATCCTTGAGCATTCAGCTCGAGACGTCAACCTCAAGCCTGCCAAGCACTACCCGCAAGCTCCGCGTTCCAGTCGTGCCCTTTCTGCTTGCTTGGCCTTTGCCAGGGGCGATGGCAGAGCACCACGAGGAGGCTGGTTGCTGAGGGTTCAGGTTTTAGCAGCGGTGTAGAGGCTTCAGATGCCTTCTGCTGCTACCGGCAGCCGCATAATGCTTGCGATGTCTGTATGCAGAGAGAGCACTTGGATCCTCAAGAAGGCTTCGCGTCCCCTGTCTTGATAAAGACTCTGAGTTTTCAGCCCTGCACAACCCTGAACAGCCCGCAGCCCGCAGGTCAGCTGGGGAGACAACAAGGATGATGATCTCGGCACAATGCCTTCTTGCAAGGACAGGGTAGCAATGCATTCCTTCAGTGTTAGAGTACACCGAGCCTGTGATCACAGCTATGTCAGCTATGTATGTGTGTATGTATGTATATATGTTTATATGCCTATAGTTTACATGTATACATGTATATAAGTATATATGTATATATGTATATGTCTGTATGTGTACAAATGTGTACAGTTCTATGTGTACAGTTCTATATGCACAGCACTCAAAACAATAACATTGCTACTATATACCTGTTGCAGCTGCACTCTAAAAACTGAGCCCATAGCCCCAACTAAAAACAATTCTCTCAGCCCCAATTCGCGACCGTTTTAGGGTTTAGGTTTATTCCTAAACCCCTAAAGCTGCGAAGGCGAAAAACCGCGGCGAGGTTAAGCAAAGCTCGAGGCTTCACCGTACATTATGTAACGAATAAGGAGCCTTAATGGCGACTACAGGCATATATTCGGCTGTTAGGTTAACTGGGCTCGCTGCACCCTTAGCCCACCCTGATCTACCAAAACCTACTTTGTAGGGGCTTATAAACTCTGTATCAGGGTTTATACGAGGAACCTGCTAAAGAATGGGTTTTTGTAGTATAAGGTAGTCTGGTCGGCTATTGGAGAGGACGACGACAAGCTCTCCTACAGACGGCTCCGCTTACTTGGGCAGGGCTCGTTTGGTGCCGAGCTCAGCCTGTTTGGACCAGAGCTTTAGATATCAAACTTGTGGAATTAAGATCCTTTAGAGAATACACATGATAGTACCAGTAGTAATAATACCGTTAGCTCTTACTTGCAGAGTTTAGAGTTAAGAGTTCATTTGCACGGTTTATGCAACCGAACAGTCTACTATTCAGAGTGCGACCAACCCTGCCAAGATTGCCACGCAGGGCACAACCTCCAGAGCTACAGGCACAAGTGCCGTTAATAACTCCCGAAAGCCAACACACGACTCCAAAGCCCTAGAGCACTAAAGCTTTGCAAACCCTAAGCCGCACAGCCTAAACACGAAGTCCAGCCGTCAATCCCTTAAACACGGTAGCTATATTCGTTATTTAAGGAAGATTAGATCCTGCACCCGAAGCCCCAAACCCGATTCCTTACCCTAAGGGTCCAAGTACATAATCATCATACACTCTCCATACCAGTAACCTACATAACTCCAAATCCTATTACACACCCAAGTACCTAATTATTGGGTCCTTTGGACCCTGGACCCTACCTTAACACAAACAACCTACCAGGACTTATAGAAGGAATCATAGTAGGTACCTGAAAAGGAAGGATTTATAGGGTCCAGGTATTCCTAAGCCCTAAAGGCCCTATAAACCCAAAACCCCTAAACCCTAAACCTTAAACCCCTAAACCTTAAACCCTTAAACCTCAAACCCTAAAACCCTAAACCCTAAACCTCTAAACCCTAAACCCCTCAATGAAGTCCAAACCTGCAATCCCACGCTTCAGGCAAGGCCTTTCTAGCCCGAGACCTGTCGAACAACGAGCTCGCAACTTGTCTGTGGTCTGCTGCAGTTTTGGGTTTAGGGTTCAGTGTAGGGTGTTTAGGGCTTGAACGGTTTAGGGTTTGGGGTTTCTGCTGCAGTTTTAGGGTCTACCTGTCGCCGATTTTAGGGTTCTTTCGTATGGTTTCTATGCATAAATCCTTAAGAAGGTAGGTCTTCTGGGTTTAGGGTTCAGTGTTTAGTGGTTTGGGTGTTTAGGGCTTAAACGGTTTAGGGTCTCTGGTCTAACGCAGTTTTACGGTCTACCTGTGGCCGAAAAGATCTTCCTTTTTAGGGTTGCTTCTTATGGTTTCTATACACAATTCTTAAAAAAAGGTAGGTTTTTTGGGTCACAGGTAGTGTTAGTGGTTAGAGTCTTTGGGGCTTAAATGGTTTAGGGTTTGGGGTTTCTGCAGGCCAGTATCTTGGTTTCGGCTTCATTGCTCTCCGGTTTGAGAAGCAGGGTCTTAGTAGGGTTTAGGGTTTAGGGTTGTCTTGCTGTCAGGCTCCGAAAGAAACCTTACACCCCTCGTTTGAGCAATGAAGTTACTCGTATAGTGGCCTGAATGATTAGAACGTGGTTTTCGGGGCATATTCTACTAAGCAATGGTAGTGGAAATTAGATATCCAGTCCCCTAGATCATCGACCTCATATTAAGGTTTTACAGTCGCTGGAGTAGTGTTTTTCCATGTTCCCGCCTCTCTACAATTTGAGGGTTCCTACTTCAGGAGAAGAGGTGACTCGTTTAGGGGAAGCTCGAGGTTAATGTAGGAACCTGATTAAGAAACCTTGGGTCTTTACTATATAGGATTCATTACATGAATCGTACTATTTTTGGGCCAAAGGCCCAGGGTTTCTTAATCAGGTTCCTACATTAGCTTGTGATCAGCAGGCCTATGAGCTGCTATCCAAGTCGAGCTTGTTGGATTTGGGGGCTGGGCTGTTGCTCGTTTCCAGCATTTTTTTAAAAGCAAGCATACACGACCGTAATACGCGTAGACCTTCGTGGATTTCGCGTCGCTCCGGCTTTCAGAGGCCTCTGACGCCGAGGCTCTTTAACTCTACCCCTTCCCCTGAATCCCTGATGCCAAGACCCTGCACCCATAAACCCTGAAAGCCCTAATGTCGCGATGCCCTGAAGCCGTAAACCCTTGAAGTCTAAACCCCTAAACCCTGAAGCCTAAAGGCCCTGGAGCCTTATAGGCTCATGTGGAGTTCTAAGCCCGATAAACCCGAGGCCCTAAATCCTTAACTCCTAAACTCCGAAAAGCTCATGTGGAGTCTTCGGGACTTGTCCAGGTTGTCATGAAGCAGGTCCGCGTGGAGAAGATGGATGCCAAGGCCGAAGACTTCCCTGGTTTTGGCTGCAGGGTTTAAATGAAAGGTTTAGGGTTTAGGAGTACCTGTGGAACCCTAAAAAGGTAGATTTCTTCGGCTACAGGTAGGGTTTAGGGTTTAAACTCAAGTTTTAGGGATGTTTAGGGTTCCGCAGTAGGGTTTAGGGTTTAACTAGGGTTTAGTTAGCAGCAGGGTTTCGGAGTATGGTGCAGGGCTTAACTAGGGTTTAGGAGCAGGGTTTAGGAGTAGGGTTTCAGGGTTTAACTTGGGTTTAGGAGCAGGGTTTAGGGTTTAATTAGGATTCAGGAGTAGAGTAGGAGTCTCCTCTGACTTTAGTATCTCTTGATTAAATGAAGTAAACTGATTAAGGAACCTGATTAAGAAACCCTGGGTCATCTACTAGGGTCGTTTATATGAATCCAGATTGTACCCTAGAGCTCCGTCAGAAGTGTAGGGGTTTGGGGTTTAGGGGTTTAGGGTTTAGTGGCCTGTGTTCTTGGAACCTTATCCCCCCTGAAAGCGCGACTTCAATGACTTCAAAGCTGTGCAGATAGATCCAAGCACCTCAGACCCGAAAGCTCCCCCACCTATTGCTTAGTAGCTGAGTGGATGCACTTTACACTCTTTTGGATGATATTACCCACTATAAAACTAAAAGTGTACATTTTTGGGGGCCTATGAACTCAGCAACTAAGATTGTGTTCTTGCATGAAGACAACACCCTAAACCCGAATACCGAATCACTAGGTACGTTGCAGCCTTAAACCCCCATTTAGGGCGCCCTGATAGAGCCCTAAATATTGGACCTCGCCTAAACTCCTGGAACTCTTCTACAGCCTTCAGTTCCCTAAACCCTAAACCCTGTCTATCCTTGAACTGACTGTCTGGAGGCTCGCGACACTGCTGTACGCGAGGCAGTGGCCCTTCGCCGTGACTTGGACCCATCACACTAAGAGCAAGCTTTGTGGGCATAGAGTCTTTGATTTCATAGAGACCACAGGCTGCATAGGTGTTGTTGTACTGCAACCCGACCTGATGTCGAAGCCTGACTGACTTGAATAGTCACAAATCAAACATTGCTGCCTATACTGCTGCGTGTGCAACTATCTGCTAAGCTTAGTGGCCCAAAGCCCAACTTTTCAACTTTTGGGGGGCTCTTATAAGGTAGTCTTCTTGGAAAGATTGAACTTTGATCTTTTCCCCCATGGGTATTTGGGAAGGAAGTAAGAGCCCATTATATTGGTTTTTGGACCCTTTGGGATACTGTCGAAGTGGACAGGCACGTTGTCGTACGGTTGATGATACAAATTCTGCATTACCCATAATAAGGAAGATACCATAATTCCCACAGTTTAGGGTCCTTAAGGTAATGCAGGGTTTGTATCATCAACAGTAGTGCTAGCTTGTGGTTCTGAGGCTGGATTTACATAACACCAGCGAAAATGCTGTGATTTTGGGCTTACTTCAGAGTATATACTCACAGACGCCCCGGGAACTCCAACATCACGGAGTCGAGGGCCCCCCCTTTGGAAAGACCATGGCATGTTCTCCGGGAACCTTCTCCTATAGTAGTAGAGTAGGTAACGTTTAACATCTTTGGGTGCTGGAAAACAATATACTCCCAAAGGCTAACCTTATGTTCCCGTAGGTTCTTACGAGTCAGTGAAGGGCTCCATCTAACATCCTCAAGCCGAACTTCATGAAGCCCTCCATCTTAAACCCATACACTAAGGGTCCAAGTAGTCCTTATTTATGGTTTTTGGTACCCAACATGGACCCCAAATCCTATAATAGGGAGTACTGGGACCCTTAGGGATAAAGTTTTCACCCGAAGCCTTCAAGCTTGAACACTGCACCCGGAAGCCCCAACCCTGAACCCTTAGCCTTAAGCCCTAAACCCTGAGCCTTATAGTCCCTGAACTTTTATACCATAAATACCACATATTAACCTTAAGCCCTAAACCCTGAGCTTTGTAGTTTGTGAACATTTCTACCATAATCTACCAAAACAACCCTGTTTTAATCGTTGACGCTCGTGTATGCGTCCCAGGTGTCCGTCATCCCAACGTGGTGCGTTTCCGGCAGGTGTTCGTCCGCTCCGGCTGGCTCTGCTTCCTGCTTTCAATCCTTCGGGTCTTGGGCTTATGAGTTTAGGGTTCAGGGCTGCCTAGACTAGAGTTAGAGTAACCCATGTACCCTTAAACAGGTGATATGCGCTCAGAAACTTGGTACATTTACCTTTTTGTTGGTACCCTTGTTACTCTAGGTAGCGCTTCGGATTGAATTCCTTTTGGCTTGTCGATGTTTGTAGTTTGGGGGTTCTGGATTTTGGGTTGGAATCCCTAAATTCGTAAATCCCAATTTACCCTAGACACTCCCTAGACGTTAAACCTATAATTAGCGACGCCAGTGGGCGACCATGGCCACAGCTCAGCTGGTGCAGTTCTACTGGTTGTTTTGACTTCTGAAATCTGGCCGACACCCCATACAATCATCGGACGATACGTGTCTTCTGCTACAACGAACTGGGCATGGCATGTGGCATGGACTCCCTCTTCAAGGATTGCCCCTAAGCCTTCTTCGCGAAGCATTCAGCACCCAGGCCCACGACAGCATCGCGGATTTGGCCAAGTTGTCGTGCGATAATTTCAAGCCACTCACCTTCAAAGACGACGAGCTCACGGGCCTGCGCCAGTCCGATACTCAAAAACTCTCGGTCACTCTTCGAATCAGCAGCTGGACTCCGATCGCCGTGGCTACAAAGTTCTGGACCCAGATCCATTGCATTTTCTTTTAAAGCTCCGCCTCACGGGCAATCAACAAGTGCTTGTGCGCCGCATCGACGGCATCATACCTCGGCAGGATGCCGAACAGCAGAGAGTCCAAGATCCAAGTAGGTCTTTTGGCTTTGCCAGAGGGAGGTCTTTGCAGGTTGTCCAACAACATTCTAGGCGCCCACAGTGGCTAGCTGAGCTAAAGGTGGTGCCACAGGAAAAAGCTGCAAAAGTGGGAACAGCACCACTGCAAACACAGCTGCTGCCAAAGCAAGCTTAAGGAGCTGCCACAGGCAAAGGCGGCAAAAGTGGCAACAACACCACCGCAAACACAGCCGCTGCCAAAGCAATCAAAGGAGCTACCACAGACAAAGGCGGCAAAAGTGGGAACAGCACCACCGCAAACACAGCTGTTGCCAAAACAAGCACAGGAGCTGCCACAGGCAAAGGCGGCAAACCACACGCCAAAAGTGGGATTAACATTTCCGCCGCAAACACAGCTGCGAAAGCAAGCAAAGGTGCTGCCACAGGGAGCACCAACACGCAACACGGCGGCAAAGGCGGCATCAAGCGCACTGCAGCGTCTCGGACAGGGCCTTCTTCATCCTTTAACTTCATTTTACATTTCAATTCTCCCGTCAGGCCGTATAGGGCGCACGACAGCCACGGACGCAATAGACCCAGCTGTGCTCGAGACATTGTGGACTCGAAATCTGGAGTGAACCCCCCCCCCTTTCCCATGGTTCACAAATTATTTGCGCAGCATCCACGTGTTCCGGGTTGGACAGGTGTGTGTCGGTGATGCAGCACACATGGACCGCTTTGAGCGCCCGCTTTGATGTGTGCATTTCCACTCGGCGTGTGCTTGCTGCCGAAAATGACCCGCCAGGCAGGCCTTCATCCGTGTAGCACACGGCGACCGCGTGGAAGTCTTGTGCGACGATGTCTGCGAAATCTCCGAGGGCAGCGTGACCAACGTTTTTACAACAGGGGTCCCTGGAGTTCACCACCGGCAGATCTGCTGGTAAGCGGCCTTTCGTGCTTCAATATGTCCCAGCAGCGCACGGATGCTGCAAAGTGTATGGCTGCTTGCGAGGAGGGCGACACTGGCTGCGAATCCGGACTGACCTAATAGTCTGTGGCTTCCGGGATGAAAACAAGGAGCTGGATGTTGATCGAGTCAGACATGGCAGCTGTAGACTTCAGTTGGGCAGTCCGCTAATCGGGTTCTCGATACCTCCTGGTGTCGCAACGGAGGACCGGAGCACGGGGTCTGGTCACGAATGAGGGCACCGGCATGTAGGATTCAGATGCCTACGCTGCTCTTTTCCTGGATTTGCAGTCAACAGCTCATGTCAAGAATTTTTGGGAACGGCACTACAAGCAACCACAAAGCTGAACGTTACCCAATGCAAAATGCAAAAAGCTGGACGCACTTCTAACTCGCTATGCCGCGGAAAGGGTGGACTGGGACGATAATTACATGGACTTGGACATCACCAAAGTAACCCATCTCCCAATTGCTTCGCAGATTCAGGAGGCTGTCGTTGTCGTCGTCGTTGTTGTTGTTGTTGCTGTGGCTGCTGTTGCTGCTGTTGCTGCTGTTCTTGCCGTTGCTGCTGTTCTTGCTGTTGCTGCTGGTGCTGCTGGTGCTGCCGGTGCTGCTGGTGCTGCTGGTGCTGCTGGTGCTGCTGGTGCTGGTGCTGCTGGTGCTGGTGCTGGTAGAACAGCAGTGATGCTTCTGAGATGCCTGCATGGCTACTGCTACTGCTAGCATGCCGGGCACACGAGATGGCCTCGCGCAAGATTCGGGGCCCGGGCTCCAGGCTTTGGGCTCAACGTCAAAAATCACTTGTTGTACCAGCCAAGGCCGTTGGCGGGCTTGTACGGGCTCAGCTTGTTGTCGTAGTAGTCGCCGTTCCAGCGGATGGGCTCATCGGACTCAGTAAGTCATGAGCTGCACACAACATGCTTGCGAATTGCAAACCAGAAAATATGTATTACAGGTGGGCTGACAACTACCTCACGTTCGCAGAAACGCGCAACCCCGGCCAAGACACGATGCCGTAGACCTTCTCGACCCGCTCGATGAGCTTCTTGTTGTACTCATCCCAAATGGGCTTGAAGGCCTTGGAGCCCGCAAAAACATGCCACAGCTTGTGGCACAGAGGTCTACTGTGACTGCTGCGCCCTTGCTTCAGCTGAGAAGGCGTGAAGTGCAGTCAAGTGACCGCAGCCTCGGGGCGAATGGGGTAGGTGCCATCGGTGGTGTTCACAATGCCCGAAGGCTCGATGAACTGGTCGATCTTGTACTTGCGGTAGATACCGCCACCGGTGGAGGAAGCGCTGTACTTGGGGTCCTTGCNCGTGCTCCATGTCGTAAGACCAAACATTGCAGCAGCGCCTAAAGCCTGAAAAGATCTTCAAAGCTCACAGCGGAAGTCTACGACCAGCCTTCTACAACCGCGACCTACACACAGTAGCCCGTCAAAGACATGGCGCTACACACCGTCCTGTAGTAGGCCTTGGCATAGCGGAACTGCTCCTCCTTGGTCTTGCAGTCGACGCGGATGTCGCAGCCCTGCCGAGTCCACAGCGTTCCCGCTTCACATCGCTAGCTTGGGGGAAAGGGTTCCAGAACTGCTCCGTCCTTGGCGAGAATCTCCTCATCCGTGGGCTCCTGCGCTGAAGTAGCGGTGAAGCCACCGAAAGCGAGAACTGCAGTCAAGCCCCAAGAAGTCCTTGGGCTTTGCTGCCTCCTCCTCGGCCAGGACTGGGGAGGCCGCGGCCACGCTCAGGAGCAAGCCCAATGCGATGCCACCCTTGGCAACCGAACGAGAGTTCGGGGTTTCTTGGCAAGACAGTTTGATGTCGCACCCTCAACAGGGTCGTGTAGTTTCCCTTATCAGTAAGCTACCGTTTTGCAAAAGTGCAATCATACTACGTAGCCTTTTTAAAGGCTCTGATGCCGGAGGTGAAAGCAACAAATTAGCTGCGACCACCAAAGAGTAGCAGTCAAAGCAGAGACTTACAGAAAGAGCATCGGAAAAGGAGCAAATGGAAATCAACGCGACGCAAGCGACTGTCTGCTTAGTGTTTTCCTCATGGGGGGCCCCCGCGCAGAACATCGGTTTGCAGATGCAAAACCCCAAATCGCGTCAAACTACCAGCTGCTTAGCGAGGGGCAAAGAGCCCCTGAAGGTTCTGGAAGGAGCTGCCGGCGTCCGCTGCGTCAAAGTGGCCCTGATCCCGGCTGGGTTTGTTGCTCTCGAAGATTGTCTATCAATGCCGGCCTATTCAGCAAGCCCGTTTGTCGTTTTTCAAGTACCTCCATCTGGAAAAAGATTGGTTGGGTCCAGAGGCCGTGAGGTCGGAAGTTGGATCTCAACCCCTCGGGGCTGCAAATCTGAAAGCGCTTTGGGTTTAGGGCTGAGGGGCTTAGGGCGGTTTGGGGCTTAGGGCTTAGGACAAAAACGGCCTGCTCCCTGCTTACACGGCTGCTCGGAGAGGAGCTGGTGGACGGCATCATCCCAGGCACGAAAGCCAAGCCGCCTTAAGAGTTCGAAGGCTGTTCGGCGGAGTACAAGTAGCGCAAGGCGACTCTAGTTAAGACTCTAGTTCTAAGACCTCAGGTCGACCACGACCGCCGACGGCGAGGCGACATCTGCTGATTGGCTTCTTCAAACGTCGGAAACAGTGACAGAGCAGCCCAGCCAAGCTGAGTTCCACGGCCCGCCAGGGCGCAGCCACCCACAAGTGCCTGCATCCGAGGTCGGAGGTGCGTCGGGCTCGGGGCTTTGAGAGCTTGGGTTCAGGAGTCGGGGGTTTGGGGGGTTGAAGCTGGGGAATTGGGGTTTTGGAGTTCAGGATCCAGAATCCAGAGTCAATGGTGTAGTTTAGGCGTGATTAGAGATGCGGAAAATGGCTTCGTGCCCTTAGGCTGTCTGCGGATGGAGAACCCGTTGGCGTTGGACCACAAAGCATCATGCAAAAGCAAAACTTGACTACTACGCACATCTCTTCCTGACTTCGTACTACCTACGTTGGCTCGGCTGAAACGGGGATCTACGACAAGCATGTTCAAGAAGCTCCATGCCAGCCTCAGCCTCAGCTCAACATCTAGAATCTAAACACATCCTGAAACAGAAACGAAACTAAACCCCCTAAACCCTAAAGCCCTAAACCCAAGCACTGGGCCGCAAACCGTCCATCCACGAGTCATGGCAGAAAAGCTCTTTGACGGAGCCCTTTGAGCAAAAACAAACTCGGAAGCGGCGAGCGCCTCGCTCCTACGACCTCTTGGGGCTTTGAAATTGAAAGGCAAGTTTAGCTTAGGGTGTTTCGCTTGAGGCTAAAGGGTATGGGTTTAGGGAAGTTTGGGGTGTTTCGAGTGTGGCTTAAGGGCATGCCTCTAGGGAAGTTTAGGATGCGTTTGGGCCTAGCAGGATCTTCGTACGTCAGCCTGGCTGCTCAGGCTTGGGACACAACCGAAAACGGTCTTAGGGTTTTGGAGTATAGGGTTGGAGGCTTAGTGTTCGAGGGGGGGGGGGGTTCGGGGGTTTAAACGCTGTTGCCTTGGGGCTTGTGGCCTTGAGGCGCTTGGGTCCGTGTCATTACTGACAGATTCGCCTCGTCCCAGACTCCTGCTTCCACCTACCTTTGGTTCGTAGGGAATGGAGGAATGGGGTAGAATTATAACTACTATTACTACTATAACTACTATAACTACTATAACTATTATACCTACTATAACTATTATAACTATGAGAACTACTATGACTACCATTCTTCCATTCCCTACTAACCAAAGGTAGGTCCCGAAACGAAGAAGAACCTGCGACTACAAACTGTGAGAAGCCTTTTCGAAGGGTTGGTGCCTGGGCCAGGGTTTAGGGTTTAGGGCTTAGGGTTTAGGGCTTAGGGCTTAGGGTTCAGGGTTTAGGGTTTAAGGTTTAGGGTTTAGGGCTTAGGGCTTAGGGTTTAGGGTTTAGGGCTTAGGGTTTAGGGTGCGAGCATTCAACAGTCGGACTTTCACTGATCGGTGGCGCTTGTCCAGTGATCAGCATGGCAGGGCCTTGGATTCCGGCGTGCTCGTGCTGGCAATGCTGATCATCAGGAGTATGATTGAGAGGATGAGGTCCACCAAGATTCATTATATAGTTAAAGAGTACTAAAGGCCTTGTGGTCGTACACCTGGATCTTTAATGAGAGGCTCTCCGAGCGGGGCTGCCTATTTTCAGTTTCCTCTGCAGGCACGGGTTCGGACCAGAGCTCAACATGTGTTATCGTTCCTCAACGGTGCCATGACCACGATGGCTATTCGTGTTGTTAATATCATAGGCATAGCCATGTCACTGTAAATGTTGTTTGTTGAAGTTACCAGCCTGATGGCAATGGCGAGGACTTTGTAATCCTTCTCATACGCCTGCATGGCCACTGCTGGCACACGAGATGGCCTCGCGCAGGATTCTGGGCCCCGGGCTCCAGGCTTTGGGCTCAACGTCAAAAATCACTTGTTGTACCAGCCAAGGCCGTTGGCGGGCTTGTACGGGCTCAGCTTGTTGTCGTAGTAGTCGCCGTTCCAGCGGATGGGCNCGGGCTCCAGGCTTTGGGCTCAACGTCAAAAATCACTTGTTGTACCAGCCAAGGCCGTTGGCGGGCTTGTACGGGCTCAGCTTGTTGTCGTAGTAGTCGCCGTTCCAGCGGATGGGCTCGTCAGACTTAGTTAGTTAGCCATGAGCTGAACACCACATGCTGGCGATTTGCGAACCTGCTCAGAGAAAATGATTACAGGTGGGCTGACAACTAGCTCACGTTCGCAGAAACGCGCAACCCCCGCCAAGACACGATGCCGTAGACCTTCTCGACCCGCTCGATGAGCTTCTTGTTGTACTCATCCCAGATGGGCTTGAAGGCCTTGGAGCCCGCAAAAACNCAGAAACGCGCAACCCCCGCCAAGACACGATGCCGTAGACCTTCTCGACCCGCTCGATGAGCTTCTTGTTGTACTCATCCCAGATGGGCTTGAAGGCCTTGGAGCCCGCAAAAACATGCCACAGCTTATGGCACAAAGGTCTACTGTGACTGCTGCGCCCTTGCTTCAGCTGAGAAGGCGTGAAGTGCAGTCAAGTGACCGCAGCCTCAGGGCGAATGGGGTAGGTGCCATCGGTGGTGTTCACAATGCCCGAAGGCTCGATGAACTGGTCGATCTTGAACTTGCGGTAGATACCGCCACCGGTGGAGGAAGCGCTGTACTTGGGGTCNCACAATGCCCGAAGGCTCGATGAACTGGTCGATCTTGAACTTGCGGTAGATACCGCCACCGGTGGAGGAAGCGCTGTACTTGGGGTCCTTGCCGTCGCTCTCCCTGTTGTACTTCCTGCAGGATCGTGCTCCGTGTCGTAAGACCAAACATTGCAGCAACGCCTAAAGCCTGAAAAGATCTTCAAAACTCACAGCGGAAGTTTACGACGCCGCAACCGCGACCTACACACGGTAGCCTGTCAAAGACATGGCGCTGCAAACCGTCCTGTAGTAGGCCTTGGCCCAGCGCAACTGTTCCTCCTTGGTCTTGCAGTCGACGCGGATGTCGCAGCCCTGCCCAGTACACAACATGCAATCATCTGCGGAAACGCCTCTTGGTGTCAAGTACAAACAAGCACCAAGCTCTTGGGAAGTACAGGCATCGCTGGCTTGGGGGAAAGAGTTCCAGAACTGCTCCGTCCTTGGCGAGAATCTCCTCATCCGTGGGCTCCTGCGCTGAAGTAGCGGTGAAGCCACCGAAAGCGAGAACTGCAGTCAAGCCCCAAGAAGTCCTTGGGCTTTGCTGCCTCCTCCTCGGCCAGGACTGGGGAGGCCGCGGCCACGCTCAGGAGCAAGCCCAAAGCAACGCCACCCTCGGAGTCCGTTTTGGTCGTGTTCAGGCCTGGCTACAATGCTCATAGAGTTACCTTGTAAGGAAGCCCATCAAAGGACAAAGTCATCAGGCATCCCGTTCGGAGTGAGCTAATCTTCTACGTTTTCAACCCCGCCCCCAAACTTATCATCCTAGAACCATCCCAGAACATGCCAATCAAATCCTCCGGGAAATTCTGGCGACACCTATTATTGCCCGTCATAGGTGGTATAGGGCCCTTTGCAGGGTCGCTCTCAAATACCGCGTGTTTCAAACAGAGAACAACCCGCAGGTGTGTCGTCAGAAACTCTTCCTCCCCGGCAGCTCCCAACCCCAAATCTCAGATCAGGAAAGCCTCAAAAGCCATCAAATGCTGAAGCCTTAACCACAAACCTTCAAAACATCATTTCTGTGGTCATGACGTCAAGGATAAAGCAGCTCGGATACTAGATTAGGTTCTGTCGTTACCTATGCCTTTCTGTCAGGCTCATACCTTAAGATAAACATTATCTCCAACAGCCCCTGTCGATGAGACTCTGAAACTTAACTGAGCTTGGGGATGTTCGAGGGGAATCCTGTAGTATATAGTTTAATAGGGACTATGCAGACGGGAGCTGTTATTCTTGCTAATCTTTTACACCTCTTTTTTTGTGTATCTGAATTGAGTTGTCCAGTGGAGGATGCCTGCCTCTTCTTTTTCCCTGACATCTTCAAACCTGGGCCAGGCACGAAAAGCCCCTGCCACGCAGATGCTCCTGCTGGCTCCTCGGCAGTGTGGGCCGTCTCCGCCTGGATCACGAAGGGACTCGCAGGGTTTCGGAGTTGGGCTTTCGGATGATTCATTGGGTTTATGATTTTGGTTTATGGGTTTAGGGTTTGGGGGTTGTGGCTTCTGGGTTCACGGCCCTGGGCTAGATCTTGAATGCTGCGTGTCCGACGTCTATTCGCGGCCTGCGGCCTGAAACTTGAACCGCAATGCACACGAACCACCAAAAATCGAAAGCTCAGGTGCCTGGCGGCCAGCTGCGTTTGTCACGGTGGACGTTGCAGCCGACGGGAAGAGTCCAGGCACGAACAAAAAGCCACCTGCCGAGACTATTTCTGATGCAAGCCGTAGCCATCTGCCACAAAAAGCATACACACCCCGGGCCACAACCGATCATGCATATCCAGCATCACAATGTGAAGTAAACGTGCACCTGCCAAGCAGCAGCTTGCCACGAAGGCCTCATGTCGCCAGGGCTGAAACATCGATGTGTGAGGTCTCGTCTCGCTCTAACCGTTTCGATCGAACTTACTTCTCAGCAACTGCAGACCTGCAGTGTCCGAAAAAACCACGCCCAACCGACTTTATTAGGATCAAGTTGCAACCGTCGTTGCACTGCCTCGCGCCATTGCCCAACTGCTGAGGAATCGAGATTTCTGAGCCGACAAGGCTGCAGTGACGTGGACATGAACTGCACTCTCACTTTAAACGGGCTTGCATGGGTATTTTCCGTGCCGCCCTGCCCCCCGCCCCCCGCCCCCCCTGCAGCACGACAAGATGCATGGCTGGCTACAAGATTGCAAGAATGTCTGCCAAATGGCTCAACGATCACGACCTGGACAATGGCGTGATATGTTAAAATTGCAAAATCCCAAGAACCAGGCACCGCAAACCCTGCAGGACCCTGATGTGCCTGTGGAGGTTCCAAATCCTGTGCCCTTTGAGTGCACTGCCATGAGCTTGCCAGTTTCGTACTCCATGATGACCCATCGGGCCTGAAAAAAACAAAACTGCGACTGCCACCTCTGCGGCCGTGTCATCCCACCAGCTGTTCTGCACAGCACCATGAAGATCCAACCCCAAACAGCAAAACTGAGTCCAAATCCGAGTCGGCCAAACACACCATCACAACCCATATCCCGATGCGCCCCCTTCCCTCCTATGCCTCGTCATGCTCCATGAAAAACGTGCCGTCGAGATGCACTCTTCGGGCAGAGGCCTAGGAATCTTTTTGGGACCGGGAGTTCCACATGCAAGAATCTATTTGAGGTCCGCGTTTTTGGAGCGTCTCGGATGTTGGGCGTAGAATGAGCCGGAGGTAACGTGTTCTGCTTGCCATAGCACGAGAATTATCGTTGGCCGTGCTGTTGTAGGACGGGATTTCCCACACGATGGGTACTAGGGGTTGGTTGCAAACCCTACAGCCTTAGGGCGTGAAGGGCTGAAGGGACTCGGCTCCCGCATGGTAAACTGCAAGTGCCAGGCACGTGCAGAGCTTCGGAACTACTAGTAGTAGAGTCCGAGTTGTGTGCTGCCACCGAAAACACAAAAGCGCTGTCGTGCTTTGTCTAGACTTTCAATGCATAAAGCTGGAATCATGATCATCAGCTTGAAGACAGAGCATACTCGATCGAGAATCGTAACCAGCTTTTTGTTCAGGTCTTCGCCAAGTCGTCCCACTTGACGAAGTCGCCCTGCATCGACAGCTCCGAGAGACATTCGCAGTGCATTTCGTGGGCACAGGTTCAGGGTTTAGTTTAGGTTTAGGGTTTTAGGGTTGAGAAGCGACAGGTTTTGACAAGACTTCGACATTGCCCCAAACCCAGAAAGCAAGATTGCGGTGAATCACAGCCAGAAGCTTAAACCCAAAACACACTCGCGTTTCCCTGTCTCTTTTCAATGCATAATGCTCGCTCCCGATCTTCGTGCGTAACAAGACAGGATCATGTATTAAGAATAATAAGGACTTAAGGCACATTCCTGGGTATTTGTCATGCAGGATACTGTTCATGACAGCACGCCCTCATGCTACGGACCCGCTAAAATTTTCAAAGCCCCAGCACTGGCTCCCGTCCGCGTCCTGTATTAAGCCCTAAACCATATAAAACCGCGATGAAAGCTCCGGAGTCTCCTCTGGCTGTGGGAGTTTGATGACGCCGCTGGCATCCTTCCACGTCTGAGGGGCTTTCTTCCGGGCTGACGCATATACATTGAGGGTGTAGAGGCATGTACGAAAGGGAGACTGGATGTGTGACGACTACAGGTTTTGATGGTATCTTCAGGGCTCTTAGGTGGAGCTTGCCACCGCGTGGTTGGCTGCATGTCCTGAGTGGTTTCAGAAGCCTCTCAGCCCGGTTTCTGTGCTCTCGTCCCTGAATCGCCAGCCACAGCCATAGCATCGCTCTTATGGCTTTCTGAAGCGCCTCATAACACCGCGTCGTCTCGTAAAAGTCCTCCGTGACCTGCCGCAGATGCAGAGCAGAGATCTACGGCATCCACTTTTGACCGGACCTGGAGGAAGAAGTGTGGCCGGCAAGGATACCGATGGCCATCCTTGCGTGCAGGATGCTAGAGTTGGAGGACTCAACGTCTGCAACCAGTTGAAGACACCAAAGGCTGAGATGGAGACCTGCTCCAGCTTCACATAGGTGCAGATGGAAGGCTCCTGCAGGGGTTGTGAGGGTCCCCAGGTCGACGCTGGAGAGTGACAGATGAAAAAAAAGTGCATCCCCCCAGAGTCTCAAATAGCTGCGACTGTCTCTCAGCTGTGCTTCCGCTTCACGGTCTGTGGGAGCTCTTTAGATCCCCAAGTCCAATTGCGCGAAGCGCAAAGACTCTTCTGGGTTCTTTGCTGGGGGATGTAATTTAAGCTACCATAATAAGGAAACCATACTGTTTACGACACATCCTCATTATGGTAATAATAAGAAACCATACTGTTTACGAAACATCCCCGTTATGGTACCTTAAACTAAGTTCATTCACAAGAACCCAGTCTTGACTTCGAGCTTCGGGTCCTTCAGCTCCGGTCCAGCTACTTCGGGAAGCTCGGAAAGAAAACAGCCCGACCTGGCCAACCAGTGAATTAGGAAGCCCTTAATGGTTTTAGGGCTTTTGGGCAAATTGGGCTATGTGTAAACACATATATAAATAGATGTAGACAGAGATGTAGATAGAGATACAGATTTAGACAGACATATACATGTACGTATGGGGACACTACGGGGCTGTATAACACGCCCGCTCGTGACATCTCGTGACTTCACGACGTCGGCGTTTAAAGGTCTTGAGGCCTGAGAACTACGCGTACTCAGTGTGTAGCTGCTAGAGCAACTTCAGCAGCTCGCACTTCGACGTGCCAAGGCTCGCGTATACAAACCTGCCTTTGACCGCACCTCTGGCCCCCAAAAGACCTGAACCCTAAGCCCTAAAACTTATACAGGACCTTAAACTTTTGCCATGGATGTGGTGCTGGAATATGCCAGCCCGCCGTACCCTTACCCCTACAGCGACCCCATAGAACGCCCAAAGGCGATGGCAAAGAAACATAGGGGCCTTGATAATTCGAAAACGGTTTCGGGGGGTGTAGTATAGTTTCGGACTGTACAGGGGATACTTTACTACCTATTCAGGCGCCTATGTCTAGGTAAGTAGTAGGTTAAAATGGGTCCATCTGCCTGTCTCGGTGTTTCGTCATATACATGGACAAACATATTATGTAGAAATATGAAAGTTGACTTTACGGTACATGTCTTTGGTGTAGTTTCGGGCTTCGCATGCTCTCGAAACCTCTGGAGCCCGCCCCGCCCAACAATGGTACCGTGGCCGAATCAACATGAAACGGATGTGAGGAAAGCATCGTATGCCCCAAACATTCGAGAATCGTGACTTTCTACTTCGAGCCGAGCTCTGCTCTTTTCCAAATGGGTGGTTGTCAAAATTATGGTCCCTTTTTGGGTCCCTATTATAATACGGCACCTACTATTTAGGGTACTCAATTAGGGACCATAATTTTGACAACTACCCAAATGCGGAAGAAGCCTGCAAGTGCTATGACTTAACCGGCTGTGATCTTGAGTTCAAGCCTGCCTGTCTCCTGCAAGCCGAGTCTGGCTGAGTATCATCACGCTGAAGGATCTACAAAGTCACACTCCCAATGTGCTAGATCTTCGGCCACAATCAGCTACTGAAACCCCGGACTGCAAGCTTCTGAAGATCTATTGGCGCAGTAGACGACCGCCTTCATGCCACATAGAGCCACATTGATGCACACTTGTGGTTCAAAGAAAGATCAAAAGTGGGATTTGTCTGTTCCGCGGCTGCGACAACCACGATGTAGCCTGTCTGAAAGAAGCAGAGCCTTGTCTCTGCGGACTGGGCCCTCGATCCCTGGTAGGGTTTGGGGTTGTGGGTTTGTGTGGGTTATGCAACTTGACCACCTGACAGAAGATCGCCAGCCATCCCAACCACGATGCTGCAGTGATATGGCACATAATAGATCCATTGAATAGCAGCTAGCATTTATCTCCCGATGAAGGGCGTCTGGTCCGACAAGGCTTCGTGATTCCGTTTGCAGAAGCCGGGCCCCTCCTTGCTGGCCCTGAGGTTTCAAGATTCAACCCCACGTCACATGCTGAAAGCTTACAGCTACTAAGCCAAGAACATCATGTACATATGATATATTACTATGATACAGTATAATATAATATGAACTACTATGACATAGTATGAAATAATATGACATATGTAATATAAAACCATTCACACACCTCGTGGTGCAACCGAAGTCATCTCCCAGAGCCCCTGGTGACTATCACAGGGCTCCCGCCACTGCTTGCCGAAGAGATGTCCGACCTCATGGCATTGCTGGAAGAATAGCTTAGGGCTTGGGGTTTAGGGTTTAGGGGCGTCTTCGGCTGAGTTTTCGGCTTTGGCAGAGTTCGTCCTTAAGTGAGAGGCTTGATGCATGCAAAGGCCATTGCATGGTGGGGGCTCAGTCTTCTGTTGATGGCAGGCGGGCACTCCTCCAGGGCTCCAAGGCGAGAGGAGATGGACATCCATCCCGTCGCATCGGGAGATAAATGGATCTAGTATAGGGGTACCTTATTTTGGGGTCCTTATCATAAGGATCCTACTATTTAGAGTACTCTGCTACGAGTAAGGTCCGCCATTATGGAAGTGACAAGCCCGGTGGAAGAGAGCCTTCAACACAGCTGCTGAGATTCACGGCGGTATTTGAGCCCTCGGCAAAAGTGCACAAAGTGAAACCAAATGTAGCACCAGTACAAGCAGGGCCTGACTGTTGAAGATGCGGCGGCATGTGTCGTAGATGTGACCTCAGCCCGGGTCGCTCAGCGTTCTCCCGAGAAGGCATACAGGTAGGGTGAGAGGGAACGAGATCTGTACACTTCCCCACACCCATTCCAGACTTCATCAAGTTTTCTGCCACATGTGCGCACCAAAGCTTTTCAGGCCAACTCCTCAGAATTGCTTCACCTCCTTACGACAAAGCTTTGGGGCCAAGAAAGCTGAGAAAACGGATGGAAAACATGATGAAGTCGAGGAAGACGATGACCGTGAGCCTAGCTGCAACGACGATGATGCTGACAATGGCAGGGGCGACGCCGCCGATGATGCAGAGGTGCTGATGACCAGGCGGCGATGATGATGATGATGGTGACAATGATGATGAATAGGGTGATGATGACAACGGTACTGAACGGCGCCGCTGGTCGTAGTGGGAATGGTGGTACTTGTGGATAGTACTGGTGACGGTGCTGGCGACGGGTGTGGCGACGGCGCTGGTACTGAAACTGCGACTGGTGGTGGTGGCGGTGCTGGTGGCGTTGGTGAAAGTCATTGGTTGTGGTGGCGGATGACGGTGGTGGTGGGGTACTGAAGCTGTGAGTGGTACGGTGATGGTATTGGAAGCAATGTGGGCATGGGGCTAAAGAAGTCGAAGTTGAACATCGGTCCATGCCAGTTCTTCCGACAGGGCAATGCACGTGCACCATGCTGAAGATGATGACGACAAGATACTTCTGAACTGCTACTCCGACTCTTGCCGATTACAGATGCACATGTGTGCGAAGCAAACAAGCCACAACGCAACACGCAAATCTCTCAAGCCCGAGACACTACGACCCTAAGTCCCGAAGGCAGAAACATTCCACGCTCTTACCCTCTCTGAGAAGTCAGGGGCCATGCGATCTGCACCTGCTCCGGAGGTGACTTGAAAGCTTCCAAGAGCGTGGGCTCCGATGATTCCTAGTGCAAAGACCTTCTCGCACGATGTGCGCGGTCTTCCCAGTAAGTCGACATTGCTTCTATGCGATCCGGGCGTGCGGCAGGTAAGGCGTGTGAGTGGTTGTGGAGGCCGTGGGGCCCATGGATGGGAGGTAGTGAGGATGACGATGATGGTCGACAGCAAAGGCAGCAGCAAACACAAGCTGTAGCTTTGTAGTGCGTATCTTGGTCAATGCAACAAGCTCGACATCTCTACTACTGCTGCTACAACTACCACTACGACCACCACTACGACGACGGATACTACCACCATTCCTCGCTTCCTTCCTTCCTTGCTTCCTTCCCTCCTTCCGTGGCGAGAACGTCCCTGCATGCCTTCGCATGGGCATGTCTACGACATGGCTATCTCTGACAGCAGCACCCTCTGTTCAAGACTACTACTGCTTCTTCTGTTTGTTACTTCTACTTCTACTCCTGTTGCTGCTCGCTGCCAGTAGCATCGTTAAAACGACAGTGTTGGCGAGTACTAGGTCTGACATGATGTTGACGAGTACTACTGCCATCATACTACACGTTTGCCTGCACGTTCGTTTAATTATTCTGCCTAAGCTTCTTGAAAATGTCACCTCATCTCCGTCAACTTGAATGCCGAAACCCTGCCATTGTCGCAGAATTGTCAGCTCAATCTGCATGAATACTTGATGCAGTATCACTCCCTGTCGTTCCTTCTTCCCAGCACGATCGACGTTCATATGTTTGTTGTGTGCACATACATGCCTTGCGGATTCGTCGCCAAGCAATGGTGACTTTGGCGATTGTCTTGGTCATCTGAACGAAAACGGTTCAGTTATATCGACAATGTTGATCAATTCCGGAAGCATGCGCAGCCGGACTCTTTCCCCCCAGAAGCCTCGAAGAATGTCTCCTTCTAAGAAGGCCCAGTGGCGCTTCTTCTTCTCCGGACACCAGACATTGAAGATCTTAATCTCCTGGGGTCAGGGCAGCAACGCCAAGGACTGGCTGATGACAACCCTGTAAAAAGCTCAAAAGGTCGCGACCGTGCCCTCATACGCGCAAAGTCGTCACCACCAGCACCATCCGAAGCAGCATCATGGGAAGGTAGGTTTGGGGTTCTGCGGCTGGACCTAGGCACACAACATGTAGAAGGTCGAAGCTTAATAGTAGAGATCATGCCGTTCTACTGCCAGTGTCGCTGAGTAAACTGCCCTCCGAAACTCAGCTTCACCGCGGGTATTTTAGCACTAACTTCGATACTGTAAAACTTGTTCTGCTCCATCCGAGAGAGGCACCCCTAATTCGTACCTAGCCAACCAAGTCCAAGCGCACCCTCGGACAGCCTCATCACAAGACTGCAAGCATACACGTGAAATTCTCCACGACCCAAGCCCCGAAGTCCTCAGAAGCCCGACTTCACAGTAACGGGTCCTTCTTGTTCCTGTCTATGTAAACGGGGATAATGGCTGCACCTAAGCTCAGAAGCCCAGGAGGCACGGGAGCTCGGGCCCCGGGGGGTGTAGGCTGTAGGGATGATGGCTCGGCATTCTGGGCTTTCGGCCGACATCCGGAAATGGCTCTTCTGCTTACAATGCTCTTGGCTCCCCGATTGTCGTGAGCTTCTTCAACTGCTCTGGCTGGACAATTCGCTCGCGATCCCATCAACCCCTGCCCATCAACATCAGCGTTCGGCTTCCATTGCACTTCCATGTTCATCACCATTGTCACCATCACCACAACCATTGCCCTAATCATCGTTATCACCGTCAACAATCACATTCGTCCACATCGCCATAACAACCATTTTCCCTTCCTGTTCCTTCAAATCAGAACCATCGTCTTAAACTATTCACATTGTTCAACTCGTTGCCAGTGCCCTTGGTGCTGTTGTTTCTGCCTTGGCCTTGTAGTTCAAACCGCTGATACTCTGCTACAGTTGCCGCTGGTGCTGCTGCTGCTGCTGCTGCTGCTGGCTGCTGGTGTTGGTGCTGCTGCTGTTGATCTTGATGTCGATCTTGCTGCTGCTGCGGCTCTTGCTGCACTGCAGGATATGACCGTGATGATCATGATGGTGATGATGATGTTGGTGATGATGTTGAGGATGATGTTGCCGATGATGATGATCATGATGGTGCTGACGACGATGCTGATGACTGCGGTGACCGTGATGACTGTGATGACTGCGAGATGTTGTTGCGATCGGTGGTGCTGTTCATGATTTGATTGCTGCTCCTGCTGTCTGCCACCGCTGGTGGCGGATGAGATCATAGGGGAGGGTGCGCACGATAAGGGACGTGTGATTGTGATGCAAGTTTGGCAGAGGATGGCGATGGTTGTGAAGGTTGTGATGGGTTGCCACAATGCATAATGACGATGATGATGATGATGGTGATGATGATGATCCTCAGGTTCCATGGTGTTGCGGCAGAGATGGTGATGCCGATGCTTGCGAGATGAACATGATGATTATCGTGGTAGAGGGGGGATGCTGATAGAGATGATGACTACGATTATTTTGGTGACGGCATGCCGCATGGTTGCAATGGTGATGTTGATGGCGACGATCATCCATCATCATCATCACCAACAACAACAACATGAAAAACATAGCATGATCATCAACGCTCTCATGCTGGTGCTCGAGGTCTCTTGCTCTGAC
Source organism: Symbiodinium sp. clade A Y106 (assembly GCA_003297005.1). Taxonomy (NCBI): domain Eukaryota; class Dinophyceae; order Suessiales; family Symbiodiniaceae; genus Symbiodinium; species Symbiodinium sp. clade A. The sequence goes on along the minus strand of BGNK01000587.1, from coordinate 113,959 downwards.
AATGCCGAGGATAGATGGGCGTAGGGTTGCGAAGCAGGATCTCCCGTCGTGGTCTTGAAATCAATACCATTCGAGACAGGACACACCTCGCGAAGACCGACTTCGCGCCAACCCCGTCGGATTTCATGAGCCACTGGCACGAGGGGGAGATTGTTTTGCAGGGCCCAAGGGAGAGGGAGGCAACTCTTTTGGGTCTCAGGTGGCTTGCGAAGCTGGTGAAAGGGCAAGAGGCGCTGAATCCCGGAACTTTTGCCGAAAACCAACGCGAGCGAAATCTCCGAAAGAAAACGGAAACAGCCCTGTGCCTCAAATATGCGCGACAGCGCAACTAGGATGGCCCTACTAGGATGGCCGTGTTTGGAGTGGGTCAGCCATGAGCCTAATCTGTGTGTTGACGGTTTGGTTCACCAACTGCCACCAAAAAACATGCAACGATCACGACGAGGAGGACGACGACGAGACACGTCAGACCAGGACTAGTACTGCCTAGCACCACCACTAGGCAACACCAGCTACCACCCCCCGGCCCCAACCATTGCTACCTGCTACGTCGATAAGTTGATAATCGAAAGCTGCCTTGACAAGGTCTAGTTGGTCCAACGATGGAGTTACTTGTGGAGTGGAAGCCAGTGCAATCGCCTGCGGCTCCATTCCGGACACCTGGGCAGACTGAGCTGAACCCGAGCCCGGGAAACTAAGTAATTTAGGGGCATTAATGATTGCGACAGCAGAGGCTTACACTAGGGGGTTGCATTCAAACGGCTGCTTGGGGGCTGGTGTTGTGGATGTTACGAACGATCCTATAGGGGCCTTAATAATTAGAATAGGGTTTTGGGGCCCTTTCTACCATAATTATAATAAGGACCTATATTATATTTCCAGGTTCGCAGAAGCAGCCAAGCCGATCGTGATGCAGCGAACTGAGACGAGCCTTTCTTCGAAACAGCGCGCGTAATCTGTCACTTCGTGTGTTAACACTTCCGCCTTGTGGTGTTACCACAAACGAAGTCAATCTAGGCAGACTGGGGTAACATAAGTAAAGGAGTTCCACGTTTTTGGAGCAGGGCAACCACTCGTCAGTCGTGTGAACAATCTGCCCAAAGCAAGCAACGAACTTTGATATACTGACAAGCGGGAAGAGCAGAACTTGCAGTCATGTCATGACATGGCTCAACCGGCGACGAAGATCATCAGAACGCCGCAACACCCACCACCACCCACCACCACCCACCACCACCCACCACCACCGCCACTACCACCAACAACGGCAGCAGCAGCAGCAACAGCGACACTTAACCATGGGATTTCCATGATCAACATCATCGTTCTCAAGGTTCCAACCCTCGTCAGCGTCGCCATCACCAGCAGTGGAGGGCTTACAGCTTCAAGTTGCCTTGGACCCAGCAGCCGGCCCAGCTTGACTGTGCAATGCGGAGACCATGCAGTCTTTGCGGGTTCCAGGTCTCAGAAATCGCTATTCTCTCACGTTAGTGTTTGGATGCAAAGTTACTGATCTCCGGTTGTCGGTCTCGGGGCTTAGGGTTCAGAGCCCTTAACCCTGTAAAACACTACTCTTGCTGCTGCGAGTGCTGCGTCTGCTGCCACTGTCTGCGGTAGTAGTGGTAGTAGTAGTAGTAGAAGTAGTAGTAGTAGTGGTAGTAGTAGTAGTAGTAGTGGTAGTGGTAGTAGTCGTCGTCGTCGCAGGTGGACAGCCGCTGCAAGAAAAACATCAACAACAACTACTACTGCCACCACCACTACCACGACCACGATCACGACCACTACACAACCACAACCACAACCACTACCACTATCACTACCACTACCACTACCCTACCACTACCACTACCACTTCCACTTCCACTACCACTACCACTACCACTTCCACTTCCACTTGCACTTCCACTTCCACTACCATTACCACTAACACTACCACTACCACTACCACCACCACCACTACCACTACTACCACTACCACAACTACCACAACTACCACTACCACTACCACTACCACTACCACTATCACTACCACTACTACTACTACTACTACTACTACTACTACTAGCCGCGGGCCCCACAGGGGACCCACCCTTTAAGAACAATAGGAATGCATGGTGCTTGTTGCAAGTGTGGAAAATGCTGGCCAGGCCGTAGGATGCCTACCTTGAATGAATTGCACGGTGGTGTTGCTGAAGGCTTTTTTCGGGGACCAGCTCCGGTCCCCGAAAGTATGGTCACGCCGTGACCGCATTTTTCTTCGTTTGATGCAAAGTGTGGAAATGTGGAGAAACTGTGTTGTTGGGGCTCAAACTGTTGTTTGGGAGCACGCAGCGACCGCTTTTTTAATTCAAACTCGACAGGGAAGAAACTGCTGAGCCACAGGTGGCCGGATAGTACGAAAACGCTGTGAATACCGTGCAGAACACAGGTGCTGCCAAGAAGCTTTTAAAGCTTCCAAAACGTGAAGCACAACATCTTATAAACATCAAGAACAAAGCCAGCCGTACGTGGAAGGGGCTCGCCAACACCCCTAAAGCCCAGACCTCGGCGTAGGAGGGTGTGCTTTTGAAGTAGTGCGTGGTGTCTACGCGCATATTGTTCGGGGCGTCCGCAAAACAATGTCGTCATCATCCCCGAAACAAGCGTCCCCCCGCCCAATCTCCGAAATCCCAAGGTCGAGTTCACAAAGTCCAGAAGTAAGTTTGGTGACTATATGTATAAGATGGTCCGACAACACGAAAGTATTGTAAATACCGAGTAAAACGGTTTTTCTGGAGATATTGTTCGGGGTGTCTGCGTAACAATG
>BGNK01000587.1:80741-101107 GCA_003297005.1 Symbiodinium sp. clade A Y106 | reverse complement strand
CTCTCTCTCTCTCTCTCTCTCTCTCTCTCTCTCTCTCTCTCTCTCTCTCTCTCTCTCCCTCTCCCTCTCCCTCTCTCTCTCTCTCTCTCTCTCTCTCTCGCTCTCTCTCTCTCTCTCTCATAGGGGTCGGTCAAGACCCCCGCTCCAAGCCCGCCCGCACACTGTTTGTGCGGAGGAGGGGTGTGACAAACGAGTATAATCCCCCTTATGTGGCTAATCAGCTAATGCCTAAAATATTACGACGGAAAAAGGGGAATGTATACTCTCGTAGACGAGGTGCTCCCCCAACAAGAATGCTCAGCTGGTAGTAAGGAGAAAAGTGCACAGACTGAAATACGGGGCTGAGCATTCAAGGGGTTTTTCCCCTAGTCAAAGGCGTATCAGTTCTCTGCTTAATTTGCGGAGCATCTACAGCAGCTGAGGCTTTCGCATTCCCTTCTTTGGAGACCAGTCAAGGGAAATTGATACGGGACAGACCACGATTACATGCACTGGACACCTTTGGGAAACTGCAGAGAGCACTACAGCGTTGCGGTGCGTGGGGCAGGGAGCTTCGTTGCCAAGCAGTCAGGTCTGTTCACCTTCGAAAACACATGGGACAAATATGCACCCACAACAAAACCAGTGCATTTGTCTCTCTCTCTCTCTCTCTCCCTTTCTCTTCCTCTCACTCTCTCGCACACTCTCCTCTAGCTGATACTCAGCAGGGCTTGTTGATTGTAGATGCAAGTCTATAACGGTCTGCACATGAATTTGCATGCACACGTGCATAAATCACCCTGCACATACGTTATACCTGAATATGTGCATGTGGTAAATACGTTCCCCAGCGCATATACGAAGATACATGCATGCATGCTCAAAGACCAGACCTTCGTGAGAGATCTGAGAACCAACGACAGGCAGACTAAACCCTGCAAGAGTCACAGAGGCATGTGGATCAGTGGATCACAAATGGAGCTAGATAGGGACATTGGCAATGGACAAGAGCTTGTGAAAAGTGACTGGGCCGCGGGCATCGATGTCCAGAACGCCATCCCCGGACTCATCGGCGTGTTCGAATCTGGGCTGCTGTTTCTCATGCCATTTCCGGCTATGAAGCTCGCACATGTCCCTGGTCGTCTAGATGCGCATATCTTTGCATGCTTTGAACTTGTTTATCCAGTTCCTTACAGAAGCCCAGCTACATGCATGCATACATGCGCATACCCTATTTGCATGTGCGCCGGCTCTATTCCTTTGTCATCTCGCTCACATGCGCAGGCTGTTTGACTGTTTGGCATAACTTTCAATCCCAACATTCCCGAACTGATCTGCTTCAGCACCACAACAGATCAGCCTTCTGCCGTTGAAGCCGGAAAAAACTCCAAAGGCTCAAGAACTCCAAGCAAAGCGCCGCTTTCAGATCCGGATCCAACAGTATCGGTATAGTGCCACAGGGTAACCCTCAACCACAACAGGCTAACTTCGTCAGTAGCAGTCATGCCGTGCACGAATAAGGTGAATCGAATCAAGTCAAGCGCTGAGGGGAAAAGGTTCAGGGTACTTGCAGTGAAAATCTCAGACCTGAACCGCCAGAACTCCACCCTCAATGCCCATGCGAACCACCGAGGCCCTGCAGTGTCCAAAGCTCATACTGCAGGCAGGTTGCAGCACCTTCATCTTCTTGGTGTGGAGCCTTCTTTCTCGTTCCTGGGTCAGCGATCAGAGATTTGGTTGGCTCCTGCTCTGCAGCTTTGCCCAAACCATAGCCTAACCGTCCTGGAGCGAGTCGCGTTCAAAGTCCCAAACTGTAGCCAAATCGTGCCGGAGTGAGTCGCATTCAAGGCTTTTTGCGGTTCCAAGATGGTGCGAAGCCCTCATCATGCTCTCGGCCAGCTTTGGCAGCTCTGCATCCAGAGCACAGAGCGGGGAAGCTTCGCTGGAACTCAAAGGCGGGTCTACACTCCATGCCTCTGGAAATATCAAGCATGTCCCGAGTCTTCAACATGCCGAGCGGCTCGCTGGCGCATCATGATCTTGTCATCCGAGCCTGCGACCTTGAAGGTCTCCTGCCCGAACTGTGGCTTCGCGCTGCACGGCGTTAGCATTTGCGGTTTCCAACCCCGGAACCATCCCTGATCAACCCAGTCCCTGTCTTAACCTATCGGTGCCGAATGCCGTGCTATCCATCCGGGACGCGGCCGCCCATGAGTTTGCAGATACTTTTGGATCTAGTCATCAGCAGGTACAGCTCCCAGCGGACTTCGTGTCTTCGAAGAACGCGCGTCCTCTAAATTCAGCGCAACTTTTTTGGTACAGTGACAATATTCCTTGGGGGTCCGAAAAGGACCCTTGATGTAGAGTACTAGCCAAGTCTTTTCTGCGTCGGTCCTGCATGAACACGCCATTGATGACACCGATCACCGCGAAGCCGATTGTCACTTTGTGAGCAATAGAGAACAAGAAATACCACTCGCTCACCTTGTCCTGGAGAATCCTGAGATTAAGTGGCTTGGCTTCAGGAGGCTAGGTAAGGTTCTTTTGCTGTTGACGGTCTTTTTGTTGGCTTTGGGAGTCTAGGGGTCGGGACTGGTTGAGAGTTTAGGGCGGGCAGCTTGGCTTCCGGGAGCTCATATACTTGAAATCGGTATACCGCCAACATCATCTGCGGTTGTCTCTACGGCGAATTCGGCAGGATGTGTGTGTGTGTGTGTGTCCACTCACAACAGGGAATGCCAATTGTCTCCGTTGAAAACCAGCCTGGACACCGGTACAAAGATATCTCGTCCCAAATCCGAAACCCGAAATTCTGATGGGTGTAGCAGTAAGGTCAACCCAAATACCTCACCTCGGCACGAATCTAAGGCCCTCGAAGCCATCATCTCGTTCATGCTGCGCTCCCAAGCCCGATCATGACTAGGTGGGGCTTTTAAAGCTTTTGAAAAATATTAGTACGTAAGATCCTCTGAAGCCCAATAAGGGAAAATAAGCCCTACCTAGATGATCACAAGCCTTGCAAACTCCAAACCTCAGACCGCGAAGTTGAGAGAGGAGTCCTGGCGATCTCCGGCCAGTTGCCCAACGTCAACCTTCGGACACGCTAGCAACGTAGAAGCCAAGTAGCAACTGACAATGTTATCCCCTTGCCATCTATATTTTTGGCACTCGCACTCGAGTTACCATCTATATCAAACTATACTAAAAATTAAACCCCAGAACCCAGTCTAATTTTGCGAGCCCCTATTTCTAGGTTTTTTGATTTCGGGCTCCGTTCTTTCTGCTCCTTGGCAGGTCTCTGGCGTCTGGGGCTTAGGGTTAAAAAAACTTAGGGTTTCGACTCGCACACTCGCATGACGCAGTTTTAGGGTTTAGGGTTCAGGGGCTACGGGTTTTTTGTGGCTTCGGATTTCGGTGTTCCTTGGGCCTGAAGGAAAGCTCGACTTTCATCTCGACCGGGGCGCAGGGGTCGAGCTCATCCTAGACCCTCAACAGCTCATACTGGGGCCTTGACGAATAAAAGGAGGCTTCGGGGTATAGCATCTTGCAATCATAATATAGGGACCCTTACTGGAATGCTAGTGCTCATACTAATTATCCAGACCTGTATATTTACTTTAAATTACTCCTTATTGTAGGAGACCTCTTAATGAGCAAGATGAGATTCCTTTGAAGTGTAATCATCGTGTAAATTGTCTCCTTTTTTGCCCCCCGTCGACATGCTGATGATGAGGTGCATGGCATTAAGATACTACTCTGCTCTGCTTTACGTATCTATTGTACCTTGGCTCGAGCCCGCTGACATGATTTCCACCGGCATTTGGTGCGACAAACTCCCCGAAATTTCAAGCAGCGCATTAAATTCTGAAATTTCCGTCTACGTACAGGTTGGCCTCTAACGAATCAGGTGTATGGTTCGATCTCAAGCTGACATGACGCACAACAGTTACCAGTTACAGTTCAGGATTCATAATGGAAGCTCCCGGTGGGCGACAATACCAAATACTGTAGAGACGAACAGAGTATATGCTAGTACAGTGCAATCGGCACCCGCAGGAATAATCTGGGTAATCATTCAGGCTTCAGTATTATTTCTCCAAGCAGCTCGAACATGCTCAGGATTGCCCTGGAGCAGGTGCCGAAGTAGGCAAAAACTCGCTGCCGGTCCTCCTTGGGGGCATTCCTCAGATAAGGCAAAAGGGTAGTTCTCTAAATCAAGGTCCCTTTTAATAGCACGGCACCCTGAAACAAAGGGCCCAAGAAGGGACCCCATTTTGAGAACTACCCAAAATAAGGCTTTGGGCTGTAATGCTTGGCGTTCGGGATTTGCGGCGTGGACACACGGCCTTCGCAAGGACCCACTGGCTGCCACCAAAGATGCAACAATTAGGAGTACTCTCATAGAAACTCTTATGGATCCCTTTTAGCATCCCCTAGACCCTTCTCTCGTGCCTTTACAGTAGGGCAGTTTACCCAGCCAGCTTGGGGCAGAGGTCTGAGACAAAACAACATCTGAAACCGGAGCTCAAGCGAATCAAGCTGTGGCTTGGCTTCTGGGCTGGAAGCTTCACATCGTGCTTGCCTCGGGCTCCTTTGGGGAACTAGGCCTTCGAGAACGAACAGGGGGACGTTGAGTTCAACCACCTGGACCGAGCACTGCACGGCACAGCATAGAAGCCTTTGCCAAGATGCTCATCTGCCAAGTAGGTGGCGCTCAAGACTTCCTTAGGCAACGGATTTTACCCCGGTCAGAAAACTTGTGTTGACATGCTTCAGACGCATTGTCCGTGTGGCAGCAACGAACAGATCAAGCACAGCCAAGTCGCATTCAAGAGGAAAGCAATCATAATCTGCCTGGGCATGGGTAGAGTTGACCGGCGTTCACCACTCAATGTGGAAACTTCCGGAAGCCGTCTCCATATCTCTGACAAAAGCGGTGCCTCATCACGAAACAGTGGCAGATTACACGAAAGCAGCATCAAGCCCTCAAACCAGGAAACCCTGAAAATCCTAGGCCCAGACGCGGCAAGCCAACGGACCGGATCGCTGAGAAAAGGTTTTGGGGAGTACCTTCTACTCTTGCACTGCAGTGTGTAAAAGAGGTCTATTGAGGCTTGAATAATTAAGGGACAACTAGCTATACGCCTTAATTCATGTTGGAGATCACTGCTTCGTTGACGGTATTTTTCTCGGAAGCCTGAGATCGTAGGGGGTGCTGGTCTCTGTGGCGAGAAAAATCTCGCATCCTGAAATCTGAAGCATATCGGAGCCATGGTTGCGCTACCAGCAAGAGGATGAAGGACCAGAAGAGCACGGCCTCGTGGGGCTTAGGACTTTGGGCTGTGGTTTTGGAGTAGAAGGACTCACCAAAGCTTCTTGGAGTCAAGAAGGCTTGTTCGGGGGCTTGGGCTCGGTCTACTGGACTGATCCGTGTCTCTCTCTGTGAGCATCTCCTTCCGGCTTGCCGGGATGGTAACAAAGCAAACTCTGGCTTGCTGTTGAGGCTTCGGAAGTCCACGAGATCAAAGCTCAGACTGCTTATTGTCGAGCCAAAACCATGTCGGGGTCCACCAAGGCAAGTCTCCAGCGGCTCCTACGTTTCCAGCCGCAGCGTTCGTCACAGTTCGGGGACTGAGGTCCATTTGGGCTTGAAGGCTTGCGGATACAAGAAACAGGATGCCAAGACCAAGCCTGACAAATGCAACTAACATCAACTAACCCACTGAGGTGGCAACCACCCACTGCTTCGACCCCACACCTCCCCGCAAGTCTCAAATCAAGCGAGGAACCACACTTCCCCTCATCGCCGTCATCATCAAGTACAGCGAGTCGAAACCTGCATGGGATGAGTTGAGCAAGGATAGCTTGAAGAGTGCCGGGTGAACGGTATCAGCTCATGCAGAATAGGTCGGCTGCTTGGAATTGTTAGCTCCCGAAACCAGCTTAGGGGCTTTGCTTACGGGCTTCGGGTCGGGGTAGCGGCAAAGTGCGGCAAAGCATGGCAAAGCTGAATGGTTACGCCGACGCGCAGCGACCCAGCTGCTCAAAGCGAATTTTCGTGCTAAACATGTGCAACAAGAAGTGCGGCGCGTTCCGAGACCTTCAAGCAACTACGTCCATAATATGTCCAAGACACCGATCGCAGGACTCGCAGGACATCGCAGGTACCCTAAACACTAAGCCGTATACTTTGGACCCAAAAAACGCAGCCAAGGAGCCATGGATCATGCGGATCACACGGACCAAACCTCACCCAGTCAGGTGCTTTTCTTGCACTGCTTAGAGGGTTGGTACAAACAGTGTTGTCAAGTCAATTCGATTGGCAGTCGTGGTGGTACTTGCTTTTCGTCTTCAAGCACAGCAGCGTGACTAAACTTGCCGTCATGATCAACATCGTTACAGGCTGCCAGGGCTGTGACCATGCTTGACGACAGTAGGCCCACATCAGCAACCCTGAGAGTTTCAGAAGATAAGAAGATAGCCTAGTGTGCCATTCTCGCAATACCTTCTCAGTCAATGTGTGTTGCTGCCGTACGTTCGGATCCTCAGCAATAAGTGTGCCGGTTTCGCTCAGTACTGGGATTGTGCCAAGTGTCGGGCGTGTTATGACCCCAAGGAACACGAGTATTCTTACTGTAATGCGCCAGGTTGGTACTGTTTCATGTATGTTGGCGGTTCAGTGCACAGTCACAGCGCACTGTTTACCGGGGCAATGCTTTGTGTATGCGTCCTTCTGAAGAATCGTAATCGGGCGCCTCAGCATGTGAACACTAGTGGCCTGCCCCAGACCTTCACGTTCAAGGATTCCAATGCACTACAAAGGCATCGACGACGACGACGAAGACGACGACCACCACCACCACCGCCGCCGCCAATGCTGCCGCAAACTACGACGAGAGAAGCAACCACCAACACACAGACAAAAGCTTATTCCAAGACGAGCAGCGGAGTAGTCGCGCTGTGCGAGCCAGGCGGAGGACCCGGTCGTCCAAATTCTGAATGCAGTGTCAGTGTGGCGTTCGGGGCTTTGATATTTGAGACATTTTCCCTGACCAAGTGGGGAAGTTGGCGAGGGTGACTGAGTCCATCACACGAATGCCCTGCAAACGTTGAGCACTGGGGTTGGACGGCAGCTCTCACTGCCCCATAGGATTTGTCAAGGAGGGGAATTTGGCAGCACAATCACTCTGAGCTCAAAGCCTGTGCGCCTCCTCATCCCTACTCAAGGTCGGCTGATTGCCCACGTCACTCGGGATGGGAGCAGATGAAACTAAAGAAAGAGGCCAGTGATACGCAGCTACACACTTGACACACAAAAGGAGGGGAATGGGTTTCAAGGATTTCATGCCGCACAAGCCCGATTTGAAACTCCTAGGTGATGCATCTTGAAGTTGGAATGCAGCGAGAAGGTCCCCGTCTATGTAAATGACATCCATGGTAGCCAGGTTTCCGAGAAAGCGGTCTCACTGAGGAGCCACAGCAGGACCATAGCCGCGTCGAACCAATTCCAGAAATCGAAAGGAAAAGCCCTCGGTGGCATCCGGGGGTCTGGTCTGGTGCGAGAGGAGGGGCCAGGGTGTCCAGTGGCAACAGCGAAAGCCATGTGCATGGGTGGACCATGCTCAGCCTGCAAGCCCCTTCCGATGTCACGAGCTGCGATTTCATCCAAGAGGCAGTCCCCATCCGAAGATTCTGATGATGATCCTTGGCCGAGCGGAAGCTAGAGCGCATCAGGGCCTGAAATGGACTGTAGCCACAAAACTCCTCTCAAGCGGACACATCCCGTAACCCCGAATCTCCATCTTAAAAACGTCGCAAAGCCTCCAAATCCACGAACTGCCCAAGCCAACATGCCAAGGCTCTCCACAAAAAAGCACACTCCGAACACCCACCTCAGTTCAGCTTCTGCGGCTGTTTCTGAGGCATAACAAACACCGTTTACACTTCAACGCTCGGCCAGCCCTGATAAGGTTCATACGCGAGGTCCACCACGGTACTTTGTACTTTGCGGATTACGGTTTAGGGGTTTAGGGTTTAGGGTTTTAGGGTTTAGGGTTTGATTGGCTTTCTCCCCACAGCCCGAAGCTACCAAGACGCCTTCTGATGTTTGTTTGCGCAGGATCTCTCTGTCTCCTTTGGTGTAGGGTTAGGTTTTAGGGACTATTGCACCTCCCAAAGAGCCCAATGCACCCAACTGTAAGGAACGGCACATCAAACTACCAAGGGGGCCTTAATGCCTAAATACGAATGCGAATGAATGTGCCGCTTGTTTCGGGGGGAGTAATATAGAAGCTTGAATGATTGCAAATTCCTTCTGGTACTTTACTGCAGTACTGGCCTCAGGACAGTCCAGGCGAAAGGGTTTAGGGTATCGGGTTCCGGGTCTCCTTCTCATCACTTGCAGCCATAGCTGCTCGGTCGCTCGAAAGGCCGTCTCTGCCTGCTTCTTGAAACTTCTTTCCGCAGAGGGGCTTCTCGTTGAGCTGTTTAGAGCCAGGGTTTAGGGTAGGTTTAACGCTTTAATGTTCAATTTCAGAGTTCAGGGCCCATGGATCTATACACAAACCCGTATCAAAGCTCTAGCAACCCTTGACACCGCTTCTGAAACCTAGTAGAACCCTCGGCCTTCGAAATGTCCCCTGAACCCTCAAAGCTGCTTTGGAGCTCTGGAGTCTCCCGCATGGGGTTGGGGTGGTTCTGAAGAGTCAAAGTTGCCTAGCTTCGGGGTATATTTAGGGTTCCTTTAAAGGGGTCTATAAGGGTTACTATAAGGGATCTATAAGGATACTATAATTATGTAGGAACCTGATTAAGAAACCTTGGGCCTTTCTTAGGGTTCCTTCTATGAATCCTACTATTTTGGGGGCTATAGGCCCAGGGCTTCTTAATCAGGTTCCTATACTACTGCTTACCGTCTTTGCCATAAAGGCTCTCAAACTCACTAAACCCCAACCCTAAACCCTCAACTTGCTACAAACTTCGCCAGCCGCACCCCTGGCCACAGCTTTGAGGCTTCGGTGTCATAGCCAGGGAAATCCTCAGAAGGGTTCAAGTTCAGAGCTGCTGAGGGTTTAGGGTTCAGGGTCTACTTTTGAGGGTTTAGAGTTTATTATTTGGACTCTCGCAACTCGGAATCTGAAGGCGAGGCTGTTCGGTCGGAAGGCCCCCTGATGAGCGTTTAGGATGACTTGTCTCCCTGAGCCCGAAACATTGAGCAGGAACCTGACTTCGTGTGATGGTCTGGGCTGGGATCTCACATGTCTGCAAGATGTCAAGCACTTCTAAAGTGAAAAATCTCCAAGACCTCCGCACTTCAACCTCTCCGTGCTCCATGAACATACCTCCAACCCTCCACCATCTGGAAAGAGTCGATACAAACGGCAGCAGTAAGCAAGTAGGAGAAGAAGTTTACCAAGCTCTTGATCTTCGGCTGTAGAAGAGAATGCATCCCCGATGCTTAAAGTTTGGCCCAGCGGCCAAGGTATGTCCCGTCTCGAGACCATGGTACTGCACCTGCGCTTACGGCTGCTCACGAGAGGGTTCCTTCATTGGCGGGTTAAGTCGGGGCACCATCCACCCACCTGAGATGTTGCAGACTCCGACACCCGAGCTGTTGAAGATATGGCCCAGGGCCGTAGCCTCGAAACCAAGCTTGCCCCTGCCAACATGTACTGTCAGAACCCCGAGCCCCAAAGAACAACCTCATTTGAAGTCTTGATCCGAGCTATCCTGGCGGCCCATGTCTTCTCATCGCTCTGCATGGCGACAGGTTGTTCAGTGCCAGTTCGTCACATGAAGATCCAGGGTCAAAAGGAATGTGATGCTACTGAGTTAATGGTAACATGAGAAGTGATCGAGGATGCTAGCTCACCTGCAGTCGAACAAGGGGGAGAAATAATGGTATGACGGTGACGATGATGCTACTCATGCTGATGCTGGCACTGGCATTGACTACGGGAACGAGATTCGTGATGCTGACGAGGATGACCACAATGACGGCACAGAGCCGTCAAGCAACCGACCCATCGATCAAGGAAGCAAGCAATGTCAATCGGCCCAATCGAGAAAACAACACGTAGATCAAACACCTCAACAACCACCACTCCATGAACAACACCACCGTCCCCGCCACAACGACTGCTATCATGGACATCTTAAAACCCCAGACCCTGAACCAAGCACGCTTCAGGCGAGAAGGCCTGCACGGCCATGACGACCATGTTCAAAACGATGAGGATGCCTTTGCCGGCTCGAAAGCAAAGGTGCTACTTCTCAAGACCCAGAGCCCTCCCCAGTAGGCTCGGAAGTTCTGTCTTCAAGTGGCACATCGATGTTTCGAACCACGACGATCTCACCTGGGACAGAGGCAGTCCAGAGTTGCAGCTATGTTTTGGGAGGCACCGCGTAAAGCTTGCAGTTCTCAGCCAGTTCAACCTCCCAAGCTTGCAGCCTTTGTAGAACCCGGCGCGCTTTGCAGAGGTGAGCCACTCTGAAACCAGAGCACGCAGACATACTCGTGACATCCGTTGACCGCCTTTTCTCCATGCAGCAAGGACACAAGCTCCGTGGGGTGGAAGCCTGAGCCACAAGTTAAGGCAGGTGAGGTCGAGGTCAAGGATTCAGTCCAAATATTGGGGAATCTGTTAGCGCACACGACTTCAGATCTCTGCATTCACTAGGTGGTGCCTCGGAGGGTGCTTTCCGTACGGCTTTGCGAACCACCGGCAGGCATCGCTGCCACTTGTCTGCATCTTTCGGTAAGGTGACCTCTATTCCCGGGGTGTCAAGTGCCAAATCAGACAGCACACGTCCCAGCCAGTGGTCAATCTTTTCCTCCTCTCTGATGGCAAAGGCTGGCATGTCCTCGGTTTCTGCAGTCTGTGCAGATTCTCGCTGCCACTCTAGGGTGGGATTCTTCTCGTGTAGGCCCATAATGAGACGGAGAGTGGTATCTGAAAAAAGCGTGTCAGAGCCAGCCGATTGCTCACAATGGTCTCTCCGCAGCGTCGCCCCTGCTCCCCTTCACACCAAGAACCGCTCTGCTTCGGCAAAACTGACGGCAGCCAAGGGGCGGCCTTGATGGTGCGTGACATGGTCATCCCCTTGAACTTGTACTTGTTCAGGCTGTTCCTTCCGGGCTCTCGGAGTTTAAGAGGACTTTTCTGCCACGTGCTGTCACGATGCACGGGTTACACGCCTGGATCTTCACACGAACTAGTTCCATTCTTCCAGCCCAATTCAGGTGCTCACAGAATGGTCAGAGCCTCTGGAGCTCAACTCTTGGTAGCCTCAGAAAAAAGGAAATCAACTCCGCCAGTAGACTCAGGAGTTCATGGGTTCATGGATGTTCATCTGTCCCAAGTCCCCAGGTTGACAACATCTCTCCTGCGGCCCTTTTGGCTGTCATCGGGACCCGCCGATGTCGGAGAGTCCGGCGGCGCATGGCTGCCGTCAGACGCCTAAGGCTGCAAAGTTCTGGGTTGACGCAAGGACACGGAAACAAGGTGCCCCTAAGAAACGCGATTCCGTACGGAATGCACTGCATAGAGACGCCGACAAACTTTGAATCAGCTTGGTAGGGGAATGTGACGGGAATGTGGATCAAAGGTTATCGTGGATGTAACCTGTCCCAAGGGGGTGACACCTGCTATCCTACGGCGGGGTCCCAGCTTGAAGTTTGAGGCTCAGTTTGAGGGATGATGTTCGGGCTGTGGCGGTGTTTTTTGATGGGGATGGCTTCGGCGCGCAATAGGATTAGACGGATCCTCTTCCTGAAGCACCCAGAGACTCCAACACCCCCTAAATAAGGAATATACCTTACCTGAAGCATCTTCCGAGGATTTTTTAGGCCCCGGCCATCGACTGAGAGCTCATACCTGTCCTCGGCCCGTTGTTCGTGAAAGGGCGGCTTCTTTCTTAGGTTTTGCAGGGACTCATGAAGCCTTGCTTGAGGCTGCCATGTTCCGGATTCCCTAGTATGATCAAGAATACGTCCGTAGCTTTCTGATCGATGGACCTGCTGAGGTTCAAACGCTAGGATCTGAACTCTCGAAAGGGTCTTGTGCGAGGCTCGTGCGAGGCCAGCGAGGCTTTACCTTTCTTGCTCTGCAGCCACTGATACGGTGCTTTTTCTGGTTCACAGTGACGCAAGATGCGGGTTGAAACAGTAGGGATGTTTGACAGAAGCCGCCGCCTACAAGAATCAAAGCCACAAGGACAGCAAGAGAAACAATCTCGAAACAACCATGCCTGCAGGTATTCCCATGTACACTAAATGGCACTTAGTGTGGCCAGACTAGGCAGAGGGGATGCGAGGCTGGCCCGTGAACATGTAGGCCACTCTTCAAATGCAGCATACGATTTTATCACTCAGTCTGCCTTTAGGCATCACGGATTCCGCACCATTAGACCTGCTTCGACGCTCCAAGCTGCAAAGATCGAGTTGAGGAAGTTCCGTGTTAGTCTCTAAGTATAGGACTCGGCAACACATAGACAGGCTGATGGTCTCCGGAAATAAACAATATACGACACCTCTTCCAACGCCCAAACGCAGTGACCGAATCGGCACGAGAATTCCAGACAACACTATCTGGTCACCACCTCATCATCAACAGCTCCACAAACCACTGCAACAGAGTGAAGAGACTAAGGTAAACGAAAACAACATCCCCCATCGACTGACCATTACCGGTATATCACAGCCAATATCCTTGCGGAGTACCACTCGCATGTTTCAGATGTTGCATTGACAAGAGCTGCCTCAAGGAGACGACAATTCATCGAGATACATCGAGATGCCCTGCTTCGAGAGAATCTCGGCGAGGCCTGGCCTGATGGGACAAAAGCCGGAAAGGCTTGGAGACGGACACCATCACACAAATGCCAAAATCAGGACGTGGCCAAAACTCTGGTCGACATGGGCATCCAGGCCCGACGTCATATGACATTGCAACCAGCCCTACACGAATCTACCGAATTGCGCAAGGAATTGTAGTCTAGATCGAGTCACAGCAGCCCAGGCGCGTGCCATCAGGAGCCGGGCAGCAAGCACCCGTAAGGTCGAGCGTCACGCATGCAGGAAAGGATGAGCACTCGGTCCCAGCAGCGATCTTCGGAGCTGCGACCACGGTTGCAAATCCCATGCAGCAACCAAGTGCCACGCTGTCGTCGTTGGGGCAGCAATTCCCCTCAGAGATTCCGAGAGCCACACAAGCAGGGTACTTGGCGCAGGTCGTGCCGTTGATGCCTGCCACGGGCACCACGCTGGGGGCCTCAACACTTGCCTTCACCGCCTCTTCTTCAATGTCAATCCCAACATCGCTCCCTACGGCTGCTGCGGGCTTCTCCCCGCAGTATGGGGGTCCGGATACTGTCTCCAAGTACTTCTTGGGGGCAACGGTAGCAACTGATGACTCATCTGTCAAGAGGCAGCCTCCATCAGGCCAGAAGGTGAAGTGGGCACAACCGTCAACTGACAAGCAACGCTGCTGGCAAGCCTCCATTGTCATCTCACTGGTCCTCTCCGTTCCAGCCATCTTGATTGGGCTGCTGTAATAGGTAGAAGCCTCGATGCAGTCTGCCGTGTCCTCCTCCAAAACCACGAAGGCACCCGACTTGCTGCGCAGGCCACGGGACCGGCCACCTGCCAGGATGCCCACCATCACGAGCCCCACGCAGCCGAGCGCCCAGGCCACGGGCCGCGGGAACGCGAAGCTGCGGCGCTCCGCCGGGCTCTCCGCCTCCAGCAGGAGCTCCACTTCCGAAGCAGTGCTGGCCATGACTGCGAGATGCAAGAAAGAGGAAAAGCAACGAAGGCTGCACACGATCTGTTCTCAGGCACCTTGAGCCATTCATCAAAGTTTGGGCCGGGAGCTTGAGCGTATATAACAGACGAGACCACACAAACTGGAGACTTCTACAGTGGGCTGTCGGCTGGAACAAATCCAAGACCCTCGGTGGCCAAGCGTCTGCAGCGGAGGCTTCACCGGGGAAGATGCAGGCGTCTGCAGAAACAGGCATGCTTGAAGCTTAGGGCTGGAGCTGTACGGGTGTCCGGGCATCCTTGTGCAAAGCGCAACAGGAGAGGGGGCCAAGGATCCTACAAACAAGATCTCCAGCTCGAATACCTGGAGTACTACAGCAGCTACCCAGGGCTCCACAGCCTCACCACATCTTCTGCAGCAGTACATGAGTGGTACTATATGGGGTAACGTGTGGTACTAGAAAGGGTTGATACAGGGCCTGAATCCTTCGAATAAGCTTAGGGGGTACGTTATCGCATCATTAGAATCAGGAACCCTCGAGAAAATGCTGGTAGATATTCAAGCCGCTATGTGACTTTACCACGATAATACTATACTCCCGCAGTACCATACTACTTATGACTTATACCAGTATATGACAGTATATGACTATCCGACTATACTACTATACTTATGTATGACGACATGACTATATTTATCGCTAGATTACTGCAAGTTTATAAGGGAGTTTCCGAAAATAGGGGACTCTAATATGGTACCCTAAATAACAGGATCTCATTATAAGGACCCCAAAATAAGGTACCCCTAATTTTCGGAAACTCCCATAATCGTCTGCATAAACAAACGGGACCTCCTCCGGGTCACTGATCTGCCCCGGCAAGTCCAGGGTTGGCAGCCTGCGGGCTTCTGGTTTCGCGGCTTTTGCTGGTCTTTATATTCATGATCATAATGGCAACAAGTCGATTAAGAACAATACCAATGATGATAATAATCGCAAAAATAACACTAACATAATATCAAAAGAAACAGTGACAATAATGATAACTGACAGGGTTTCGGGTTCCAACACTCTCGGGAAACGAACTTCAGGCACAGCCAGAAAAAAAAAAAAAAAAAAAAAAAAAAAAAAACACACATTACCAGCACTATTCTTGATATTGCTGACAACATCCGGCTGGGTGAACAAATGGGATGGAATGGGCTGGGGAAGACTCTGTGGATTCCTTAAGGGCGCCGGTTGCTGGGTTCATCCATCACGCCTCCTGCACAATCTCAGCGGCCTAAGAATTCTGCTCGTGGATCCTACGGTGGAGAACTATAAGGAGGATGAATGGCAACGAGAAACTCTAAACCCTGATTGCATCGCTCCGTGGCCGATATCGGCTCGCAGATGTAGCCAAGGCTCTGCATCGACGAGGAGTTGCCGGTGGACTTCAACGCCGTTGATAAACTAATCTCCTTCCGACATCGAAGCGTATGGCGGGAGGATGGGGGAAAGGGCAGCAAGGTTCGAGGGACCGGCTGTGATGTATAATGGCATAAAGTTGACGACTTTGGTGCGTGGCAGGCGACACGAAAGATAACAGTCTGAGCAGCCTCAGATCTTGGCAACGTCATTCCTAACGTGGTGGGGCTTGACAGCTTGTGGGACATTGGGGTGTGCGGTCCAGCTACTACACTGAATCGTGTCTGTCTGGAAGATAGGAACCCATTGAGGCACGTTCTGGTCTGGCAATGTATCACACACTGACACTTATCAGGTTCGGCATCCGGCTCTGTATTCTCTATGATTATCTGCTCAAGCATGCCCGGAGTGTCGGAGTATGCACTGCCAGTACCCCAACGGTCGTCCTCCTTCTCTTCAAGAGTCGGAGGTGCGAAGCTGGGCTCGGAGCCTTCTGCTATCTCGTCTTTGGCGGTTTAGGGTTTAGGGTTCAGGGTTTAGGGGGCAGGTGTCTTCGGGGCGTGGGGTGAGGGGATAGAAGGAGCATGGCAGCTAAGCAGACAAAGCGCTTTAGTCGAAGGAGTCTCGGTTCAGAAAGGGTCTACATTTGTCGGCTTCTGTTAAGGGTTCAGGGTGTTGTCGCGCAGGGGCACTGGGGGTCTTACTCCCCCCAGGGCTGGTGCGCAACTTCTCCCCAAACGGCTCCCCTACTCACCCATCCTCCCGGGCTTGTGATGTTAAAAAAACGCAACTGGTGGCAATTTAAACTCCAAGCCGCACGAAAAGCCATCCCTCCACAACTCCCAACGTCAACTGAATCAGCCACCGAATCCCATGGCTGACGCACGAACATGTGACGCGACCAACTCATGCTTCTATCCTGGAAAGAACCCTAAACCCCAGAATTCGAAAACCTTAAGCTCATCACACTATGTGACACGGTCTCCACCTCCTTCGACTCTCGACGTTCTAGACCCCGAAAAGCTCCCTACAACTCCTAACCCAGAACCCCCGAAAGCCAAAGACCCTTCAAGATTCCCTCAAAGATGCCTTCAAACATCCCTTTTAACGGCCCCCTCAGTGATCCCGCTTTGCAACTTCTTCAGATCCCGAGTGATCCCTTAACTTGTTAAAGATGCCTCAGTATCCCCCGAAGATCCTTCAGAAGCACCGCCCAGGCACGCGTGGGCCCCATGGCCGGGAGAGGCGGCTCGACGATGGGCGCCAGCTCCTTCAACTTCGACCGCAGCCTCGGGGCTTGTGGGGTTTAAGGGTTTAAGGGCTTTTAGGGGCTAGTTTGACAATGTGTGACAGTTACGCTCTCACAAGTCACACATTTAGGGGTTTAGAGTTTAGGGGGTTTGAGGGTTTCCAGCACTCACTTAGGGGTCGGGGGTTTAGGGAATTTTGGGCCTTGGTTTGAAGCACGGGGCATCAAGGAAGTCCATCGTCTGCTACAGTAGACAAGAGGTCTCCGGATTCGGGATGAGGGTGGGGTGTAATATCATGGCCTAAATAAATACCTATACTATTTTGGGGTTTCCTTATTTTACTTATATTATAGTGGGCCCCAAGACCCTATTCTAATTATTAAGGCCCCTATATTAGACCTCAAAGTTGACGTACGGCCTCAGATCCATGCGCCCTACGCCCGCCGGGTGGCTCTGATACCAGCGACTGGTGCCTGAGCTCCATGTCAAGCTGTATCATCTTGCCTCGGCTGGAGAGGGTTCTACAAGGAGTTCTAAAAAGATTCGATAAGACGGGCTCGGGGTTTACGGTTTCTCCTTGGTAACGCAATCGCTTTGAGTGGATGTGCACCTCAAGGTCAAGGGATTTTGGGCCGAGGGTGTAGACTCTCTTGCTTCGCGCATAGCTGGCTGGGGTTGTTAGCGCTTTAGGGTTCCAATCGGTCAAGGGCATATGCGAGATTCACTCTGGTTACTAGTTACTAGTTGCTACTGTAGGGACTTCTGGCGCTGCGACATCGCGAGGTTTGCACGTCTTGGAACAAGAAAAAGAGAGCTTCAGGTTTGTGGGCCACGGCCTGACCGTAGCTCTAAGGGGGGGGGGGAGTTTGGAGCCGGATGCAGCTTCGGAAACGAACTCCATCCAGGCGAAAACTCCGTCCCGGGCCCCCTCCTCGAATCCTCTCCAGCCGAGTGTCGTTCGGACAATAACTGTTCTTCGAGCCATTTCGCAACCGGTGCCTGCCCAAGCTGAGGGAGGTGGCGGACAGTTTGGTCCTGCTGCCCTGAAAAGTCTTTTCAACTTGTTAACGGGCGGGAGGGAGGCACCCTAGATTCCTAGATTCAGACGGCAGGCACAATCTGAACCAGCTCTTGGCGTGGCGGAGGGAGTTGGGAAGAAGACCACTTGCAGCCCTTGATTTCCCAAGCCAACTGCCCTGACAAAGGGCCCAGCCTCCCCTCTTGGAGCTGAAGGCCCGAAAGAAGTTAGCCTCGGCTGGCGATCAAGGGGGTTTTTTCCCGCCTACTTAGCAAGGACGAAGCCCGCATTGCAGGAAGTTCGGGCAACAGCTGAAAGCAGCTTTGGTTTCAAATCTAATTTATGTCCGGCGTTCAGGCAACTTGATGGCCTACACTCTACACACCAAACAAAGTCCCTTACGGACTCGAGCGTCACACATGTTTTTTGCGTAACCAAGTCAGCGGCGATCCAAACCTTCTCACAGACCAGCACAACTGTCGAAGCCCCAATTCAACTCCAGGCATCAAGTTCAACTGCAGTCTCAAGGCAACGCGGATTAAAGCCAGGCCGATATAGATAGCCACGAGGAAGTTTAGGGCATAGGGTTTAGTTAAGTTCGCCATGCAGATGCTTCAGCATTCCAAGGGGTTCAGAGTACGACTGGCGGGATCTCCACAATGAACAAAGACCTGCAAAAGGCTTGGAAAATCTTGGAAACACGTTCGCGCTGTATATTGTCCTGCCAGGCGAGGGCACCAAGACCCCGCAATTGGAAGTTGAAGCCTTCCCTGATCCCGTCGGTGCGCTCTCACCACGAGGATGGCCCTTGCAGTTCAACAAGTATATATGTATACATACACACACAGTATTGCAGTTGTGCTGTTGCTTGCCGTTCTGCATATCAGGTGACAATACCGCCACGATGATGGCGAGGAAAAGGAGGAGCTGTGCAGCAAATGGAGTGGCAGAAGACAGCAGCAGTCACAGCAGTAGCATCAGTGGCAATATTGCCTGTAGCAGTAGCCGCTCTTGAAGTCTTAAACCATGAACCCTAAACCCTAAACCCTAAACCCGGTGGTAGTAGCTATACTGGTAGCTGCTCCTCGACCCTCCAAAATCCCACCCGCAAAATCGGAAGCCCAGGGGGCGAATCACTGCTTCCAGATCGCAGAATTCCAACCATGGCCTGAGCTCCTGTACAGAAGCTTAGGGTTTAGGGGTTAGGGGCTAGGGTTCGTTTAAGGGAGCTATAGTAATAGGGGTTACTTATACAGTTATAAGGGTACTGTAGGGTTTCAGGTTTAAGGGCTTTTTTCACTCCTACCTAGCAAGGACAAAGACCGCATTGCAGGGTAAGGGGCTTTGGGTTTCGACTCGCACACTCGCACAATGCAGGCACGGCTTTGGGTTTAGGGTTTAAAGGGCTTTGGGTTTACGCTCTCGCAGCTCACTCCCGAACGAGGGTTTCGGCGCTCATACTCGGACAATCCAGGCGAGGCATTCTCGTTTAGGGTTTGGGGATTCGGGATGTTTAGGCAACAAGCTCTTCTGGTGAAGCTTTCACAGGTTCATGCCTCTCGCACACTATTTCTACTACTATTACGACAGGTACTGTAGATACTACAATTAAGATAATTGCTAGTTACTACAATGGCTAAAAATCCTATTGTTATTTCTCTACCATTACGACTGTTGTTACTATGATTACGGTTATCATTGCTGCCACTACCACTACCACTACCACTACCACGACCACGACCACGACCACTGCGACTACGACTGCTACTACTACTACTACTACTACTACCACTACCACAACTAGCTATACTAATTATTCCTGTTGCTACTCTGATTACGGCCCCTTGATTCCCCAGCAGGACTCTCCTTGAGCCTCGCGTGGAGCTGCCCGGTCGGCCAGTCGCCCACAGCAA
Organism: Symbiodinium sp. clade A Y106; assembly: GCA_003297005.1. Taxonomy (NCBI): domain Eukaryota; class Dinophyceae; order Suessiales; family Symbiodiniaceae; genus Symbiodinium; species Symbiodinium sp. clade A. The sequence goes on along the minus strand of BGNK01000587.1, from coordinate 81,779 downwards.
ACAGTAATAACAGCAATAATGGCAAATGATAGCAAACCATAGTAATCATAGCAGTAATAATCCTAAGGTAATTCAAACTGTAGTAAACAATGGTTTTCATCGTAGTAATGAAAATTCGAACTCGCGAAGCATTGCAACTGGGCTTGTGCTAGGACTGTTCTAGCTAGTTTCTGATGGAGGACGGCCCTGGGAAGACTAAGAAGTCGACTGCCTTCTGCCGAACCAGCGGCTGCAGACATGCGTTCCAATGTCGTACCATGCGCCCCTCATTTCTCCGAAGACAAAGCGAATGTCAACTGCTTCCCTGGCAGAAATCGCAGGACTAGTGACTCCCTTGCGTAAGCTCCGAAAGGCTGGCTTCCGAAAAACCTGTAAATTACGAACAAGAGTGTGGACTTTCGGCTCATTTCTGTGTTCGGGGTAGCTTCCCGGGAAGTGGTTCAAAGAGCTTCTGGTTGCCTACATGTCAACTGTCCACCCCTTTCAATTGCTCCTCGTGCCACAGAAACCCACGACAGCCGTAATGTCACGTAGGCACAGAGGGGAGCTATACCCACTCCCTACAAACGCAACTGGGATCGCGGCGCAGTTGAAGTAAGCTTGCCAGATGGCTGCATTGTTTGCTTCTTTGATGCATGGGAACACCTGACCATCGCCAAAAACGACTCAAGACTTTATGCCGATCCCATACAAACAGGCACGGCCTCTGCATGCAAGTACGTATGACGTATGTCTATTTACTTGCAGGACCTTCCAGGCATATGGACAAAACAGGTGCGTACATGCAAAGCATGCGCACACGTGCATCCCCACACGCATCCACACGCAGACGCAAATACAAACATACATGTCCATAGCTTTTCATGTACATTATTGTCGCATCACAAGACACAGACGTGGATACAAAGCGAAACCATCAGTCAGATACAGCCACACTTCTGCATGGCCTAAACAGGAACGTGACATCTATCTATGCTCCTGGCGCCACCAGAAACTAGCAGGCACGTGTGCCTGAATCTGCCCCTTGCAGTGGAACTT
>BGNK01000587.1:13241-75741 GCA_003297005.1 Symbiodinium sp. clade A Y106 | reverse complement strand
GCCTGAAGATGATAGACACCTGCAGAAGAACGAGTGGGAGCAATAGCGCGAGCGAGCGAGCGAGCGAGACAGACAGACAGACAGGCAGACGGAGAAGGAGACAGAAAGAAACAGAGAGACGGAGAGGGAGAGCCCACTCTTGGAGCAAACGCAAGAGTGACGAATGGAATGGTGAAATGCTTCCACCACCCCCACAGCCACCACCACTATCGTTGTCGTCGTCATCATCGGCATCATCCTCACCAGCATCATCGTCACAATCACCATCATCATAACTTCTCATCGTCCTCATCACGACGACCCTCACCATTACAATCTCGACCAACACCATGACCATTTCATCATAAGCATTGATGGCCGTGGCACCAAGAATTGCATGGTAGGTGCCCTCCATGGCCATAACCATCCTTCCAGGGATGTCACGGCCGAAGCTGGGAAGGTCGGAATCTTATGCTAGAGATATTAAATCGGGCCGGTGTTCGGGCTTGCCACATGACTCCACTCGTTGACGAATGTGGAAGGTATTTGACGCCTTGAGACTCTTGAACACGGCATCTGTTTCCCACACTCGAACGGGCAGGATGCTGGTCACATCCATCCCCGGGCATGGCAATCCGCTCTTGTGCAGCTTTCAAGCGCAGGGTGGTGCTTCCCGTTCTTCAATTCTAGATACAAGTAACAAGCAAAAAGGCAGGAGACTACAGTAGCTTGACAGCCGAAATCGCTGCCATTTGTAAAAACATTTTGGGACCGAGGTAAGGAGCCTCGGAGAGGCCAGCAAAAGCGCAAGTCGCCAATGTCCGGCCAGGGCACCCAGCACAGCATTGAGAGCCCTCAGGTCAGCACGCTTTGTTGTGGGTTCTTGTTGCATTGGCCTCAATGACAAACTGCCAAGCAGTGCTACTGCTACTGCTACTGCTACTGCCACTACTACTACTACTGCTCAACTGCTCCTCCTCTGCCACTGCCACTGCCACTGCCACTGCCACTGCNCTGCTCCTCCTCCTCCTCCTGCTACTGCCACTGCCACTGCCACTGCCACTGCCACTGCCACTGCCACTGCCACTGCGACTGCGACTGCGACTGCGACTGCTACTGCTACTGCTACTGCTACTGCTACTGCTGGTGCTGGTGCTGGTGCTGGTGCTGGTACTGCTACTGCTGCTGCTACTACTGCTGCTACGACTACTACAACTACGTACTACTACTTCTACCACCACCACCACCACCACCGCCACCACTACTACTACTACTACTACTACTACTAGTACTACTAGTACTACTACTACTACTACTACTACCGCTACTACTGCTACTACTACTGCGACGACGACGACCGCTGCTACTACTACTTCTTCTACTGCTACTACTGCATTGTCTACGCATAATCTACCTCTACGTCCACTTCTACGTTCGCTTCTACTTCTACCTGTGATTCAACTTCTAACTCCACTACTGCTGCGGCTTCTTCTTGGACCACTGCTACTGCTTTACATTGCTGTACCCACTAAGTAGCCGTCTAGGCGCACGATATCGTCAGCGTCCGCAGCCGCGAGCTCTGCGAACAGGGCCAGCGCAGCAGCCCATCGCCGGCCCCTCTCGCAGGCCTGCAGTGGGCTTGTTGGAGATGTGGATTGATTAGACAGCAAAAAACCACAGCAACAAGTAAACATGACAGCGACGGAAAAAGCAGCGACGGCTAAAGCTAGTAGCAATAACAACAGCAGCAGATACAAGGGAACTGCAATGCACGGCGGCAGCAGCAGCCGCAGCAGACCTAGCAAGGGAAACACAAGGAAACTTGAAACACAGCAACACCAAGACCGCAACGACATCGATTTAGGCATGCAAGTCCTGCCCACAAAGCTCTCGGCTGCGAGCCGCTCTGCTTTCGTTAGACATACGTCTGCATATGAACAAAAAAGATATGTACAGACACCGCCTGCACACGTGAACTCTCTCAACTACTTCAAGCGGAACCTATGTCCCAGTCAGGGACTCGTCACAAATCACACGCCCCCTTCATCAAGTCCTTGAACATCTTCTCCACATCCAAAACTATGAATGCGAGTTGTGCAGCCCCAAGAGTGTACATCAACTTCATCCCCAGTCTTGACTTGAATCCGCCCAACCCAAATGGCGGTTTTAATAATTAGAAAAAGGTTTTGGGGAAACATTCTATTGTAACTTTAATTATTAATGACAAAAGTCTTCGATCCTTATATTACACCTCAATCTGTATTTTCCTACTCCGATATTACACATCAATCTGCAGCCATGTGGGCCGCGATGCCAGCCGTCAGGCTGCGAGCATCCGGCCGGATGCGTGCACTGCGGACCTCCACGAGGCCGTGAGGCATGGGGTGTATAGTTACAAGCGTTACTATGAGGATTACTATAAGGGTTACCATACACGTTACTACAAGGGCTACTATACGGTGACGATAACGGTCCTACAAGGTTTCTGTTCGGGTAACTGTAAGAGTTGTTATAAGGTTTGCTTTCAGGGTCACGTAGACTTTTGGCGGTACATATATGAGGCTTATAAGGGGCTGGTCTCACAAGTTGTGGAATGGGAGCCATCACCGTCGACTCACTTCGGGTCGACCGAGACATGCTCACCAAGCTTGCGGAACTCTATTCTGCAGGCGCACAGGCTTGTGATGAAACACGGGCCTTGCTGTTTGGCGGTTGAGATGCTCAGGCCGGGGAGGCCAACACATCGTGGGGCATACGCTTCCAGCCACTGCGCTTGATTACATCGCCGGCATCACTGACTTACCTTTGGTTAGTAGGGAATGGAGGAATGAGGTAGAATTATAACTACTATTACTCATTCCCTACTAACCAAAGGTAGGTAAGATCACTGAATACTTAGCCGGGGTGAAGCATTCCACAGCTTTACAGACAGGACCAGCCCTCGGAAATCTTTGAGATCCCCCTCCCCGGTAAAGGGATCACTGTCAAGATTCGTAAATGAGGGCCACCCATCTATATTATATATAGATATATATATATATATGTGTGTGTGTGTGTACGCGCGTGTGTGTGTGTGTATGTATGTATGCATGGATGTATGTATGTATGTATGTATGTGTGTATGTGTGTATGTAGGTATATACATATGCATAAATATGCACGCATGCGCACATATTGAATGTGTTGATCTTTAAACTGTGTGTTATTCTGCTGTGTTCTGTTAACTCTTATAATACGATTCTTAACATATATTGTATTGTATTGTATTGTATTGTATAATCATATGGTATATCATATCTTATTATACCCTGCAATGTAACTTATATTGAACTGCTTTGTGTCGATTTGTAGTGCACTGTCTTTTGTTCTAGTACACTCTGTGGTATTAGAATGTATTGCATTATGTTATGCTATACTGTGCTATACCAGAAAATATTATGATATAATAAACTGTATGGTTTCGTACTATATATTATACTATACTATGTTCGGCTGTGCTTTGCTATATATTATTCTGTCATGTTGCAATATATATTATACTATGTTGTATCATACTAAATGTTATGGTGTTATAAGTTATTATGTTCTGTCGTGTTTTAGCATATTAGACTATGTTTTTATATTATACTATGTTAGATAACCTTATTTGGTATTATGTTATCCTACACTGCATCTCAAATATCATGTCATATATGATCTGCTATGTTATATCATCTTATATAATCTATTAAACTCTTCGCAGGCCTCGGCAAGGAGGTCCAAGGAGAGCTGCCACTGAAGCATGCGGGAGCACGCGGTCATGGTCGTTGCGGCGGCCTTCTCCACGGCCTCGCCTCTAGACGAAAGCCAAGACTATGCTATAACGAATCATGCTAAGGCTAATGCTGACACTAACACTAAAACAATTACTTATGCTGTGAATGCTAAGGCTAATCATAACCAATACGAGTACTAATGCGAATACACGAATACAACTACTAAGGCAAATACCAACTGGACCTGGGGTTGGGGGCTTGCGACACTCACACTCGCACGAGGCAGGCAAGGCTCCACATAGTCCACCGTATCTCCACTGGATGGAACAGTAGACATACCATGTAACAGGAAGGAGAAAGATCATCAAAAACAGTGAACAAAATCAGCGCTAATACATGGTATGCATCTGTCCGACACTTGGGACATTGCCAACTGTTTCAAAAGTATCTAGCACCGTGCTTGTACGACGCACGCCTATTGCGGCTGCTCGTCACCCCTAGCACTAGCTTGGTTCGGCGGCTCGTCAAGCGAATTTCGAAATTCTCGTTTTCGTCTCACTCAGATTCAGAATTCTTCGGCCATGTGCCGTTCGCACGCAAGGACCTCGCGCACCACAGAGTGTCAGCAAAATGCCGCTTCTACGCAGAATCGTCGAGGACCAGATTGGTTATGTATTCATGGGTTGGGGGTTTAGGGTTTACGGACAAGCCAAGACGGCTTCTTCGTTCAACCCATTCAAGACCCCAACGCTGAAGGTCGGCCTCCGTGGGCAAAAATCTGCAGCCTCAAAGCTCGCAAGGGCAAGTCAGAAGCCAATTCGTTCCGCTACAAGTCGAGGAGACCTGGATAACCGATGGTCAGTCTTGCAGGACATGCTTAAAACGCTCAACAAATGTGCCCTGGCATAGCTCGTCAGCCCGTCTATGCCAGCTGAAACTTCACACATCACGCGTTTTTCATCCGGAGACTACCTCCAAGCAAGCATGGAAATCGGGTGGCAAGTGCAGGGCTCCTTTTGGCCTTAGCTTTCTTGCACTACTTCATGCATACGGAGGGCTTGATGTTGACGGAGCCGTTGCCGAGACAATCACAGGACTCGCCGGCCTTTGCCTCGCGAAAATTCATGCCTGATTCGAACCGCAGGTTTCGACTAAGACTAATAAGAATAATAGGAAAAAAGAATAATAAGAATGATAAGAGTAATAAGACTAATAAGAACTATAAAAACAATCAGAATAATAAGACTAATAAGAATAAGGCCCAAGCCCATGGAGACCTATCCAACCCTTGCTGTAGCTGGGAAGCGCGGTGCGCCAAGCGCTGCCCCGCTCGCAGGCGCTGAGCAAGGCCAGGCGAGAGGGCGGCAGCCTTCCTGGCAACAGTTCTTAGTCTTATTATTCTTCTTCTGACTGATATTTTTCTTCTTATTATTATTCTTCTTGTCATTCATATCATTCTTATGATCTATCATTCTTATCATTCCTATCCTTCTTATCATTCTTATCACTATCATGTTTATCATTCTCTTCATTCTTATTCGTCTTATTACTCTGATCATTCTTATAATTCTTTTAATTCCTACTATTCTCGCTATGCTTCTTATTCTTACTATTTTATGGTTCTTATTGTTCTTAATATTCTTATTGTTTGTTATTAATTTTAATCACTAGTAATATCAGCCGCTTTTGGCCTTTGTTCAGGTTAGGGGGTCTGGGCCTCAGCGCGCGGAAAGCTCTTCGAGATAGGCCTAGCTTGTCCAGGGTTCCGGCACAGGGATTCAGGTCCTCTTGGCTCAGGCCCAGGTTGAGTTCAAGTGCTGGCCACGGAGAGCGTTTCAAAAACAATTGTAGGATGGAAGCAAACACTCAGACGGCGCCGTTGGGCGCCTTGAGGATTAGTTTGGGAAAAAAGACCTGCGCACTGTGAGCGGCTGTCGTGTGTTGGGAAGCCGTTAGGAGATTCTTGCGCGTTAGTAATCTTCAGCTGCTCAAGAATTGACGGCTTCGGCAGACAGCAGCCAGCGGAGAACTAAATACTCAAACCGGAATTGAAGGGACGGAACATTGCGTGCCATGCCGCTTCGGCACATAGCTCTGCCCAGTGCACACGCCAGGTTCTTATGGCACCCGATTGAGCATAACAGTAGCATTTCTGCCCGTTTAACAACAGTTCCGCTCACACGCTCTTATGTAGCAGGAGTTGTATGCGAAAGTACCGAAACATGTTGCGCTTTGCACTGTGGATGTGGCGTTTAAGGAGGGATTGTTGGATCAGTGCATTGACCCGTGTTTCTTAGACGGAGACTTATCCAGCACAAACACTTCAGTGTACTATGTGAACAAGACACGGCACATTTTCTGAAAGGTCGAGCATATCTTGCTAATCTTGCTAAGCCTCGAGTCCGTCACGGCTGTGCTGCATGCGTACGTCCTTGGGGCTCAAAATTGAAAGTACCGGGATGTCTTGAAGACTTGCTGAGAAGAATGGGAACTTGACAGAAACCCAAAGCAGACCAGACAGGCAAGGACCTTCAAGCAAAGATCCCCAATATCCCCAAGGACCCTCAAGCGAAGACCCCTAATATCCCCCCACTCTGCTTCCAGCCTGTCCTCGAGCACGGGCATCGCTGTAGATGCCCAGAGCCACCCGCCACTGTGCAGCTGCCTGGCAAGCCTGCAAAGCTTACACTGATGCGCCAAGACTCGCAAGCGCACGAACACGCACATCTTGGGGCATATTATGGTATCATAATATTATGGTATTACAGTATTGTCGTATTATAGTACTATCGTGTATTATGGTCTTATGGTAACCCAACGGGGTTTCAGATCTTCTCTTACTGTGCTCGGGGGCTCGGGGCAACACTGCACCCACTAAGTCGGCAAGTCGCAGTCGCCCCAGTCTGTTTGAAACTTTTCGCCCGGGTCGGGAACCCAGAGACTCCAATATCACTCAATTAAGGAATATTCCTTAAATCATATTTGGGATCCTGCGATATTTTCAGGAATATTCCTTAATTAAGGGATATTGGAGTCTCTGGGGGAAGTGCTTCCAGATGTCAGAGTAGGGCTTGGGCTCACATGTCAGAGGCTACGGAACTTTTGCTAGATCTTGCGCAGTGGCTGTGATGCCACTGGTTGTGGGTTCCAGCTTTTTTACAGCCCTTTTGCACAGCCGGGCGGCCGTCATCACCGCGTTCCAACTTGGCGCATCCTGCAACCTGAATGCTAGTGGCTAGAGGACCGGAACGTGGCAAACAGGTGTCAGGTTAAGCAGAAAGACGCTAAATCTGTGCTTGCTTATGCTCAGGGCACGGCCAGCCAAGGAACGAAAGCGAAGGTCAGAGCAAGAGAGAGGGAGAGAGAGGGAGAGAGAGAGAGAGAGACAGAGAGACAGAGAGAGAGAGAGAGAGAGAACAGAGAGAGAGAGAGAGACAGCAAGAGCTAGGTATATAAACACATGCTGCAAGTATGTAGTTAATCGTAATTATGCATGTCCGTATGTGAGTGATGGGTGGATGGATGGAGCAGGAATGGATGGATGGATGGATGGATGGATGGAGGGAGGGATGGAGGGATGGAGGGATGGAGGGATGGAGGGATGGAGGGATGGAGGGATGGAGGGATGGAGGGATGGAGGGATGGAGGGATGGAGGGATGGAGGGATGGAGGGATGGAGGGATGGAGGGATGGAGGGATGGAGGGATGGAGGGATGGATGGATGGATGGGTTCATGGATCGAGGAATGGATAGGTATAGGCATCTGTATTTATTTATACAAACAAATGTGTAGAAGAAGTGTATAGCATGCCTATACCGGTATATACATACGTTTGCATGCGCGCGGTTCGTTTCATTGTTTGTACGTAGGTACGACTGAACTTCGAAAGATTTCAAGCCCGAAGAGACCGAGCCGCTTAGAAAGGCCCAAAACGAAACACACCATAATGGTCAGAACCATAAGTATCGTAGTTATGAATGTATATACACGTGTATATATATATATGTGCCATAACATGGAGCCCGCAAACCCTGAAAAGAACCCGAGCACGAAGAATAAGGACCAAGCCGCTGCTCGTGAAGCACGGCCAGGCACTCCCTGGTTACGGTCTACTGTACAACACGGTGTGCAAGGATTGTCCATGGGACTGCCAATTGCTGCGAGTTCCACGCTTTCCATTGACCAGAAACTGGGAGTTTGGGCGCTTGGGCAGCCTCTCTTTTGGAACCCAAGCTCAAATCCTGCATCAGCTGGGAATCGGCAAGCAAACGCGACTCGTCTCTGTGCTGAAAACCTTCGGCCCTTTTATGGGTTTGAGGTTTGGATGAGTGATTTGGAAGATTCCAACCTTCGAGCCTCCACTGCCTTGCCGATGAGCATGCACTGCCGGCCACGAGCTTCGCGTCAGCGTCCTCGGATGGGCATGCGTGTTTTTGTCATGTGACCTGACTTGCGATCTTGCACCAGACATGTAAAGAGCTGCATCATATCAGACTTGGGCGTCTGATGTGGTTCCGCGCCCTGGTCTGATCTAGTGATTTGCAGCGTAGTTCATCCGTGCAGTTGTGTCTGATGCCGGTATATTTAAACGAACCTCCCAGGCCTCAATCTGTCTCAGCCCTTTTCATGGCTAGGCGGCTGCCGGCCCCATCTCTCCAAGCACCTGCAATGACATCCGCCAGTTCTGGCTCCTGCTGAGGAATGTGGTTAGGTCTTGACCCTTTGTTCAAGAAAGGCTGAACTAAACCCAGATAAACCCTCGTACTGCAAAGCACCAGCACCACCGCTTGCCACATAAGCTTGGTTCCCCCGCCTCTTCCTGCAAACCCGCCCCGCAATAAACTCTAAGCACTTCCAACCTGGGGCTCGATGCTCACAGCTTGGCGCCCGCACTTCAAGACTTCAAGATTCGACTCAGGGTCTGACGACACGACAACGGCACGCAACATAGCACCAGATTCCATCACAGTCTGTCTTGCAAAATCGTCTACAAAATGCATCAAGCTGAAACTTCCCGTTGCCTCGTGCCCTAGCCCCCTCCTGCCGTGCTGTGCCAATGCGGCTGCGAGCTCCCGGTGCCGTGGTCGCGCGGTTCGCGGCCGGTTGCGACCCCGAGCGAGAAAGTCCTTGGCACATGAGTAGAAGTAGGACTCTCATCATTACAAAAACGGCGGCAGTGTCAAAGTTGTCCTCATCATCACCATCATTTCCTCAGCGTCATCGTTATCATCCCATCATTGGCATTCTACTGGTATCACTAACAGATAATCACCAGCCTAACCCTCGTCCTCGAGCCTTCATCGCCCTCATCATTACTATGATGCCACCACCACAAGGGTCACGATAACAAAGACCACAAGGACAACGACTATGGAAGAGGGCGCTAACAGCGGCAGGAACATTGAAATTCGCAATAGCAGCAACATCTAAGTACCAAGAGCTGGAATGGTTGCGCGAGATATGGGATGAAAAACCTGGCACTACTCGCGGTGCTTAGAATGGAAGAGTGAGACCAAAAACCTAACCGTCATGGTGGTAGTAGCAGCTAGTCTTACTAGTAATGGGGAATAATTGCAGCCGTAGCGGTAGCAGCAGCAACGGCAGTAGCAGTAGCAAAAGAAGTAGCAGTACCAGCAGCAGCAGTAGCAGCAGCAGCAGCAGTAGCAGTAGCAGTAGCAGAAGCAGAAGCAGAAGCAGAAGCAGATTAGCAGGGAGCAGGGAGCAGTGAGCAGTAAGCAGCAAGCAGTAAGCAGTAAGCAGTAAGCAGTAAGCAGTAAGCAGTAGCAGCAAGCAGCAGCAGAAGCAGCAGTAGCAGTAGCAGCAGCAGTAGCAGCCTCAGGAGCAGGAGCAGTGGCAATAGCAGGATCAGGAGCAGTAGCAGCAGCAGTAGACGTAGGAGCAGGAATAGGAGTAGGAGTTGGAGTCGGCGTAGGAGTGGGAACAACAGTAGTAGCGTCGTCGTGGTCGTAGTCGTAGTCGTAGTCGTCGTCGTGGTGGTAGTAGTAGTAGTAGTTGTTGTTGTTGCAGTGGTCCTAGTACAAGTAGTAGTGGTAGTGGTAGTAGTCGTCGTCGTCATAGCCGTAGTCGTGCTAGTAGTAGTGGTATTGGTAGTAGTAGTAGTCGTCGTCGTGGTGGTGGTGGTGGTAGTACTACTACTACTGCTACTACTACTACTACTACTACTACTACTACTACTGCCACCACTACCACTACCACTACCACGACCACGACCACGACCACGACCACGACGACGACTACTACTACTACTACTACTAGTAGCAGCAGCAGTTCTAGTAGTAGTAGTAGTAGTAGCAGCAGCAGCAGTAGTAGTAGTAGTAGGAGCAGCAGTTGCAGAGCTAGAAGTAGTAGTCATCGTTGTGGTGGTGGTAATGGAAGTGGAACTGGTAGTGGTAGTGGTGGTAATAGTAGTGCTAGTAGCTGCAGTAGTAGTAGCAATAGTTGCAGTAGCAGCAGGAGTCTTAGTAGTAGCACCACTAGCAGCAGGAGTAAGTAGCAGCACCAGTAGCAGCAGAAGCAATAGCAGCATGAAAAGCAGCAGTAGCAGTAGCTGCAGCAGCCGCAGTAGAAATGGCAGCAGTAGTGTCCGCGAGAGCACAAGCACGAGAACTAGGCGTACTAGCAGTAGTACAGTAGTAGAGCCAGCGGCAGTCGTAGTGACGGGTAGGGGACTAATGAAAGCCATCGACATCTTCACGGCAGAGTAGCAGCAAAAGCCGTAGCAGGAGCAGCAGCAGTAGCGATTGTCTTTGTGGTGTTGGTGGAACAGTACTGCCATGCAAGCTCGACGTCATAGCAGACAGGAAGAAAAGTCCGCGCAGAAGAGACCTTCATTACCATCACTTCCTCAACCACCACGACCATCAACACCACATCCTCACTAACAGCACAGCCACGGTCATCACCGCAAACATGATCACAAATCATGACCGTAAACACAGCAACCGTCATCATCGTCAGTCACATCATCATCTTCCTCTTCATCATCACCCCCTCATCCTGCTCATCATCATCATCACCACCTTGCCATGAGCAGCAACCACAGCAACGCCACCAAGACCACTCACTGCATCAGTGTTGTCGCTGCCTCGTCATCACCCCTCTATTCCAGTCTACTGAATCAGCATCCTCGCAATCAAAAACATCATGCACCCCATGACGTGACAGAAACGTCATCATGCTCAATGATGCAGTGCAGGATTGAGGATTGCTCTTTCGAGGCCTAAACGATTGAGAATTGCGCATGGTTAAGGTTTTAGGGTTTTTGTAGGCCAGGGAGCCGCCACAAACGTGCGGCTTCGCCAGAGACCCGCCTCCACGACAAGGGACAAAGCACTCCTCTTGCTTTGCTTTGCTTCTGGGGCGTGAGCCACAGACATTCCCTGTTCTGTGGCCCGCTCTTCGCTTTCTCTCTCTCTCTCTCTCTCTCTTTGCTTTGCTTTGCTTTGCTCTGGGGTAAGAGCCACTCTCTCTCTCTCTCTCTCTCTCTGTCTCTCTTGCTTGCTTTGGGTCCAGGACCCGCGCCTAAGCGCCCCCCACCCTACAACGTTCGTGAGGGTAGAGGCATTGGGGGCTCACACTCTCTCTCTCTCTCTCTGTCTTTCTCGCTCTTTCTCTCTCGCAAAGACTCAAGTCGAGCATCAGAGACGCCCTGCAAAAACAGCAAGCAAAACCCGAAACCCCGATGCCCAGACCCAGAAAGCCAAATAAAATCCTAGAACTTACAGCTGGCCGCATAAGGCCATTACATGACCAAGGCTACCTTATATTATATATTATATATTTTATCTTATATATTATATATTATATATGATTTAGCAAAAGAGCCTTAAAGACTGGAACAGGGGGATGCACTGTTATCATCAGGGCTACCCTCAGGGTTTCGCAGAAATTATGGAGGCATATGCGCACTCATGATATGACATAGGGGCTTAATTAGTCTTTGGAGCAGATTCAGATAAGAATGAGCCAAGAGAACCCTAAAGTTCTCGGCCGAAGGATGTTACAGTGGCCTTTGGCCTAAAGGTTAGGGAGTTTGGTTTGATGTTTAGAACTTAGGGCTACGGGATGGCATAGTATACTATATTCAACATGTAGAGATTATCAGGGAATATGATTGCGGATTCTTCTGAATTCTGCGGTACTCCAGCCTCTTCGGCCGTAGAGCTGTGATCCGAAGCTCGGCGCTTGCACCGGCGGACGGCAAGGCGCATTCCTCCACGCCGCCCCTCGCGGTTTTGACTTTAGGGTTTAGTTTCGGGATTTAGGGGTTTTAGCATCTAAGATGGTTTAAGTTTAGGGCCTGCAAAAGCCGAGGCATGCCTTCGAGGCTGACATGAGGCGTGGAACTTCTGCTGTGCCAGGCGCTAACGTACGAACCTCGAGGTCGAACATCGACATGACTGGAAACCCCGCAAACGCGTTTCGACGGCCGCACTGTGACGAGTCTTGGCTCCGTCACTCTGAAATCTGGCTTTGTCTTCCGCACCTCCGCGGGGGCACCATGGCAGGCTGCAGCTTGCCATGGCCAAGGCTTGGCCAGAGATGTTCCCCCAAACTGGACTGTTCTGCAAGAATCCGCACGAAGCGAGATCCCTGTAGCGATTTGCTGGTCTTGCCGTGTTGGGGGTTCTTGCGCCCATGGTGTGAGGTTTTCATGACCTTACACCCGAAACTGCACGAAAAGGCTCAAGGGTTTTGAGGTTTCGAGTTTAGGGCATTGGGTGCGTAGGGGTTTACAGCTTTGGGGCTTGAGGCTTCGGGTTTCAACTCTGGCAAGTCGAACAATCCGGGCTTAGGGCTTAGGGTACAAAGTGGTGGTGTCAAATAATTGCCTTCCAAGTCTTGATTTTGGACGCTTCTGCCTGGCGTTGGGTCTGAGAGATGTTGAGGTCTTTCGTCCGAATTCCAATCCTTGGGGGATCTGAGAAGGGCCAAGTTTTTGAGCTTTTGGGGGCTTTCGGCTTTGGAGCATGCCGGGTGCTTCCTACATCAAGCAGAAGGACCCAAGGCAACCTCCTGGAACAGGCGAGCGCACACACGTTGTAAGCATGTGCATGTTTGTGTATTATGTATATGTATTATTTATATAAATGTATATACATATATATATATATATATGATATATATATATATATTATACATACACACACATGTTTATATGTGTACATATGTACGTAACGATACCGTTCCTTACATTGTGTTGGTTCCCTGGCCTCGGGACCTCTAAGCGACTCTATCTGTCTCTCTCTCTCCCGGGCATAGGGGCTGATCAAAGCGCCCAGGCCATCTATCTCTCTCTCTCTCTCTCTGGCTTTCTCGCCCTCTCTCTCACGCCCGTTCTCTCGAGCATCTATCCATCTGTCCATCTGTCCATCCACCCATTCATATACCTACCTATCTTGCTGCATACCTACTCACTCAATTATTTACTAGTCAATCTCTCTCTCTCTCTCTCAACGTCTCTCTCTCTCGCTCTCTCTCGCTCTCTCGCGCTCTCTCTCTCAGCATGCCTGACGCGCACAACAGCCACATGTACCCATGAAGTCTCCGAAAGGGGACACATGCTGCAACTCTGCTGGGGCTAGAGTCGACAATCTGCCTTCCGCATGTGCAGCGCCCCTTTTTTCTCGTGCTGCTTGCGGCCCCAAACCCTCCGCCGGCTCCTGAGAACTGTTTATGGCAAGACACGCGGAGTGGTCTCCGATCGTACTCCTGATGGAGTTGATTGTTCGGGTGGGGGCTGGGTGTCGATAAGCACGAGACGTAAGACGTTCATTCAAGCACCCGGAAACTGCCAGGACACAACCGCGAGAAACAAAGCCTGGCAACGGCTCTTTTTTCACAGGATGCATGTCGCCTGGTCGTAGGTCGTGACATGATGGAAACTGTGCTTCAGCGGATACTGTCTTGATGGAATAAGGTGGAGCTTGCAGGGTCAAGCGCCCTTGCTGACGTACCACTCACCGCTAGGTGCACAATCAATAGGATCAGACTCCTCAGTCTGGTTCTTAGTAGGGAATGGGGGTATCGATCCCTATAGTAGTCCCTATATAATCCCCAATCATAGTCTCCATAATCCATTCCCCCATTCCCTCCTAGGAACCAGACAGTCCTCACACCTGCATGGTGCAAATCTCACCTTCAGGGCTTTTTCAGCATGCAAGATTCGTGCCACGAACATGCGTATGTCAATGGCCCTTCTTTTGTCCGCGATGCCATCTCGGTTGTGACTAAATACTGTTGTCAAAACATAAGGATTGACTTCTCACTAAACTGGCCAGGTAACAGAAAACGAACCACACTTGTTGCGCAGAAGGCACTACCAATTTACCTAGCGAAGCTGCACAGAGTTGAATAGCTCGTTCCCATCGCACCACCGCTTCGCGATATCAGAAGTCGGGCTCAAACTCTGCTGCGGATGATGATCATGATGATGATGATGACCCTGCTACTGCTGCCGCCGCCCTCTTTCGTGTAGGAGCGCCGGCAGATGCACCCGGGTGTCCCAAGGCCTGTGTTAAGTTCCACGACATCTGAGAGGACATCGCTGGCGATCTGGCGCGCTTTCGCCGACTTATTCTCCAGGTTCCTGCGGGAGGGCGTAGTTTCGACTGCCACACGCAGCACTCGACGACTTCAATCACCAAACTGCTGTAGCAAAGAGGCCTCAACAACAGTCTTCCAGTTTTCAACCTCGGTCACACAAGTTTCACTTCAACAGGACAAGCCAACTGTCTGCATATGTTTCCTAGCGCACAGTCTGATGAGGCGACTGTTCTTGCAAAGCTCACTGCTGCTTGCTCTCATGCGCGTTTTCATTTTAGCGAGCCTCCGACTTCGTGGTGATGCAGGTGCGAGGTGCGTGTGGCTTGCTTGAACCAGCCAAGTGACGAAACGAAGTCTTCGACCACTTTCTTCACCTTAGCATCCAAAAACACCAATGGCCCGCTGAGCTCCAACAAACGTGCCTAGCCGATCCCCGCAACCGAGCGCAAACAGAGTTTTGGCAACTGAGATCACTTTCTGCTTCAAAAGATACCCAGCTCGGAAAGTCGCTGCCCAGCCAGTGGCAACGGACCGTAGCAAAATGGAGTTCTGTGGTGAAGACAGGAGAGCAGAAGCCCCTACTTTCGTCTAGATGCACCAACGTCTAGCACTCCTTACCCCAAGACTTCAAGCTGCCGAATTCAAGAGTGTCACCTCCAGCTTACAGCCGAACCGAACCCTGAACCCAAATCTCTGTTTGAAGCTACTCCCTATTTACTATGTAGTCCTGAAATCAAAGATAGCCCAAGACAGGAATCGCACAACACCCCGAACACCAATTAATGAAAGCTCAAGAAAACCCGCCCCTGTAAACTATAGTACCCGAGATAGGGCACCCACTGCCCAAATATAGTGGGAGCTCACTACCAGGACCACTGAAAAAGGTACAGGAGTCGTCTGAAACCCACAGATTGTGCCCGAAAATGGCTTGCGGTGTGGTCTGTGGTTTTAGCACGTCTTGATTCGCTTGATGGAGCCCTTGTCCGGTGCACCCGCATTTCACCGTAGTTAGCTGCGACGCTTTGCCTGAATCCGTGCCTGCCTGCAGCGAGTATGCGCATTGAACTTGAAGGAAAACTTCTAGTAGCCTTTAACCGGCCCGATCTCTTTTCCCTTCAAGGAGCCCTTGGGAACCCTTCCATTGGTCCAAGCCCAAGCCACCAGCTCTCTCCGGCCTGCTTCGGATGCGGCCGCTGCCCAAGCGGGCCCGGAGAGGAGCCTCGGGCAGTTTCTTCCTTTCTTTTAAACTTTTGAGCTTTGTTGGGGTGTAAGGGCTTGGGCTGAGTGCCGAGGGCTTCGGGGGTTGAAGTTTCGGGTTTAGGTTGAAACAACTACTTGAGTTCAGATGCCTAAGTTGAGGCTGACATGCACAGGCTGCTGCTTTGCTGTTTCTCTCGGGCGGGGTCGATCGAGGTGGGCTCTAGGTATGCCTTTTTCTGATGTTCATTCACACTCGGGAACACAAGGCGAGGTCTGTAGCAAACGAGGAATCCAACGACCAGTGTCAAAGTCGGTTTACTTCGACACCTCGCCGTCAAGACAGGCTAGGTATGTTTGTTTGTGTTCCTGTTCTTGCTGACGCTGCAGGATCCAAAATTTGACTTCACGCAGGATCACACCGAGACTTCCTTGTGTGATCACGTGGGAACTGTGAAGCGAAAGACTCGCACCTTGCACGCAAGTAACCTTACACCCTCAGATGGCGCAGCTTTGCAACAGCCCAGTCACGCTGCGTTGTGTGCCAAGACCACCTAGCGGTTGCAGTGTCTAGGTTTAGACTTGGGGCTTTGAGGGCTTCATGTAGGGCTGAGGGTTTATAGTTCACGGTTTTTGGGGGGCGGAGTCCGACGCCTTGTCCATGTGGAGTAAGTTTAGCTCCATGGCGTCGAATCCCAAGCCCTGCCGGCATTGGACAGTGACCTTGGTCGGAGCTGCTGATTACGGTACGTTTTTGACTGGAAGGTGGGTGGGGGGGTTTGAAGCTTCGGGATTCTGGTTCAGGGTTTTGGGCCTGGGAACCCTGGGAGCTGCATGTGAGCTGCTTGGAGCTCGAAGTGAAACGGCTCATCGCAGCACACATTGCCGCTGTACCACTCCTTGCCGTCCACGAAAACGTTCATGAACACCTCGGTTTGGGGTTTGGGTGGCCAGAAGCTCTATACAGCTCCAGATCAATCAAAACGTCAGTCCCAAATCCTTGGAAAGCCAGGTCGCATGGAGGTCAGCGAAAGCCGCCCGGATGTCAAGGTGCCAAAGTTGGTCAACCTCGCGATTTGGGGCCCCTTAGGCTTGAGGCTTCTGCTTTGATCCGAATGGCAACCGGAAAGTGCAGGTAGTTTCGAGGCTTTAGCACCCTGATCCCACGGGTTCTCCCAGAAGGGGCCCCCACCTGCCAGAGATCCGGTGGACGACGTAACTGAAGGGTCTCCAACTCCAAAGAGTTCACGCCCTGGAATGCAAGCTGAGGTTCTTGGCGGTCGGGCACTGAGGGAGCTGTGACACCGGAAGCGGAGGTTATGAGGGCTCAGCCACTGCAGCACAACACATAAAGACATACAGCCGCATATTCTTGGCGTGTGAGCTGAGTTGATTCCCTGGCAACCCTTCCGACCGCGGGCCTTCGCCCACAGAGCCTCGAGCTTCATACGATGCCTAGGCCGCTGGGATTCTCTTCAAGGAAACTCACTTCCTACGCAGTCCCAATGTGGGGGACAGCTGAAACCTACGGAGAACAGGCTTCCAGCACCCGCTGCTCTCCAGCCACAAACCCCTCAAACTTCAGCGTCTGCACCAAGCCGCTTTGAGGTTGCTGGGCCCACCTTGGCATCGAGATCTCTCTCTCTCTCTGTCTCTCTCTGTCTCTCTTAGTCTCTCTCTGCCTCTCTCTGTCTCTCTCTGTCTCTCTCTACTGGGCTTGGGGTCGGTGGCAGCGTCCGGGCCACCTTCCCCGTGCGCACACGCACACCCGCGGTCCTTGGCGGGACTTTCCTCCTCCCTTGGGTGATTTTCACCGAACGGCTCAGCTGTATAGAGGATTCCCCAGTCGTGCTGTTTGTCTCCCCCATCAAGCCGACACAAACATAAGGAAAATAAAACACTTTCAGAGTCAGTACGCTCTCTCTTTCTCGCTCTACCCTCAACCTCAGAATCCCCTTGTGACTCGGGACTCTGTGGGCTCTGGCTCTCCGTTTCTGAAAGGCCCCATTCCATCTCCCCTTGTTGACGAGTTTTGCGCTGATGTCTCATGTCTCAAATTGCAGCCCGGTTGAACATGCTCCTCCCTGTACCATTGGCTTTCGGTAGGCCCCCGCTGGTCAAACACAAGCCAAAAGGAGCATGTTGAGGCAAGAACACGGAGCTGGCAGCATAAAGCCGCAAATCTCTACTTGTTGACGAGGCCTTATTGCACATGGGCCATGTAGATGGCGGTCCATGTGCCTGGATGTTCGTCAAGTGTTCAGGTCTGCGTTTGCGTCGCCTGCAGCATGTTCCTGTTGTCGGTTGTTCTTGCTTGACTTGCTGCACGTGTCTGAGCTTCCATGCATGTTTGCTATGCTGCATGTTCAAGTGTTGACCCTCGAGCTTCCACGTTGGTCAGCCAACAGTTGAGGGTCGTTCGGCTTGCCTTCTCTCTCAAATTTTGCCCCGCCCTCCCGCCGCAATGGGGGTTGTNTGTTGACCCTCGAGCTTCCACGTTGGTCAGCCAACAGTTGAGGGTCGTTCGGCTTGCCTTCTCTCTCAAATTTTGCCCCGCCCTCCCGCCGCAATGGGGGTTGTGGGTTTTTAACTGTGGCTAACCCCAGCACTCTTTTCTTGTTTTCCAAATGCAAAGCGTGTGAAGGGGGGATTGTGTTCTTGACCCCAGCACTGAGTGTCATTGCAGCTTCGCACGCAAAGCATGCTCCTGCTGAACCTGCCCGACTGTATTGCCTTCGTGGCGGAAAAAACAGAGAGTCGCGCGGCGTGCGAGTGTGCTCTCCATTCTGTCCGAACTGTCTGCTTTAGGAGTCCTAGGACGGCTGGTCTCTGGCTGCAGGTGTTCTACGCGTGGGCTTNAAACAGAGAGTCGCGCGGCGTGCGAGTGTGCTCTCCATTCTGTCCGAACTGTCTGCTTTAGGAGTCCTAGGACGGCTGGTCTCTGGCTGCAGGTGTTCTACGCGTGGGCTTTGCAATAATTAAGACAAACCTATCTGAGCACGAAAGATACGAGCAATGAGGATGCTGGTGATGATGCTGACGATGCAATGACTCGTACTCGTCGTCGTCGTCCTCCTCCTCCTCGCGGTCATGGTGGTTCTTTTCATGGCGGTGGTAAAGATGGCGAAGATGCTGCAGCGCACGGCATCGTCTGCTACGACGAAACACGCATTGTCGCGACAGGAGAGGACAATCGGACAACCAGGAAGAGGAGCTGAAAAAGTACAATCGCAGAAGTAATCGTCGAGAGTCTCAGGCTGCCACCTCTGTCTCGCGCTGCAGCAGTGGTGTGGTTCCAGAGCCTTGCTCGCGAGTGCAACTCTCACAACTCAGACACTGCAAGTGCTTTGGGATGTCAGAGTCAGAAGCGAACACACACCTGTCCAATAATGAACCTAGGGGCAGTCTGCATATTTCGCCCGCTGTGAGCTAGAAGAGACCTCACCTGGCAGGCTGGTGCGGAATCGGCGGGCAAGCGGCTGAGGGATCGGGGGGTGCCGCCCCACGCGTTCCCTTGAAGCCTCTGCCATCTTCTTGGGCTGGAATTTCAGATGCTGCTTATTCACAAACGAGGAAGGCATCGCAGAGCAGGCCACCTTCTTTCACGCGGAGGTTCCAAAGCGCCGAGCAGTCACCTTGAGGGCATGGAATCTCTCTGAGGCAGACGTTGACGAAGCTTTCAGCGCAGCCATCATTCTCTAAAGAAAGTAAGATGGAACTCTCCATCAGCACTCGGTCAAGTCTTCGCGTGGAACACGAAGCTGACAAACCTACCGGTGACAATAACAAAGATAGTTCATTCAACATTTTAAATGAACTGAATTGAGAAAACATGTAACTGTGACTTTTCAAACTTATCAATACTATTGATATTGTTACTTTTTGATTCAACATCATCATCATTAACAGATGGGTCATATTCCAATATTATGTCATTGCTTTTGCTTTTGGTGATTGTGCAGCAGTACTGGCCTTTTTCTTCTCCACGGTCGCCCTGTGGGCACAGCGGCTTAGCAAGTCTCGCCGTCTGGCTTTGCCAGACGGCCGTCGGCGGCTAGGGGGTTCCACGGGATGTCGAGGTGCCAGATCCGGCCCACAGGCACGGTGGCTCTTGTTGAGAATTTCTGTAGAGAACCCATAGAACCCTCTTGGCGCACGGTAAAAAAGCTCTCGGAGCAAGTCCCCGAAAACTCTAGGTATCTCAGAGTCTAAGACGCCGCCTCGACCACAAAGGCCGGAAAAGGGGATGGCGTTGTCAGCAAAGGCTGTACGTTGATCCAGTCAGGTTGATCCTTTGGCAAGCTGATACGCCATTCTCGGACCAAGCGGGCGATCGCCACAGAAAGCTCCAGGTCGGCTACACGACCTCCCAAACACATTCGGGCACCAAAAGAGAAGGGTGTAGCCAGCAGCTTATCATCGATCACCTCCGCTTCGGTTCCTTTGCGAGCCTCAACGGCATCCGCCAGCCAGCGCTCCGGCTTGAATTCCGAAGGATCCTCGACATACTTGGGGTCGTTCTGCACGGAGAAGACGTTGAAGGATACCCTGGTGCCTTCCGGCACGTTGTAGCCATCGAGTTCCAGATCGCAGGGAGCCGGGCGCACGACCATCTGAGCAGAGGCTGGGGTGATTCGGTGCGATTCCCGGATCACAGCCCTGAGATAGGGCAGCTTCGTCTTCATGTTTGCTGCGATTTCCTCGGTGAGGTCTCCCGAACCAAGCACTTCACGAAGCTCCTGCCTTAGGATCTCCTGCTTGTCCGGGTTCTTGGCAAGGTTCACGAGGTTCCAGCTGATTACGGACTGCGTGGTGTCGATGCCCGCCAGCAGGAGGCTCGCGGCTATGTCTTTGATTTCGTCCAGCGGGATGCTGCCGCGATCAGTGATTCGCACGATGTACGGCTTTGTGTCAGCCGGCATGTTCTTCGACCTTTCCAGCGCCTCATCAAGCAGCCGGCACGAGTAGTCAAAGCTACGTTGGAAAGCCGTGTTAAAGTCCCGATTTACAGGATGATGACGGAAGATTCCCATCTGAAGGTGGCGGTTGAAGAGTGAAGTTCCCATCAGTTTGAACATGTCACGGGTGTTCCGCACAAAGTCCATGTCCTCGGGGCTCGCATCAGGAGACGTCGTTTTCATCTGCCGGCCGTAGAACAACGCACTGAACATGTCGAACGCCAGGCACGTAGTGAACTCATTCGGCTCTTTGGCGAAATTTGGCAGGTGGGTGGATGCCAAGTTGACGGACTCATTGATGTAGGGAAGGTAAGAGCGTGCGGTCTTCGGGCCGATAATGTCTTCCTGCACTGCGAGGCGGTACTTTCGCCAAGGCTCCCCCGTGCTAGACCACTCATACATGGCCTTTTTGCCGTTCTCCTTCATCCAGCGTTTGGCAATCCAGACGCCATCGAGGGCCCCCACCGGGTACATTCCTTCGTTTCGATACATCTGCATGTACAAATCAGGTCTGCAAACCATCACATTCTCCTCGCCGACTAGTCGCAGCCTGTAGATGTCGCCAAACTCATGGTAGTACTCGTCGTAGGCCTTGTTCATCTGTGGGCCTTTCGGCTGGGTCATGCCATTCACTCTTGACATGAAGTCGGGCAGGGCCCCCACGATCGGCCACGCCTTGGGTCCTGGAATGTCCTGCAAGCCCAACGCGGAAAAGGGACGGCCGAGGCCACACCAGCGCTGGACTCCGGGCTGTTTGAATGCTCGCATCATGGCAACCAGGGGCTAAATGATCCGAAAGACTGGAGGCAGAAGAGGGCTTGAGCCGCAGGTAAGTACAAGTTTGTACGGCTCATGTGCTTGGATTCTGGGAAGCTGCTACTGAAGTCGACCGAGCAGCCGAACGTCTCTGTCACATCCTTGCGCAAATGCTGGTTTAGAAGTCCCACCATGTGGTGCAAGCGAAGGTTCACATCCTCGCGGGCCCAAGTGGATCTATCTTCAAGCGTAGTCACCCTGGAATCTCGTGCCAAACCTGCTCCAAGCTCTGGAGACTCGGGCTACAAGCCGGTTTCACCTCTCAGTTTTCGTCACTCGTGCATCTCGAGACAGAGAAACTAAGCGGAGCGCTCCCTTCGCAGATGCACCCGTGCCGACTTAAGAACGTAAGGGTGGATCTGAAACGGTGCAATGCTTCTCGCATCTGATCGGCTGATATGCTTTAGACTAGTGACTAGTCTATTGTCTTCGGATCGGCCTTTCAACATAGCGTTGTCACTGGGGGCCGAAAGTTTCACAAGAGGTTGGAAATTGCCTGAGCTCTTCTTGCGAAGAAGACCTGAATCCACGTCTTGCAAGATACATCTCGGCCTTTCACCCCCAGGCACAGCTAGGTTTTGTGCACACAAGACCAATCCACGTACAAAATGAGCAACCGAGTAAGATAATAAGGCAGAACTGTTACTGTCATGGTCATGAACATGCAGCCTACGCTGTTGACCTCACTAACATAAGATCTGCCAGGCTCCTCCAAATCCTTCGGCTTCGCGTGGTGCAGAGGCCCGTGCGTGGACAGAAACGTTCCCAGGGCTAAGATGGTCATGGCCGGCCTCTTTGGGCACAACTTTTTTCTGCACAATACACCTTATATGTTGCAAGTGATAAGCTATGTATGTATATACATATATACACACCGTATCTTATATGTAGTACATTAAATCATAATATATTATACTAGGTTATCTTATGCTAGGTTATTATCACACTATACTGTACTATAGTCTATTATGTATATTGTACCATCCTTTGCTATAGCACATTGTGTTTTTGTATCATATGACATTACAGTATGTTACATCAACTTATGTCCGGGTTGGATTGGGTTAAGCCAGATTGTCCTACACTATACTGTGCTATATGATGTTCGAGTATGTTATGGTATGTTATAGTATATGAGCGTGCATTGTAGTATATTGTACTACATTTTCGCACCTTGAAGACATATTGTGTCATATTACAGTATCTTACCGATAGTATACTATACCATACTACATTACATATAACATTGTTTGTGCATAAACATGTATAAATATATATATATATATATATATATATATATATATATATATATATATTTATTTATTTATTTATTTATTTATATAT
This sequence comes from Symbiodinium sp. clade A Y106, assembly GCA_003297005.1. Lineage (NCBI taxonomy): Eukaryota > Dinophyceae > Suessiales > Symbiodiniaceae > Symbiodinium > Symbiodinium sp. clade A. The sequence continues at coordinate 53,125 of BGNK01000587.1, read as the reverse complement.
ATACTTGTACATGTATGTCTGCATGTATGTATGTAGATAGGTAGGTACGTACGTACATAGGCGGTATGTCTGTATGTATGTATTTACGTATGTTATACGTTATGGTTTTTCCTGGGGTCTCGGCTTCAGGGCCAGTTTGGGGCTTCAAGGCGCGGCTGGGAAACGCCCATGCGACGACGGAACTCAACTTAGGCCGCGGAATGCTTATGTATGTTCCCACTGTTACTGGGCGGGGGCCGAGCCCAAAGGATATCCGTCTTCAAACACATTTAACCTGAATTCCCTCCAGCATGGTCCTACGGATGATTGTTGCCTATGCGCACAGTATGAACCATGTGCCGTACGCTGTGGTTGCTAACAAACCAGACATACACCAAACCCAGACAAACGGAAATGACAAAACCATCCAAGCAATAACAGAAAGAAGCCCAGCAGTGCCACTTGCAGTGGACTTTCAACTCCCACAACTAGTAAGGTTGGGCTTTTCAGCACTCACTCTCGGACTTAAGGTCTGGGATTTAGGGGCTTGTTTGATAACTGAAGAAAAAACCAAATCCCTGAAGTTTCTGGGCCCCCGACCCCCCCAGCCACAGCGGGGCACCACCCGGCGGCAGTGAAGCATGCGCCGGACCCGACTGCGCTTTTGCAGCATGAAGAAGGGCGTAGGCTCCTGCACGGGCGGGGTACATGGGAAAACCAAGAGAGCAGAAGGAAAGCGTTCTGCTTGATCTCCTTTGCCCAGAGCCTCGAAGGACCCATTTCTTTAGCCTCCACCTCTCCACAGCGGTCGTGCAGTCGGGCCTAAGCCCATCGCAAGGATGCCGGCAGGCCCCAGAGGCAGGGATGGGAAGCTGGCGCACACCTCCGGAACACATGGAAGCTTTCGCCCTTCACCGGAACGAAATCCGACCACTGCGCCATCTAAAAAAAAGCGAGCAACGAGAAACCAAAACGAAGCAGACGAAGAAGTAAATGCCACATGATCAGGAGCAGCACCAGCTGCCAGTGCATCGGAGACAGCCCTGGCCAGCCTCCATGGTGTTTTGATTCCTGGCCATCCTGAGATTGGACTCTGGCCGAGTTGTGGCAGCTTTCTCGCTGCGGTGCAAACCTTACCTTACAGCTGAGGCCTGAGAAGCGTTCGGAAGCCCGATGAGTCCTCGATCATTTGCTCCTTCACTCGCGATATTGGCAGGCCCAACCTTTCTATTTTATGTTCCACCGCCCATGTTTATGCAGCAGCTTTGCACCTCTGCCCAAACAGCACCCATCTTTCATCAGCCCTGTTTGCCAAAGATCGCTGAGGGCTGAGCCGACCCTGCCCTACCCAACCGATTCAAAATGCACTGGCATCCCCCGTGCTGCAAGGAAGCGGACAAAAGGGTGAGAAGGCATCGGAATGTCAGTGGCTTGTCAATATCGGCAACCCGGGCCTGTCAAAAGCCTGAGTTTCCATTCCCGTCAAGAATCACAATGTAGTAGACCAGGACCTCGAGGGTCACTACGACTCACGCCCGAAACCCGAGACCCTAGCTCTTGCCACTGGAAAGCCCATACGCACCGCACGGCTTGCAGCATATTTCGCCTCAGGTTTAGGACACACACACACACACTATCACAGACTACATTGCCTTACACCTACCCCTGAATTTCTCCACATGTAGTCTAAGAAAGTTGCTGCAGGGCCTTGGGCTTGGTCTTTGTACCCTTCTCGGTTTGTATCCGGCTCTGTATCGCTAAGCTCAGCTTGCCAAGAAGCCAGGGAGGCCGCCCAGATGTGACACATGACCTCAACTAGCAGATAGTGATCAAAGCTCCCTAGTGTATTGAATATGCCCCATAGCCCTACTCCAACTATTAGGGTAACTCCTCTTGGGCCTCGCAGCATTGCGCAAAGCGTGCCCGTGCGAATGCGCGGAATACCCTCAATACTTACATCTGGATGTGGATCACACTTTGGTCTGAAGAAGACACGACATTGCAACCCCGATGTCTACCCACTCCACGTTGGCTCCACATGTAGGTGGCTGTCAGCATCTTTGTGGCAGAAAAACTCTTGTTGCAGGACAGGTGCCCAGGGCCTCAGCCAGTGCTCAGCCCAGCCAAAGGAAGAGTCCGGTTGCAGCCGGCAACAGAGTAACACCTGGGCTGGTGGCCTTTTTGTGATTAAGATACCTCATGGAGGTGATGACAATTCTAATATTCTAGTACGAATCATACGGTTTCGGTTTCAACATCAGGACCCTTTATGCCAGAGACTCCCAGCTTAGCTGTCATGCATATGGGCCGGGACACTACCCACAGCGACGGCAGCAAGATCCTTAGATGGACAGTCTTGGAAGTAGCACCAGGATTGTTGTTTCCCTTCTTTATCTTCGAATCTTGAAACTTCCTGGCTGCCTCTTTTTGTCTTGCAGAAAGTGTCACTCCCCTGATCCCGAACTTGACCCCTCCGTACGGCGTTGCCCACTTGAAGACATCTGGAGATCCTGCTCCACCTTCTCATCTGTGCCTGCCCTTGAGCACTGCTCGCAGCTGCCGTCACAGTTGGCTGCCTGCTCTCCACGTGTGCTCCATTTCCCCATCCTACACTGGCTCATCCAAAATGATTGAGGTACCCAGCAAAACAGTCGGGCCCCCCAATGCGGAACAACTGCCGAGAGCGGCACGCCATAACCACAACTCCCAGCATCCCGGATGAGCCCAAGCTGCCGACAAGCGTCACTGTACAGGCTGAGAAGCACATGAGAAACCATGACACGGAGCCTATGCTCCACCACAGGTCCAGGACAGTAGGAGTCACGCGGTGGATCGCCACACCTGATCCCAGAGACTCCCATGTCCCTTAATTGAGGAATATACCTTAAAGTATTTTAGGGATGCCTACTATACTTTAAGGTACATTCCTTAATTCAGGGAGATTGGAGTCTCTGGGATTAGGGGGAATGATGGAGAGTCAGGGTGTTCTCGAGTGGCTACCAAAACCGTTTTGCTGAAAGGGCACGGTATACGAGAGTTTTCCCACTCTTCGCGAGGTACTGAACCAGTGCTGCCCACTCTGAAAGATAATCCCCCCCTTGGAGCCTGCGATCCGAAACTCGAACTCCAGGTACGGGTAGGTCAGGGCAACCCAAATGCCGGCCACGACCAGCGCGGCCGTTGCCAGCAAGAACGGTACCTAAGCCGTGCTCGGGGTCTTCAAATCCAAGGCCCCAGTGGGGATACAGTGGCATGCGATGGTGCACGGATCCCTCGCACCACCGAGTGCTTTGATTTCTCTGCGGCCTGGGCATGTTTCAGCATGCGCAGTTGCTCATGCAGATGCTGGCTGGCTCCTCTTCCTTCTCGTCGATACCGCTGCTGCTCCTGTTTTGCTGGTTCTGCTCATCCTCTGGCTCCAGCTGCTGCTCGTGCTCTCCGTTGACTACCGCTGCTATTCTTCAAGCTTCATGCGACTACTGCGACCACTACTCCTGATCCTGCTCCTTGCACCACGATTACTAACTCCATCACTGCAACCATTACTACACCAGGTACGACGACTTCTCACCACTACCCCTGCCGCTGAAGAAACTCACCAACACTAGGCTACGGCGACCATGACGACGACGTCGACGAGACTGCCGCCCTACTGCAGCTGGTGTTGCTACCACTACCTGTTCTTCTGCCACCGCCGTTTAGGTTCAGGCGCCCCAGGTCTCGACATTTTGAGAGAGCAACTGCTGACCTTCGACCAGGAGACTGGAGGATTCGGATGAAGATCCTCGGGTCCGGAGCCCTCGGAAAGCTCTGCATCGTAGTCCCTGTAGCCACCCGAATGCCTTCAGGTCTTCATCGCTGTGGAGTTGAACTGTTTTTTTTTGTTTTTTTTCTGGGGTTGCCTGTCAAGGCGCAGCAGGAATTCGCGGGCTTCAAGTGTCGAGTTGCACTAGGTGTCTGTAAGGCCTACCTCGCAGAAACAAAGCATGTCATGGCATGTTTATTCTGGAGGTTGCTGCAAGGGCCAGAAAAGACATGACAACAAGTCCTGTCTTTCGACTCCAGAAGGTGTCTTTCGAACCGTCCTCTTCTCTAAAATTCGGAGTGAGGATGGAAGTTTTCTTCTTCCCCTCTAAGATGCGCCCATTGTCTGGTGATGTCTGCCCTGAGGCCCGGGCTTCATCAGGCTCGGGTCCCTCCCCTTGACACTCTTGCAAGCCTTCAGCAGTCCTTCCTGGGAGAGAGGGCTTTGGGCCTTTGGAAATGAGGCATGATCAGGTTTGATGCCAACTAGCAGGATCCTTGTGATCAGTACCCCGGTAGCTCTGGGAGCCGCTGAATCCAAGCGTCTGGCTTTGGAAGGAGGTCGGTCGGCTGCACGGACCAAGCCAAGACGAGGTTCGCCACACAGTAAGACAAGAAGAACCAGTAGCCGTTTGTAAAGTAACCACCATAGCGGATGTTATCAGGATGCTGGTGCTCAATGGGAAGGCTCGCGATGCCAACGACCAGCATCATTATGGACGGCTGAGTGAAGCGCATGGGCGCCAGCGTCATCACGTATGTCCTTGATGCAGAGGGGTTCTATGCGGGCCGCTTTTTCTGTGGTGCATGTAATCTCGCATGTCAGGAATGCATAAGTTTAAAATGGCAGAATCCGGCCATCGGACAGTTCGAGCGTGCTAGGTGGACGCACAGACAGTCGGACAGATGGACAGAAGAGAGGGTGCTCGCTCGAGCGAGAGAAGCAAAAACAAACAGAAAAATCCACAAGCGAGCATCGGCCGATCCGACACTTGAGATAGACAGATGGACATGGGTAGTTAGGCTCCTGAACAGCCCCTTTAAAATAAGGGTGCCCTTTTTCCAAAAACTCTGCTGCAATTAGGAGAAAGAAAAATTCAAAGGGCAGAAGGTTGCTGCTCAGGAACCTAGATAGGCAGACAGACAGATAGACAGGAGTACGCAGTCAGATATGCTGAACAGGTATCTTAGCAAATTAGCTGGATGGACAATAAGCACAGATCGACGACAGTTGTGTGGATGCAGAAGAAGTCACAAAAAGGCAAGATACAGAGGGAGAGAGAGAGAGAGACAAAGAAACAGAGAACGGTTTTACATGCAGGTCTTATTTTGAATGTCACTTGTGGGAACGCGGATAGTTACACCGATGGAGACTGCGTCGCATCAGGTCATGGAGGGGCAGGCACAAACAACCGAACAGATGAATCGCTTATATACAACGATGCATAATGATGCATACTAGGTCAGGCCAAGCAGACAGGCAAGCATGCTTTGTTGGGAAAGCCATGGCACAAAAAACACCAAGCCAAGCAACTAAAAGATCTAGGAAGGGGTTTTACAGCACTTTCCGGATTCGCCCCTGAACAAAACCGGATGTAAAGCCGCCACAGGGCTGCATCGATTGGCGCAAGTCCCCCGGGATGAAAGCCGGGTTTAGGAGGATCAGGAAGATCCTGAAAGCTGAAACTGTAGTCTTTGCTGGCTCCCCTTGGTTCGGTTTTTTGCGCTGCGCGGTTCCGAGACCTGTCGGTGTAGCCAAAGGCTTCAGGGGGGTTGCATTCTTAAGCACAGAGGCCTTTGATGGTAATGCTCAGCTGCTTCATCCCGGTCATCCCGGCCGAAGCAAAGAGTGATTCAGCTCGGCTCTGCATAGCTCTGCGGCTTGATTCCCTTCAAGGGTGCTCGCAGGCCCAGAATCCTAGAACTGAAAAAAGTTGGCCCAGAATCATCAAGAACTGCAGCGGGGGCAGCAACATGGCATTGTACGCAGCCACCTCAGTGGGATTCCTTTCGAGCGGAGCTATTGGGCCGAAGGCTCTAGAGTCTGAGTACATTGACGTTCAAGCTCCGAGGTTTGTGTTCCATGATTTCATGACAAAGGACGTCGGCTCAGAATGCGAAGTTCACCCCCCTCTGGCCGGCGAGTGTGCGGAACAAACCACCCACTCAAAGCATTCAGAAATGGGCGCTCAGCATATAAGGTGCTATACACGTTACTGTAAGGGTTACTGTAAGCATTCCTGTGAGAGAGAGAGAGAGAAAGAGTGGGAGAGAGAGAGAGAGATCTATCGATCGATCGATCGCGCAAGTACAAGGCGAGTCGCAAACGCTGAGCATGGAAGTTGACGTTGATAAAGCCAGCGGATAACGTCAATGTAGGACTCCCCTCACAGGGTCCAGTGCCCATGGCTGCACATCCCTAGCATATTACAACAGGGAATGGTGTTGCTAACTCTTGAGGCCCCTATATTGCAGCCCTCGACTGCTGCATCTCTGCTGCTTGATGGTTGCCCATGTACCTGCTGCTGCTTCTGGCCTTGTCGAGGAAATTAGACAAAATCGCTGTACAAGAGATCTACAGATATACTGTGGTTTCCCTGCTATGGTACCTCAAACCGAGCTCCTTAGCAAAAATGAAAGGTACCTCAAACCGAGCTCCTTAGCAAAAATGAAATGCCTTCTTAAGAACCATGTATCACGGGACCAAGCCTTGCGAGACTCGGTAGCCGTCAGCATCGTCATGAACCCACGTGACATTGGGCAAGATGCACTCCTTGGCCATTTCGACTTTCGTGCTTAGCGGCCGCAAACCCGGGAAAAAGACATGAACCCCAAACCCCCATCCCTTGTAAGGTTGAACCGCTTTCGGCTTCGGGCTGGGATGCAGGCTTCCTATGCCGAGCCAGGGCGCAGTGTAGATAAGTGGCACATGTACACCGATGATCTGACAGAGAATGCAAAGTGGGAGGAGGATCCACTGCCACCAGTAGCTGCCGGCACCTGACTCGCTCACATTACCGTTGCGGACGCAAGTCTCGCCACAAGTGACTTCAGGGAATTTACGTCTCGCAGTCGCAGTTCGGGTTCTGCTCGTCCGAGCCCGACGAAAACCACGGGGGACACTATTGGGCACACTCCTCGTTCAACCACGCCGGCTGATCTCTAAGGCAAGCCTTCTCCAAAATACAAACCTCACTAATCGCTCTCTTGAGCTCCAGTGTTGCATCATCAGCTTTACCTAAAAGCTACTAACTTCACCACCCGGGCCACAAGCTTGGCTGCCCTCGTCGTCCTGCACAGGCGATGCTTCCCAAGTCAGATGTCATGTTTCTGCTTGATCAACTTGCAGGGCCTTCTAGCTTCTGAAAGGCTTGCCTTGTCGTCGGAAGTGCCCAGGTCTTTGACCACATTGTAGCTATAGCCGCCCTCATGCCCCTCGGGTATGTTTGCGCTGGCTGACGGAAGTCTTCGTCAGTTCTCAGTGCGGCCAAGACACTGTTTGATCGTCCTGGCTCTCAAGACTTCTCCACTCCTGCCAACCAAAGCCAAGACAGACCCTCTCACTGCCGGCTTTGCTCCATCTGTCTGAGTACCGACTCCCTGGAGTCCTTCCAGTTGCAGGTGTAGAGATAAAACTGCAGCGAGGCAAACATCACCAACATGCCAAACCTCAACAAAGGCAAGGGCAGTGGAAAGTTCCAGCTAGCAACGGATATGAACATAAGACGACGGGTTTCTTGCGGCAGAGGTTCGTCGTGCAACGTAGACATGACAGGCCCATCTCCCGTTAACTTGCCAACCGGAGCAATCCCTGCAATTTCCTCATGGCTGATCTGGACTCGAATGTGACATGCTGTCCAAGTCACATAAAGAGTTGGAGCCCAGGAAACTCGTAGACCACGAGGATGCCATGCTGGTCCTCGGAGGCATCACCCTCTTGCTCACAAGAGGGTGTTGCGCCTCCAAGCCTAAAGCCGTCAACCCGAAACTCCAAACCGTCGGCCCCCAATGGACCCAATGGCATCGCTCATCTAGCATGCATGCACGACCACCTTTTGTAGTGGCATACACAGAAACTGCAATCCTGGCCATCACTCTGAAAAGCCTCTGCGGGAGTGCGTCATGTCATAGCTGCCTCCGCGGCGATAGTTATGTGAACAGTGAACATACTCGAATAACACCAACACCTTCAAATGATGTAGCTTTCCCTGGCTGGATGCTGCTGCAGGCAAAACCCTGAACCGAAATTCATCCCAGCTCCAGGTCTGTCCTCCGGGTCCCAGCGCAGGTCTCGGAAAACAGCATGGTTCTGCACCGCTCGCAGGGCCACGGCGAAGCCGTGGAAGAGAGCGCCGAAGCTGGCTAAGTTCATCTCTAAGCGCCAGAGCCTCGTAAAGGTGTAGGGGTTCATTTCAGGACCCCCCGCGCTCTTCGGTTCGGCACGGGTGGTCGGGGACCGGGAAGTCGCGAGACGGTGTGCGGCGCGGGTCGATGACGATATAAACGGCTAAGACGGTGCTCCTGCGGAAGGTTTTTGAATTCCCGGGTTGACCTTGTCCATCCGGGGCTAGGGTCTAGCTTAACTGACATTGGATGCTGCTGCGTTCACGCGGATTCATTTTCGTCAGCTTCGGATGAAGTTCTAGCATCCTCTGAAACTTGCGAGAACTGGCGAACATCGAGTTCCTGCTTGGTGTTTGGAAGTAGTGCAACTGCTCATCACGATAGATCCGAAGGTAGCACGTGATGACAGATGTGAGCCCCTAGCCCCGATTTTACAATCCGTCGAGTGCCCAAGAAAGGCCTGATTTGTGGTCTCTTCGAAACTGCTCACGGGGCTTTGTGCCGACCACTGACGCACGGCCAGTGAAAACCCGGACCCGGACCCTAACATTCATTCTAGCCTCCCAAGGTCTGCCATAAGCTTCTCCTGTCGGCCCTCACACTACCCATACGGCCCCTACGTGAGGGACACTGATAGCTTGACAGCATGCTTTGGAAGGTTGGCAAACGGGTGAGAGACGAAGCACTGACACACTCATACCGGGATGCTTAATACAGAGAGAGCAGTGTCAAACTTAACAGTCAACTTAAAGCTTGAGAAACTACGGCTCTAAAGCCCGCCAAGAAGCCAGTTCCACGCGCAGAGCACAGATATTACCAGGAGGAGAACCCCGCTCACGACCCAAGTCATGTCGTTCGTCGCAGAGCCTTCACATGCACTGCTTCGGCAAAAATACCATGCGCTGCATGTTGGCAGTCGATGCTTCCTGAATTCCAAGTTCATCTGATTCAAGACAACCTCGTGAAACTAAGAGCGCATTCCTAAGCCTTACTTCTACCCTAAACCCCTTTCCTAAACACCACAAGCCCGAGACTGACTGCCGTTTAAACGCGGGACATGGGCCTGTGGCAAAGAGAATGCAGGACATGGAGGTCGCCAGGCCATACCTGGAGCTTCAAGAAGGCCTTTGCCCGGCTAAACGCCCAACACATGCATTCGCCATGGTAACCATATCAAACAGAAGCAAGAGAACAGCCAAGACACATTATGACAACAAGGACAGCAATCGCAACACTACTGGCAATGATAGGTCTCGGTTTCATCATGACCATCAGTAGAAGCAGCCATGGCAAGAACAAAAAAACAGTGTCAGGCCTGGCTCTTGTTATCCTTATAACTCATGACAATTCAAACATATGCCGTCTGCATCTTCCCCAACCCGAAACCTGCATCTTCGGGCCGAGGCTGCAAAATGGGCAAAGCCCGGCGCCGCCGAAGGCTCGGCGGCGCTTTCGCCTCCGGGGACTCGGCGTCCTCGCCCTCGGCGAGGAAGTGACCAGCCTCCTCGGGCTTAGGCCCTTTTTGCTCGGGGATCCCGGGATCCGGGGTTTCGGGTAAGAGCAGGGGTTTCGGGACCCGTGTACAAAATTAGATCATGCGTGGCTTTGTCAGACACATGAAATTCAAGCCTCAAGTATCCTGAAAATCGTGAGCCCGATCCTTGCGTCATTTAAGAGGTATTCCGTGTTGAAGGAGTCCTGTTCTCTGGGCCGGGAGTTCGCAAAGCGTTCGCACAGCTGGTAACGTGCTGCACGCATTTTGCACCTTCTGAAGACACTCAAAAGTTCACAGTTCCGTCCTCGAAGCACAGCAGGAGGGTCCCGAATATGAGACCGGTGACCCACACCGTCGCGTAGAGGATAAAGGGAGAGCGGTAACCGCCATCGCAGCCTGCTTCTCATGGGAGTTTCCGAAAATAGGGGACCCTAATATAGTACCCTAAATTGTAGGATCCTTATTACAAGGACCCCCAAATAAGGTACCCTAATTTTCGGAAACTCCCTATGACCAAGAACGACGGAAACGCTTATGCACCAAGCCTGCAAACCACGTATTTGCACGCAGACATACCCAGCGTGCTTAATTAGGCAATGCTCTTTCAGATATAGAGAGAGATGCGTGTGCAAATTCAGAAGTGCGCATAGACGAGTTCATGAGTTTGCACATGTATCATACTCGACAAGATAAACATGTGCATATGCCGCACACACACACACGCATGCAAACAGCATCCAAACAGGTACACATGCAGCGGGCTCGTCAACACATTTTCATGCCACCGTGCCTATGTGGGGATGGCGAACAAACTTCCCTACATGCTTAGAGAGGATTGGAGGCAAATCTGGATGGGCAGTATTCCGCCTGTTGAGCGACAATTTGTGCACTCCTTGTCGGATGAGCAATACCTTCATTTACTGTTTATGCCCGTGAGTCTGCGGCGCACACCTGCTGCGATATGTCCGCACATAACTTTCGTGTCCAATGTATGTCAGGCTCAACATTCTATAGCCCTGGGCCTGGAGCCTCATGCTCCGTTGTATGGAACTGCAATGGGTTGTGATATTTTCACCGGTACATACTGACCGGATTGACGGTTGTTTCAAGACTCTTGCTTGCTTGCTTCATGTCTACGAAGAATCAGAAAGAAGATAACCGAAGGTGCAGTCAGAGGTGAGAGTGAGAGGTGAGCGTAAGAGCGAGAGTGAGAGCGAGGGCGTTCTATGTGACAAACCCGTAGCCAAATAAATGCTTGCACCCACGCATGCCTGACGCCGTATTTGCCTAAATCCGACATATGGCCACACAAAAACCGAAAACTCAATAAATGGACGAGACAACATGTTCGAAGAAATGCACACCACTAATTCATAAACACGAAGAGGCTAATGAGCAAAAAGAACACATACAAGCACACGAATCTGCAATGCACAAAGTCTATATCTTGCATGTACTGGCATCTGCATACACATGCTTACATACGCGTGTGCATCAACACTGAATAGAAGGCATACAAGCATGGCGGCACACTTGCCCTTTCATCCGTTTGCAGCATTTGCACACAGCTTTCATGCACCGCAGCGCCCACACACGCACACACGACACAGGTGCAAACACGCATACACCTACAGGCGTCTGCCGTGCACATATACATCTGTTGATGGAAAGCCAACCGAACAGCAAGTAAGTACAAATAAGGCTCAGCTACCAAACACCGCACAGTCCCCCCTACCCGCGGACTACGGTGGCCTGCAATTTGGCTTGCCAAGCCCAGGGTCACGTCCTGTGAGGTGGCGACACTTTTGGTCTTGGTGCTCAAAGGTGGGGTACAGAGCTTAAACACCCACGGATGTTCAGAAAGAACTGGCTCAGAAGAGAGGCGTCGTAGGGCGTCGGACCCGCCCAGTCGATGAGCATGGCCGCAAACCACACCCTTAGGTTGAGGTCGCACACTCGCACGCAGGCAGGCACGGATTCATGAGGTCGGGATCCCCACCTTTATGGGGTTTATGGTTTGGGTCTTGCTGTCTCGTTAGGTGTAAGGATGTTCAGGGATTAGCGGTCGTGAATGCCATCACTACTCACTTCTGGTTCACTGCCACTGCCGCCGCTGCTGCTACTTCTCTTCCTCCTTCCCCTTTTCCTGCTGCTCCTGCTGCTCCTCCTCATCCTCCTGCTCTGGAGCGGGTGGAATGTCGTGCCCTGTACGCCCGAACCCCCTACAATGGCGGAGAATGCTCTACCCTGCACCCGACAGACGCTCTTGGTGAAAAGGCTGGCAAGTTGCAGGGCGCAGGAGACGCTCTGGGTAAGAGGCAGCGGCTGCCCAGTGAGGAGGAGCCTCTCCACCAGCCAACAGACCTCGAGTCTGTCGGTATTGGTCAAAGCAAGGGTTATAAGGGTTATAAGGGTTTAGGTGTGCATAGATTTGGACTTTGGAACTTAGGTGGATTGAGGATTGGACGGATTGACTTCTGACTACAAATGGTTCAGGGTTCAAGCTCGAACACTTCCTTTCTCAGCTTGTGCTTAGCAGGTCGCGAGAACCAGCAGATTCTGCACGAATGCAGCGGCTTTGCCCTCGTCCTCCGCTGAAACCTCGGAAACCGGGTGTTGGTGGATGTTGGTGGCTCCGAACGATGCATTGCGACGCGGGGATCTTGCCAAACTGTCACGGAGGAGTCATCATGTGTGAACAACGTAGAGTTCCAGCAAGGGCAAAGATGCTGCAAGTTGAGATCTAAGCCTTCATATCCTTAATTACTCACGATGCGAAAAGCAGGAAATCTGATCGAGGGTACAGGTTTGGGGTGCCTGAAATTGACTACTAAATGGCACCAGCTGAACAAGCCAAACCTAGGGAGTTGTGCAGCCCGCATGCCTGAATGTGCCCTTACCTGGAACTTCGACTTCAACCCCGGAACACCTCTGTGTTGCATCCGCGTTGTGGAATTCTGGCCAGAAAGTTGTACGAAACTGCCCTAAAAACCCTAAACCCTAAACCCCTAAACCCTAAACCGATTTCTGGACCTTCCACCGTCCAAGGTGCACCCATCAGGAAGGGCAACTCTCCCAAGACCAGGCCGCAATAGAGCAGCAAGGCGCCGAAGGCGCCCTGCGCGCTCCTCGTCACGAGTCACGACCCACGTCGTCTATTCTGGGGCCAATTAGTCAGCAGGTATGTCTTCATCAGCTGCAACAGGTCATCTTGCAAGCTTTAGCCGCCTACCGCATTCGCGCTACTACGAACCATCGCATGTAGCAAAGGTGTCAACAAGGCTGTACAGGGCTTGTAGAACATGGATGAGGAAGTACCGGGCGACCATCTAAAGTCTTAAGGTGTGCAGTTTGACGATCATACCGTGGATCATTGTCATAGTTGCACTTAAACAGAGCAAATTCAAGCCGCGACTAACAAGAGATAATGCATGCCCCGGGGTCAAGGACAAAGGTAAGCAAAGGACCAAGATAGGAGCCAGTGTTTGGAATGGACAACATGGACAAGCCAAAAACAAACCCGACATCCAAACGCACCAAGCTAAAACAAGATCCGATCCAGATCTCCACAAACAATTGTCGACACGGTTGCAGCTGCGAGGCGCACAAAAATCATCATCCACCTCTGCTGACGGGCTGAGGCAGCTTCAGGCCAACACTGAAACTCGAAAATGATCTCTCTCTTTGCTTGCTTTCTCTCTCTTTATCTCTGTCTCTCTGTCTCTCTGTCTCTCTGTCTGCTCATGTCGTTTCGCTGGACTTGGGGATCTGGTGCCTTCGGACTTTCAACGGCCCAGCCACCATGCAGCCGTCCTCATCATCCTCGAATTCTTCGTCATGCCTCTTAGGCCGCGTTTGCCCTTAGCTGAGGAGAGAAGTCCGTGTCGCATGGAATCTTCTGGCCACATCCACGAAGGCTGCGGGAGCAACAAAAACAGTACTGGTCACCATTGGCAACCACCACCGTCGTCACCGTCGCCGTCGCCGCTGCAAAGCATGATGGACAGCAGCATGATACTGAAGGTCGAGAACTGATGCAGGCGGCATCTCCCAATCACAACGTCCACTTCCGAATCCAAGCAGCTCAGAAGAGACAGCCCGCATGCAGAAACCAGCCTTGGTCTAAGCTTCGGGAGCTTCCGGGCTTCGGTTTAAGTTGGGCTTTTGGGGCTTTGAGCTTCGGGATTCAGGGGTCTTCGTGCTTCTCGCTATCACCGGGGTGTCGGCTATGGCCTACGGAACGGGAACATCGGCATTGCAGAGCTCGGTTATCGGAGATTCATGGAGGACATCAAGCCGATCTCAACCGCCAGCCTCTCCAAGCCGAAGCAGAGGCCGAGCAGTAACACGATGCTGCAACAATACATGCAACTATTACCCAAGCCATGCATGGCATCAGCAACTTCTTTTCTGTTGGAGGAACGCTGAGACCAGTGTAAAGTCTGGATATGTCGTACATCTGCTACCAGCATATAGGCTGGATATCATAGACCAGACTCACCCTAGAGCGACACCGAGGCAAGCCCCCTTACCGGAGCAAGCCAAGCAATCAAACAACCTGCCGTCCACAGCTCTGCTTGGGCAGGATCTAAAACTGAATGGCCGACGTTCACAGAGGGCCGCGGAGCTGCATTTTGCAAACCGCTATTGCCCCGTAAACAAAACATGTGAAGGGAAGCTGCACAGAACACCTCAGGTGCTGCTGCAGCAGGGCTGCTAAGTGCGTCTACAGGTGTCGGTGGCATGTCTTTGGCATGGAACAGTTTGGCAACTCCGGCTAGGCACATGAATCTGTGAGCATGCACACCTTCGGACACCGGCACAACCCGTGCTGCTAAAAGCTTGCCCGAGCACAAAATTGCACTAATCCGCACCCATCTGTAATGCCTGACCCGGCTCTTAAAGGGGAGCGCGCCCGCCTCAAAGCCAGAAGGGCTCTCCCGCAAGAATGCGGGCTGTTGCCGCTTCCTTCGCCTGATCAGCTGGTCGCTGCTTCTTCTTCTGCCGTGCCGCCGCTTGCAGTTGCCTTCTTCGCGCAGTTGCTTGGGAGGCTGTGCAGAAATGGCAATGGGAACACTTGTCGCCCTTGTAGCACCCCGCCGCTCGGAAGGCAAAGGCCACACAGGGGTGGCATTCCCCCGCCCTGTGGAGCCGAAGCTTCTCCAGGGGACTGGCAGCGAAAAACCTCGATTTTGAGGTGCCTTCCGTCGTTTCCGTCGGTATCGGAGACTCCGAGAATGTGCTGCTGCCAGGAGAGACTTGCCCTGGCTCGAACTGAAGACCCGGAGGGAAAGGAATCTTCAAGAGGATGTACCTTGAAGTCGGCGAAGTGTACTGAATCCCAGGAGCTCTGGTAGTCATTGTGTCACGGCCCTGGAGGCTTGTGACCTGTGCTGGGCAAAGGTTTGAATTAAAGAGCTTGAGCCGTAACCAAGGGAACAGGCACAACTGTGTCTTGCCCATCATAATCATCACAGAAGAGGCAGGCAAGCTTACTCTCTTGCAGACTCTTTCGTGAGGCTGTCTGTGTCCAGCCGACACAAAAGTCATGGCATCAAGCATGCATTCGGAGCCAAGTGGTTTCAAGCAGAGCATATAGCTGGAGTACCTTCTGGACAGATTTCACGCACGACAGCCCTGAACGACTTGTTTAGCCATAGACCGCAAAAGGGTTCGATTGAGCTGAGGAGCAGCGAAACCGCTGAAGCCGCCACTGTTGCACCGCGTGGAATGCCCGGAAGGCCATACAAAGGCATTGGGAGGAGGGAAGGGCGAAAGGAGTGTCTTGCATGGTTACAGATGGCTAACGCATGCTAAAGCCGTTTCCGGAGCTGTTTTCCTGCTGTCATGTGCAAAGGTCTGATGCTGAGGGACAAGCGAAGGGTGTCAACTGCAACTGCGTGCTTCGAAGCACATTGGGCACTAGTCACTAGTGAGAACGGCTGAATGTCTACACTGGAAACACAACACTGTGCGGATTTGGCCTTAGTTGCTCGCTTGTTCCGCAAATCTGCGTTTGGTTTGAAATAGACCTGACATCGTGGCTGTCGCACACCGACGCCTTCATCAGTGCTGCAGTCATTTTGCACTCCTTCGAGCCATGCGAAAAACCAGATGGAGACCGGCTACACTGGCTACTAGTAGCAGACAGCCCTAGCTGACTCTAGCTTTCAGGTTAAGGGCCCATGCTGTGGCAAAGGGTGTCTCCGCTCCTCACCATGGAATCTCCTCAGCACGCCAGTCGAAGAAGCGGCCCGTGTGTTCCATTGTCCGAGAGGCAATGATGGCCAAGTGGTTCTCGGCCTTCCAGCAAAGCATTTTGGCGACATTACGCTGCGTCTTGAAGCAGTTGCTGGCAACTTGCCCTCCCGTGGGAAGGGAATGTCAGCGCCTGCAAGCAAGGACAGTACAGTCTGCCCAAGCAGAGTGGACTGCACCCCAACCGTCACCCTCAACCCCAGCCTTCATCCTGCAGAGTCCGAACCCTCATATCTAAGCTCGCGGCTGCTTCGTCCACGTCTTGCCTCGGCGTCTCCATGCTATTCGAGACTGGAGACTTGGGTCCATCTGATGTTGGACAACACCTAACCCCCATGTTGCCTTGAATCTCCTTGCGGACCAGAGCGCACCGTGTACTTCGACCGTGCCCGTGCAAAGGCACGTGTTAGGTCCTCCGAGCTCTAGTTTTGTATTCGGATGTTTTCTTGAGTGGGGCCCTTTGGCAAATCACAAAGCCTTCCTAAAGCCCGCTTGAAATTTGGGGGCTGGGGGGCGTTGATTCCAAGGGCGGCTCCGTGTCGACGGTGCCCGGGTGCAAGGCGAAGCAGCAGACCCGGTGTCGGGCGAGCTCTACAGAGGCCGTCCGCACCACCTCAGAGAATCTTCAAGCTCAAACTTGCAAGCTGGTTCAAGTGATCTTAAAACTGACAAGCATGGTCGAGAGTTCGGTGGCTTTCCAGGCCTCAAAGGCAACTCAACTCGCGCCTGGTTCAGGGCGGCCTTACTGCTGCGGTAGGAGTACCAGCCGCCTGCGGTGCAGAGAGGCACAAGGGGGTGCAGTGGGGGTTGGAGTTTAGGGATGATTTTTGGGACATTTAGGGGTGCTTGGGGTTCTGGGTTTAGGGATGGCTTAGGGACGTTTAGGTGTCAAAAAGCCAGAGCCAGGGCCTGTGGCATTGTCGCCGATGGAGCCCACGCGAGCGCTGTAGAAGACTGCTGTCGACTTCGGCGCCTTTGGTACCAAGGTGCCTTCCGTCTCCGAAGTTTTGAGGAGAGGAGCAAAGTGCTTCAGGACCATCAGGGGTCCCAGCACGTTCCTTGGCAAATCGTCCGGAGGGGGGTTGGCAGGGGAAAGAAAAAACCTCCCTAAGCCCTAAGCCAAAGCTCCTTGCCGAGGTGCACTTTAAAGGTGTAGCAGATCGCCTCTGGATCCAAGCGCTGCAGGCTGTTCTCAGGGATGACCCCGCGAGACTTGTCCTGCCTCAGCTCCGAAGCAATGGCAAATGTACAAAACCCACGAGGCATGGCCTTTGATATCTGTGCCAAGCCGCAGCAGCCCGGCAGTGTGGCACAGAAGCTCCAGCCTAGTCTGTTTTCGGCAGTGCTTCACTGTCATCTTGCATGCTTAGGACCGAGGAGAAGAGAATGGTGTTTTCTTGCATTGCGGAATGACACGCGGCCCTGTCAGGTCCTTGAGGTCTTGAGACGCTCCCTGAAATGCACCTAACCTCCAAAGCTTTCCAATCATCCCTCAACCCAAAGAGCTGCCAGAGCTGCCAGAGCACCCAGCAGGCCGGCTGGGCGAAGCCAAGATGCCGTGAGCGCGCTCCGCCGCATCCGCGACACTGCAGGCGTCCTTGGATTGCTGGTTCTCCGAGCGGTTCAGAGTGTTCCACTGGTTTTTCGCCTCCTGCCCAGCTGATCGTGCTGTTCGCGAGCTTCGACGAGAAAGTCGGCAACGCACCACACCAACGTGCCAGCCCAAGAGCACCCAGGAACCCTGCAGAATTACAGGCGTAGCCGACAGACATTGCAACGAAGGGAAGGTGACATGCTGTGCTCCAGATGGAGCCAGGTCCTCAAAGCACAAGCAAAAAAAGAAAAAGAAATCAAGTGCGGCCTCTTTCAGTCTTTCAAAGCATAGCGTGTTCTGACTTACTTAGTGATTTTCTCACACACAAACACACTCGGGCTGTTCCCGATCAGAGTTCCACGTTTCTTGAGGTTGGGCCACTTGGACAGGAAGTAGCGCAAAATCGTTGGGGAAAGCAGCTGCTTGAGTGTAGTGTAGCATCAAAGGGTTTTCTGGGTGAGGGCCATACTAGCCGGAGAACATATGTAGGACTGGGTTAGGGTGTAATGCAAGGGCATGTGGCGTGTAGAGTCTAGAGTCTAGAGCTTAAACAGAAAATGCAGCCTGCACGTGCTCTACACGCCTTCCAAGAGGACCCCGTAAGCACTCCTCGACAGAAACTTCGACCTCCAGCAAACGTGCCTTTTTTGCTTCCCGGGTCCGCATCTGAGTGACGAAAATCGAAGGGCCCCTTTCAGGGCCCCATTCAGGCGCCGGTGTCGGCATTCCCAAGCAGCGGCTCCCTGAGGCTTTCCGAGTCCTCCTGCGACCAACAAAAGGCCCCAAAAGGCCCCAAAACCTACGAGGAAGAGGAATGGTATGGACTATGGAGCAGAGAACGGAACAAGAAAGTACGCAGAAGCATGCAGAAACCTGCACCGAAGAAAAAGGCAATTTAGCCATCAGGATGTGCCCGATCCCCGAAGCAGCTGATGACTGGTGGCACGGTTAAGATGAAAAAGGCTGTGCCACTCGCCTGTTACGATTCACTTGCACCACGCTCTACGACGATCATTCGCTCAAACTTGTGATACGCGAACAACACACGGCGATGCATCCTTTCTTCCATGCTCCACTGACAAAGAGGTAGACACGTTGTGAAAACCCCTCGGTGCTGAAGACGCAGGGATGTCTACTTTCTTGCCAAAGCCTCACAGTGACTGACATGTGGCAGCTCTCCGAAGCCCCTCTGGCCCTCTCTGAACCGAGAACTCCGACCTCTCAACGCCAGGTTTTTCGGCCTTCAGGACCATGCTCTTGAGCTTCACTGAGAGGCTCGGGCCCAAAGCGACGAAGGCGACCCAGGCCGCGAAGCCGACCAGCCGGACAAAGAGGGGCAAGGCTCCGAGATCCTTTCCAGGCTTTCGGGTCTATTGGAAACTCTGACATGTGTGGCAGCTGTGGCTGTGGCTCTGCGGATGAGCTGGAGTGGCTAGTTGTCATGCAGTCAAAGTCGAGCCGGAGTTTGGCAAAGGAGCACAGGTTTTCGCATCTCAGCAGGATGCGGGACCCTTTTTGAGATCTCCCACTCCTTCAGATGCACGCCGTTGACGTAGGCGTTCACGGCATCGGCCCAGGAGCGCCTCAGAGCTGCTTTAGGCCTTGGGCCTTGGGGCTTGGGCCTCGTCAGCCTTTCTTTAAGCCTCCTCCTCTTCGATGGGCTCCCGCATCGCAAGCCACAGTAGCGAGCACAGCAGCTTTTTCTCCGTCCTAAACGGTTTAACAAGCGGTAGCTTCGCCGCTTGTCGCCACGGGCCCTTGCGAGGCAGGCAGCTTGGCCAAGGGCTTAGTAAAAGACTAAAAGCAAGGCGCTGCCCGGTTGAAGCGAACACCTCTCACGACCGTGCCATGCCTAGTCTGGAGTCTAGTCGGCTGCTAGTAAGCACACCCCCTCGGAACCTGTCGCTCAGCTTGGGCAGGTGCAGTTCTGGTCTGCGACTCTCGGCCAACTCGTTTCGAGGTTAGCCCTGCAAGACGACAAAAAGAATGAATGAGGCAAAAGCTGCAGCCTTCCTGTGCAAAGCATAGCTGCTGACTGTGATCGCCGGACGCGTCACCGTCGTAGTCATGGACATCGTCATGGTATCTGTCATTGTCACAGTCTTCGTGGCAGTTTCAGTGGTGGTGGCACTGGCGGTGACGGTGGTCGCGGTGGCAGTCGTCACACTCACTGTGGTCATGGTGTTCGTAAGCACCGTAGTGGCCGTGGTCGCGTCAATGCTAAACACCAAGAAAGAGTCGGAGTCGTACCCGGTCACATAAGCATATGCACCAGCGATCGCAATCCCACGGGAATCGCGCAACGCGGGGTGCTGGCAATTGCCTGAGGTTGCTTGGGTCCCTGATGTCGGTCATCGTCACATAGGAAAGGTTCCCGACGATCGATGCTCTCCGCGCCATCGAGGTCGTCATCCTTGAAATGGCTCGCGACCGTCAGGTTGTTGGGGTTACTGATGTCGAGCGCTGTCACGGCGTCCTCGGAGTAGGCAGGCACAAACGCGTAGTTGCCGGCGATCGCCACGTCCGTGGCACCGTCGAAGAGGTCGTCGTCTTGAAGAAATCCCGCGATGGTCAAGTTGGCTTTGTCGGCGATGTGGACCGCGACCACGCCTTCGTAGTCGTTCGCAGCCACAAAAGCATAGTCTCCAGCGATTGGCACCGTCCAGCTTCGAGTCAATGATGGAGCTCACGACGCTTGGATTACGCGGGTTGCTGACGTCGATCATAGTGAGGGATCCTTCGTCGCCGACCACGTAGGCGAGGTCCCCATCGACTTTCACACCGAAAGCAGCCTCGAGGACGCTGCGGGGGTTCTCACCGAAGAAGGTAACTTCGTTGAGGATGCTCGGAGTGCTATGCCACGGTGCATAAAGCCCGAATTGCAGGCCACGTAGGCATGGCTCCCGGCGACGGCTATGTCCCTCCCATATGCGAAAGTACTTGACTCTAAGAAATCGTCGGTAATTTGGACAGCACTGAAGATGGCGGGGCTGCTGGGGTTGCTGATGTCAACCGTCACAACACCATGTAGCGTGGAGACGTAGCGTAGTTCTGAATGATCTCCAGGCCCATGGGTTGGTTAAGCACGGTGAAATTCGAGAGAACGCTGTGGATAGTGATATTAGACACGTCGGAGACGTCGAGCACCACCAATGCACGGGGTCCCTGTGCGGTCACGTAGGCATGGTTCCCCACTACAGCGCGTGGAAGAGCCCACAGCAATGTCGCTGTTGCTGTTCGAAGTGACCATATAGGCAAGGTCACCCACGATGTGAATACCTCTGGCTCCGTTCAGCAAGTTGCTGTCTTGGACGGCTGCTGCGACGGTGAGATTGGTCGGATCCGTGATGTCGAACACCAATAGGCTGCTACGCCAGGAAGAAGCAACATAGGCATAGTTTCCATGGAGCACAACCTGATCAAGCCCATTTATCCTCATCCAGTTGTCATTCACTGAGCTCGCGATGGTCAGGTTGCTTGGATCCGCGGTGTTGACCGACACAAAATATCGGTCCCTCCCACGTAGCTCTGATCGCAATGCCTTTGGGATCGTTCAAGATCTCGCGGTCCTTGATGGACCCTGCCAGAGTCGGGTTGGTCGGATCCGCGATGTTGAGCACCGACAACCCGTCATCAAACTGCGCTGCAATGTAGGCGTAGTCGCCCGAGACGGCAATTCCATAGGCTCCACTGAGCTGAACGGGGTCTTGAAGGACGGCCACGACGTCTACCTTGTCGACCCTCGCGGATGCTTCACTCCACATCATGCCAATTTGAACCAGAACACCCAAACCCAAGATCGCGGTCATGGCATCAACACCGTGGCGAAGGGAGGAAGCTGATTTGGCTGTCTTTGCTTGGGATGCAGCAGCTTGAGCCGTAAAGGGTTTCCGCGAGTTTTATGTGAGCTTTTGTCCAGGTGCACAAGCCTCCTCCCTTTTTGGGCCAAGCTGCGGAAAGGTGAGATCCGAGAGGATCTCGGCAAGGAAGAAGACCAGGCTGCTGGAGACGAGCAGGCCCCCGGCGGCGTAGCCCAACAACTAGCCAGGGAGACATGGCGATGAAAACACATCAGATGACTTCGAAGCAAGCTGCATTTCAGAAAGTCGCCTCGCTCGCCCGCTTGCCCCCGTAGCCCGTGGCCGCCACTCCCAGAGCCAAGAAGAGGAGGTACCAGAATCTCGCGGAACGTGACAAGCCATGGATGTTAGGACTGGGATCGGTGTCGGTGTCTGCCTAACTTTTCTCCCACCAAAGAGATGCAGCTCAGGGACGGGACTTGAGCCGGAATCCAATCCTGCGCCCAGGCCGCGGAGAGCTGGGCGGCGAGGAGACCAAGGACTGCGCCAAGGACCTGAAAATGACAAAGATGTAAGGAGTCTGGGGTAAAGTCCGGAAATGTGCGGGGGTGGTTCATGGTCCTGCATTACCGCTGGCCGGTGCGTGGGCTCCACCTGGCTGACATAGCGAGGCTGCAAAACCCATTTCTGACTCCGAACGTCCTCTCTCTTTGAGCCCAGGGGCCAGCTGAAAGCCAGTGTAGCCAACCACGGCCGCCGCAGCGGTGAGGAGCGCAGCCTCTTCAAATCTCTGGGAGAGCTCGGAGATCATAAGAACCATCAAACCATCGTCGACACATCATCAAGATCATCCTCTTTGTCATCCTGCCACAACCAGATCCAAAAGCTTAGTCTCCACTAAATCCGCAGCCTCGGGTCACACACCTCAGGCATGGACCAAACCTCGATCCCGCAACCTGCCTGGAGTTCAACCCTTTCCCCGGCCTCACCACCCACAAGCACAGAAAGGAGCAGGGACTCGCCGCCTTTGCAAAGGAAAGAGTAAGCAAAGTGAAGGGGAAGTGGTGTTTGGGCTCTCGCACTCGGATACCCCAGGGTTCAGGCTTAGGGGATGAGAAAAAGGATAAGAACTCAACCCGGTGCTTAGGACAATCAGCAGCTTCTATTATTGACCATCACCGTGCCGCAAACGTTGTGACTGATTACGACGCGGACATCAGCTATGGTTCGACACGGCCGCACACGCAAACCTCCATAAACGCTGTGTCCCTCTTTGTGCCCCGCCTACTGACAACTTTGCTGTGTCTGAAGAACACTGAAGATCTAAAACCCCAAAACCCGAAGCCTCCGAAAAAGTCGCTGGAGTTCCCGGCACCGGCGGCACTTGGAGTAGTTGTGGTGGCAATACAAATGGCAGTAGTAGGAATCGTAGTAGGGTGGTAGTCGTCGTCGTGGTGGTGGTCGTGGTAGTGGCTTTGGTCCTGGTCGTGGTAGTGGTCGCGGTGGTGGTCGTGATAGTGGTCGTGGCGGTGGTGGTCCTGATGGTGGTGGCGGTGGTGGTGGTCGTGGTAGTCGTGGTGGTCGTGGCAGTCGTGGCAGTCGTGGCAGTCGTGGTGGTCGTGGTGGTCGTGGTGGTCGTGGTGCTCGTGGTGCTCGTGGTGCTCGTGGTGGTAGAGGTGGTCGTGGTGGTCGTGGTGCTCGTGGTGCTCGTTGTGCTCGTGGTGCTCGTGGTGGTCGTGGTCCTCGTGGTGCTCCTGGTGCTCGTGGTGCTCGTGGTGCTCGTGGTGGCAGCAGCAGCAGCACCCACGCTAGTACGAAGAATAATGATAAGAAGAAGATGAAGAAGCAGCAAGGGCAGCAGAATGTACTAGTGGGCCGGATTGCATTCAATCTCGGCTTGGCCAACGGCTTCAAGCTCTAGGCTCCTGAACACAGGAGGCGAAAACAAGGCCTTGTACCCGGAGTTAAGAGCCAGCAGTTGCTTCTAAACTGCCTTTCGCAGTGTGCTTATAGGCAGGATCCTGCCGCAGGGGGTGGGTGTGTGTGTGTGTAGGTAGGTAGGTAGGTAGTGTAGTGGGGGCCGTATTTTCTCATCCGAAAACCCATGCAAAAGGAGCTGCTGCATCCTGACACTGAGTCTCAAATCGATTTCGAGGCACCCCAGCCCTCGAAGAACTTCTGTCCTTGGCTGATCTTGGTGCCTCCTTCTTTTTGTTCTCCTTCTCATGATTATGATCCTCATTATTGTCATGTTAATTGTTATTGTTATTGCTAAGCCGAAGGCTTCCAGGTTCAGGTCGACGTGTTGACTGCAGATTCGGAGGGGCGGCGGTTGGTACTGACTTGAAGTCCCTTCACGTTCTCCTCTTTCCCTCCCTCTGTCTCTCACTCCCTCCCTCTCTCGCTCACTTAAGCTACAGGTTACAAAAAGCCTCGAAGGACGAGCGAGAAAAGGGAGGCAAAAACAAAGACAAGCGTTAGAAAAACAAAACTGCTTGCACCATGGCTCCGGCCGTCATGCCAACCCCCAGAGCCACGAGCACTAGGCTGGCCGCCAGGATGAAAAGCTCACTATCCAAGCAGCTCCTGTAGCTTTCATGGAAGTAAAGCTGGAGTGGAGAAGGATGTAGCTTGGTTTGGAACTAGGGGAGGCTGCTTCTGGCAGGGAAGCCCTACCTGCAGAACTGGAATGCCTTACATCGAAAAAGATTCCAAGGCGCACGGCACCCAACAAGGCCGCGAGGAGGGCCACGAGGTTCTGGCAAGGAAGGCCCTTGAGCCAGTTGAGGAAGAGGCCGATGCCGCTCTGCACCCAGGCCTCAAGCGGAGAAAGACTCGGGACTCAGCATCACGATGGGGTTCTGTAGCAGGCTTCTTTTGCGGGGCATCGGCGAGTCTAGCGGCTCGGCCTAGGGTAGCCCAGCCTGGCGTTCCGGCAGCACTTCGTCGGCTTTGCTTTTCAGAGCGCTGGCCTCCTCCTCGGCCTTTTGCTCCAAGGCCTCGGCCTTGTGCACACGGCGCTCCAGCTTCGTCCGCCGCTCCTCCGACTCCGCCATCTGGCTTTGGGTGCCATTCAACTGTGACTGCAGGTCTGCGACCCGCTCCTGCGATTCAGCTATAGAGCGCTTGGCTGCGGCATATCTGAGCTTGCAGTCTTCTGACGTGTGCTGGCTCTCGTTTAGCAGCTGTGCCTGGGCTGAATGGTTTCGGATTGCATTTTCAATCACGAAGTCCGCGACCATGATCCGCTGCATCTGCTGGTGAATCTCTTTCTGCAGCTCATGGACAGAGTGACCCGAACCGGAGCTGTCACCGGCGCCGGCTCCCGTCGCGAGCACTGCCACGGCAGCTAGCCATACCGCCATCCGGCCAACGGCCCAGGGGGAGAAACCCCTTGAACACCGCGCTGCGGAGTGGGAAGGCTGAAGCCGCTGAAACCCTGAAGATACAGGCAAGACACACATAAATAGAAGCCGCAACCCCTGCCCAGCCAGGGCTCAGTCACATCCATCTGGAGCACGCTGACAGAATGGGGAAACATCCTTGAATTGAAGCAGGGATCGAGCTGATTGGGGATCACATCCCGGCTACACAGTACTTTGTCAACTACAAAAGCACTTCACCGCCACATGACCCCCAAAACCGCAAACTTCTCCGAACTCGATGCACCGATAAGGCCCCCAGCACCTGAAACCAGAGGCCTCTGTCTGAAACCTGCAAATCTCACCTCGCGACGTAGCCAGCGTGTGTCCCTGAACCGAGCCCGAACGCTTGAAACCCCCACGGCTGAGCCTCTGCAGCTCTGCAAGGGCCGCTGTAGGAGTGCGTGCTGCACAAAGCACAGCATCGCCGCGGTGAGCCTTGACAGTGATCGTATCATGAAGAACACAAGGAGTGTTGCTTAGACTGCTTCCCCCTACTACGGCGACGACAAGGATGACAACCACGGTAACTTGCCGAAAAGATTTGTTGCTGCAGCTGTCACTGGCACACGCAACCAAAGTATCAGCAGGAGCAATATGTTTCTTAGTTCACTCGGTTGTTTTTCTGATGCTGGGCTCCCCAACCAGCCGTTTCGCCAGCGCCAGACCAAGCCCCCGGGAGGCGCCCACCACACAGGCGCGGCGCATGCCAAAGCTGTGCCGGTTGCGGTGCTGGGACTGTTTCTTGGTCAAGTCTGGCGCTCCTTCATCTTCCGTGTGATTGCCAATCTTCTTATGCCGTCCTTTTTGGCCTCCAGCAATGCTTCTTCTGCCTGCTGGTGCTCTTGATACGTATGCCTCTTGCTGGGCAGTTGCTCAATGTTGCTGCCTATGATGTTGCAGCTTGATTTGACAGTGCGGGAAAGACTTAGCAGGTGCAAACACCACCCGTGGATCCTATTCTTGTGAGTCTCTCTACCACCATGAGCCATAGGTTCTTGTAGCAGGCGTGTTACTACGCTCTCGCTATACTGCTCACTGCTGTTGCTGCTATTCCGCTGGCATTGGTGCTATCTAGAACTGTCGCATACACTGCATGTTGCAATTGTCTCTGGCAACCGGCTCAGTACCCGAAATTGTGCCATTATCATAGTCACCCAGTGACGATGGGATTTTGCAGTGCTGCAGGGATCACCATATCCATGCCGGGCAGTAGTATTCGCCAAAGGACGTCAAGCCTGCTGCGGTTCTTGTGGAGTCTAATCCCCTAGCATGAATGCCGCATTGGAGTGCTCAGAGATGGCTGCAGATATGCTGCCTCTAGCCCCCTGCCCGAAGGAAAGACCAGAGCCAGTTGACAGCACAAGCCCACCATATAGACGGTGGGTTCTATGCGCGCATAAGACGCAGCCAAACGAGGAGCAGGTGCTGCTGTGCTATGCGTCAACATGCATCTAGCCTTCAACAAACAGCTCGAGCGATGAAAGTTCACATGTTGCAAAACAGACAGCGCCTCTGACATCCCGAGTCTCTTATGTCACAATTGCAGTAGGGCTTGCACTCAACCTTGTCGACTGCGGGGATGATGACTATTTTGGCACGCACCTGGAATGCAACGTGGGCAAAAGCCAATGCAAGCACTGGAGGTCTGAAGTCTGGAGGCTAGCCTGAAACGGACTTTCGAGGTGACTTGAGAAGCGGCCTGCGCTACATGATCTTCGGCATGCTTGTCGGCACGCTCCTTCAGCCTCTGGATTGCTGCCTCGGAACGGTCGCCGACAAATCGAGCCAAGGGCTTGGTTGATTAGAAGAGGCAAAGGGATTACTCATGCAGTGTGCTGAGACCTACAGCGGAACTCGTGGGACAGAGAGAGTCCGTGACATGAAACCCCGAACCGAGGAAGCCAACCTCCACGGCTGCGTCGACCTGCTGAATCTGCTCGTCCCCGCAGATGTAGGGCGGAATGCCATCCTCGTGCATTCTGCGTTCAAACCGTCCGAGCACACTGGGCCCACAAGATGGCTGCAATCACACCAGCCATGGGTCGGTGCAGTTCTATGAAGTCATGCGGCCAGAAAGAGCAAGCTAGGGCCACCAAATCGACAAGAATCAAGGAATCGCTCCACTCATAAAAGATGAACCCAGCAATACTTCAGCACGAAAGAGACCTTTGCTGCCCGTAAGGTATTCACCTTCGAGCCTGCAATCTTCACTGGCTACAGCTAGGTCGGTAGCTGAGCCTGTGCCTGAAGAGGCCTTCCTTGCAGAATGAGAATGCATGAGACGACGAAGAATATCGAAGAAATTGCCAACTCGAGTACAAGTCGAAAACTCAGTAGGGTGGGGTGTTGGTTTGGCTTTGCTTGGGGCTAGAAGGGTTTAAGGATGCTTAGCTCGGATGCGCGAAACATCTCTTGGGCGGCAGCCGGCTGATGGGCCATCCGAACCAGCCACCAGAGGTCCTTCTCCATGTCCTGCAGACTGCTGATCTGAGACAAGGCCGTCTGAATCGTCCCAGGTTTTGGACCCGTCTAGTATATATGTGTATATATATATAATTATACATCTCTGTAAATACAATATACTATGTCAAGGAATCCCAAGGTATCGAAACAACCAAAATTTAAGCCCTCGAACCATTCAGATTCGCAGGAACGCAGCATGCATTCTCTTGGCACGGCATGTACGAGAGCTTCAGGAAATGAGGGACACTAATTTAGAGGGATTTCAGAAACTCCCGTATTGGAAAGCTGAAGAGACTGTCAGCTGCGAGGGGCTGGGCCGAGAGGTACTATGAGATTGTATGATCGCGTCAAAGAATTTCGTCGAGTCTGGCTGCGCATCACAGACATGTCATGTAGAGGCTTGCATAGCATGTGGGCCCTGGCTGCACTGACAGCGCTTGCACAAGACCACCCGTGACCGTGGGGAGTTGTGAGGGAACGATTTGAGGTGGATGTGATGCCCGGAACCGGCAAACGACCTCCATGAAGAAGGCGATCTCCTCCAAAAAAAGGCCGACCTGCAACCAAAGCCCGGCAGTGAGTCGTTTGTTGGGGGAACCTTTTTTGATCTGAAGACCGTGGATGCGATGAAGGCTTCGGGCTGCCAGGAAGGTGTCTCCCCAAAAGCTCGCCGCTTCAGAGGAGGTTTCGGGTGATTTCGGATCAGGCTTTCCGGCTTGCGGCATGTACCCAGAGACTCCAATGCCAATATCCCTTAATTAGGGGAGATACCTGAAATCATATTAGGGATCCTCTACATTATTTTAAGGTATATTCCTGAATTAAGGCTCTGGGTAGCAATCCAAGCTGTAGGGACTGAGGGGGCCTCCACTGCTCAGAGGTCCTTGCCGTCCGACACTTCAACGGTAAATTGAAACTATGCCGTTCTTAGATGCTCGGATTGGTGTTTCTGGTCAAACATCCCAAATGTCCTGCGCCCGGTTGTCTTCGGTATGGTTTGCTTGCAGTGGGCTTGAATCCGCCTCTTAAACCTTTAGGGGTTTCGGCTAAAGGTTTAGGGTTCAGTGTTTCAGCCCTTCGTCGGAAGCCCTGAACCGACCCTCTCAGCACTCTGGGGCTCCATGCAGTGACCTCCTTGATTACCGGCCTCAATGGATCCGATGCCGTCCCAGAGTTCTTGCTCCCCATAATAGCGGCTTAGGGCTTGTAGGGTTAGGGTTTCGGGTATATACGTAGAGATTTGCGAGGAATTAAGGAGGACCCAGGAGCGCGCCACAACTGCGGAGAAGTCCGTTTGAGCAGGAAGGTCCAACTGTTCTGCTCGGCTACATTTTCGAGGCAAGATTGTGTGCAGTCAGAATCTTGTAATTCGGCTGGCCTTTTCGATGCTGGCTTCTGAACTTGATGGTGTGAGTGTGTATGGGGCGTCTGGGTAAAGCTGCTGGAGCTTCAGGGGCGACCAACTCCAGGCGAAGTACGAAGCCTGTTGCAAAAAGGCGCTTAGGGTTTTCCCCTCTAGGGTTTTTTGGTATCCAAAGCTCCCGGAAAAGAACCTTTGAAAAGAGTCCTTTCAGTAATGCCTGCGAACGACGTTTTAATTGCCAACTGCCGATCCTTCACTCATCGGAATGTGCTTCGGCTAACATCCATGCACCAAACCCGTTCCCTTTCCACAACTTCTGCTCGTCGTCGCTCTAAACGCGTGCTCGGGCTTTTACCAGAAGAAGAAACCAAAGAAACACAGTTCGTGCCGCTTTCATTGTTCGGCAAAACCTTCCTGGAGCATCTTTGAAGATTGAAGGGCCACATCGATGTAGAAACCCCGACACATCAGAGGTTCCTGCATGGAAGCCGGAGAAAGCTCTCCTCTGACTAGAACTATGACAGCCAAGCACCCCTCGTTGCTAAGAACAAGCACGAAAACATGACGAATCAAGACCTAAACACCACGCGACCTCTACCACCTTCAAAAAAATCACGCCAGACTATGCCAAACCCCCCATCCCATCCCCATTCCTCTGAGGCCCAAGCTTCTCACCAACCTCTCGTGCTCTCTCGCAGGCGAGCGTTCCATGGTTTTGGGATTTGTATGAAAGGGAATTTTTGATGGTCTAGGGTGTCGGACTGTTGCTGAATCCAGGAAACCCTCGACTCTCATAGGTCAAGTCCTCACCCACACCCGTCGTAGCAACTAGCAGGGGAGAGGACATACTTAGTACTTCAAGTGCAGTTCCTTTCAGCAGGACTCCTGCTTGCCCACACCCACACAAGATGCCGTCAAGAATGGCCGATGTCGGAGGCAGGGGAGCAGTGATACTCTACCACCACCACATGAAACAAGGAATAATGATGCAAGGTGGACTCAAGGCCATGAATTTGAAAATTCTCTTTTTGGCGTCCAAGATCCCAACCTACTGCCAGCTCGTTTTGGGCGGTCTGCCCTGCAGCCGAGGGCTTGATTTAAGGCTTCAAAGTTTCGGCGTGCAGCCTTTGCAATCTGACTATTCGCGTGGTACAAGCTTCGAACTTAAGAAAGTGCGGACAGTTCCGTTGCATGGGCAAGGGAACACGTGTGTTCTCCTGCGACATGCTGCTCCAACATAGACCCTGAAGCTTATGCCCTGGCCCACAACCCCACTCCAAATCGCTTTTGACACCACAGTCTCGTGCTGCTCGATTCGATGCATGCTGAGACGAATAGAGATTGAGCTGTCTACAGCCGTAGGCTGGCAGCTACACGAGCTTCCGACACCGCCCAACACCCGGGATTTGGAGACTCCATTGAAAAACAATTCTTTTGGAGATCAGCTTGCTCTTCGAGAACCGCTTGCGCTTCCTGCAGAAATCGCTGAATATCCTTCTCCAGCACAAACTGCCGGTGCAACCTGTGATGGTACACCATGTTCGGGTACAGCAGTGCTCCGGTCCGCTATGACATCCAACATCTACACGCTCGACCAGCTTTTGCAAGGATCATCAAGGATCTCTTAAAAGGACATCTCATTGTGACATCACTGCAGTTTTTTTGTCCTGCCGTCGTAACGCGACTTCGTGCAACAGGGTGCGGGAACACCTCGTCTGCTGAGTGCTGGGTCACTCCTAGCTCCTGCAGCATCGCGTGCATTCCTGTGCCCACATTGGCCCACATGGTTCACACGGTCGACTCATTTGCACCCAGCGCAAGTCGGAACCACAAGACGTCCGTTTCCGAATTCTCAAAGGTCGCAGTGCTTCTCAGACTCCACGCTGGATGCGTCGCCCGGTTCGTCGTTTGGCTGTGCAGCAGCAGAAACCCGCATCGTCCAGCGCGGGCGCGGTCGCGCACTGAGCCCCGGCGCCTCGTCGGTGGCGAAAGCGGCTTTCTTTTGCTGCTTCCGGCGCATCTGCAACCACGTGAAGAGCGAAACCAAGCCAATAGTTGGTAAGATCAAGGCCTGAAGGACACCTGGCAGGGACATGTGCATAGGTCCGACTCCCTGGAACATGACTGAGCCCGTCGTGGAGTCGTAGTTCGTGTCCAGGTTGAGCAGAAAGCCAAGAGCAATGGAGTAAAGCAGCGGTAGCCAGAAGCGCGACCACTTATCCACGGCCTTGGACTACTCCAGCCAGTAGCTGTGAGAACACTTCGCGTTGTGGTTCTTTGAGGAGCTGTAGTTCTCCGCGCCCAGCTTGATCTCCTGGAAGGGCGTGGTCCAGATCAGATCCAGGCAGATCTCCAAGAAGTCGCTACAGTCGAAGAGAACTTTGGGACTCCAAGCGGCCGAGCACGGTGCGCGAGAGCGAAAGGTTGACGAAGCTCAACATGCAGGCAGCCTCCATTGTGATCAGGCCGTTGGAGTCGGAGTCAAGTAGAAGAGGCTCTCGAAGATCAACTTTGCAGTGTCCGTCTCGGACAGCTTGCCCTGGGAAACCATCTGGAGTCGGCCACCCTTTCTGGCGCTTTCATCCAAGAGGCTGGAACGCTCACGGTTGAGCTGTCGGTAGATTCGCCCTGCGTTCGACTGTGTCGCGGTGTTTCCTTCGAGCCGGCAAAGACACCATGGAGCGAGCCAAGCGAGCCAGGCGGGGAGCAAGTGATCATCCATATGGAAGGCGAAGAAAAGCACGGCCATCGTTTCGATCAGACTCAGGCAACAAAACGTCGTGTTAATCAGCATGAAGAGATCGATCCAAAGCAGCTCACCGCACACAGGAACGAACTTCGCAACAGTTCCCTTGATGACCCCTACAAGGAGGAGCAAGGTGATCCCGAAAGACAGGCGCTCACCGACCTCGTGCGACATAAAGAAGACACCAAAGGAGAGGTAGGTGGTGAGCACCGTCGGAAAGATTATCAAAAGCAAATAGTAAAAACTGGCTCGGCCCAGTGTGATGGTGTACTTCACCAGCGTCCATGGTTCGCTAGGGGAATTTGCATCGAAGTTGATGGTCTTCTCGACCTCTATCGCCTCGATGCTATACTCCTGGTATGAAGACCCAGCCGTTTCCTCTGTGGATTCCGCATAGCCTCGGCCCATAAGCTCGATGCCTTGGAAGCCGCCAGAAAATGTCCAACCAGCCCAGTACATTGAACACTTCAGATGGTCGAAGGGAAAGGCGACTAAGCCAGAGAACTTACAAAGCGTGTCTAGCAACCCGGGCCGGCTCCAGAACACGTTTCCGGCACTGCCCACAACAGCATTCGTGGTGTCGAGCGAGAGCTCGGTACCAACATTGGCATTCCAGAGCTGAATGTCAGGCAGCCAAATCTCTGAGTTCTCCCTGTCAGTGTTGTGTCTGCTCAAGAAATGAACCTGGCTTATGTTGCCGTACTCCGCGGGATTCCAGCTCAGGCGCTGATCAATCCAGCCCATGCGAACCCAGACCTTGAGGCGCATCTGGCCAGTTGAGTCATCGAGCCCTTGTGCCTTGAAGAAGTTGATTTGCATTTCAACCTCCGTCCCAGCGCCGCTGTAGTGTGCCAAGCGATCGCTTTCTGGAGGCGCAACCCTGTCATAGTCCTTCCTTAGCTGCCCTTAGCATACAAACAATTTTAAAAAATGTTCTTTTTAATCCCCTTCAGTTATAGAAGTTATAGTATGAGAAAAATTAAACATAATTGACATAACTCCTAAGAGCAGTCAAGCTTCAGCAGGTCGCCGCGCAAACGCGAGGCCTCCCAGGCGAAGGGCTTTGTGAAGGTCGCATCCCACGCCTTCGGGGTCTGGAAGGTCAGAAGAATCAGGAGCGAAAGCCGGAGCGCAGGTAGCGCAGGTACCATCGCCTTCTCAGCGCGTCGGCTCGAGATGCATCTTGAGCCGCATGTATTTTGAGCTTGGACTTGTACACAAAGGCAACCTACATGGGCTTAAGACTTCGGATCCATGGAGTTTCATCGTTACTCTGCCGATGTCTTTGGAGGCAAAACGGCGCTCCAATCTCCGACGGGCCTGTTACTACATGTCATGTATTCATACAACATGTTGTCCTGCTGTTTGTGCACTGCTCATCAAAACGCTTGGCACTTGGGCTTCCGTGTGTCCTCCCTGCTCCCTTCGAGCCTCCGTTGGTTCCTCTGCCTTCTGGACCTCAGCCACCTTCGCCATGGCACTGGGGTCGAACCTGATGGGACATGATGGGGCGCTCAGGAGAGGGAGCAAGCAAGCTCTCGGGCAACGAGGGAGCCCAAAGAACGGCCCGTCCCGAGAAGCTCTCAAATCGATAAAAAGGATGGTCCATTCCAGGGCTGCTTCTCCAAGAAGACTTTGAGCCTTCTGAGAGGCTTGGGCCACCAGCCAAGATAACATGTTCTGAGCAGTCCGAGATCGCGGCTCTGGCGCATTGGCGTTCAAGCCGTTGCTCCTCGGCTCGCGGCGTGAGCTTGGAGGAAACTTTGTTCTCTTTTGGCTTAAAAGCAACTTTCAACTCTTTTCAGGCCACGTTTCAGGTTTGTTCGTGCAAGGGGCCAGATTGGAGCTTTGATGGGCATGGCGAAGCATCGAAGCATGGGATGGGGCGATTCAGAGGCCTTATAGGTGGTAACGGGCCTTACAGTAGAGCCTAGAGGAGATGTGCAACCTGTTCTGCAGATGAGCTTGTGATGGTGTCATATCAAGCCTTTGATCCGTGTTGTGGATGCTTCGGACCGAGTCCCTTGCGGTGCTGTCTGGCCCTGGCCAAGCCCCGGGTACGTCTGCGCCATCTGCGACTGCCTTCGAAGATTCTGGCACATCTATCTGCTCCGCCGTAATTATGAACAAGCTCCGAGGCTCTGGCATGCCACCACCCATCTGCTGCATGGCGGCCAT
The DNA here is from genome assembly GCA_003297005.1 of Symbiodinium sp. clade A Y106. Lineage (NCBI taxonomy): Eukaryota > Dinophyceae > Suessiales > Symbiodiniaceae > Symbiodinium > Symbiodinium sp. clade A. Next base: position 19,676 of record BGNK01000587.1, on the reverse strand, counting down.
CTGCTGCATCATTGCAGCCATCCTCATTTCGAAATGCGTTCACATCGCAATCCATCGTGATTTCGAAAAGCATTAAGGCCTCAAGGAGACACAAACAGATCGGTCGCTGCAGAGATTCTGCAGATTCTGCATCTGCTGCATCTGCGATGTCCTCGGAGTGGGCATCATTTCTGAGTTCTGAGTTGAGAAGACTCGGGGCGCTGAGAAGCTCCCCACCCCGCACAGCACTACTCACGCCACACCAGCCATCCCAACTTCGAAAGATAGCACGCATGGAGGTTCGGGCCCCGGCTGCCCTTGATAGCCCTGCGCCTGCCCCTGCATCTGAGGGTTCCTCGGCCACCAGTCACCACTGGTGGATATTTTCGGATTTAAGCTCACAGCTCTCACCCTGCCTGGCGTATGGCAATTAGAAACTACGGCGCTGTCGACAGGCAACACTCTCGCAAGCTGATAGCAGACGCAGGCATTCCAAACCTTGTGACACGTGGAAGGCAATCAGTACAGAATAATGGCCTGTTGCAAACATGTTCACCTTGAACTTCAGTGCTGCTTGATGGGAGGACTAGATGCCTGAAGTGTGTCTCCAATTGTCGAAGTTGTCGATACCTACATCTCAGCCATACGTTCGGCGAAACATGTGAGGGCCAGGTATTGCAAAAGATCAGAGCCTCAGCAAGACCACTGCTCGTGGATCAACCGGCGTTCTGCTTCACGGATTACTAGGCTCGGCCGTGCCTTAACAGCTCCCTCTTCGAAACATGCCGTCGGAGCTCGTGGCATCTGCAAAGAAGACTTGGGCTAATGGCTTAGGGAGCAACTCCGGGAAGTCTTAGCCAAATTCAACGGAGAGGCATGCCGCCCATTTGCTGCTGCATGGCCATCTGCTGCATCATCGCCATCCTCGGGGTCTCTCCAGTGCCGAATATTGGGGCCTTAACCAGTAGGTGTGGTTTCGGGAAGTTTCGGCATATTCTTTGTTTGGGCAGTGTAACAAGAAACTCCGGCTTCCATACTAAGCCTGTTCTATGATGTGCAGAAACCATGACAAGTGCCATCTCTTGGCCGTTCTGACCCGCAGCAGGTTTGCTACCCAAGTCTCTGCTGCTGCAGTTGCTGCTGCATCTCCCTCTGCTGCGATGACATGATGACCTTGGTTGGGGCATCCGTTTGGGGCAATTCACGGCGTAAGACTGTGCAGGAGTTTCAAGTTTCGAGATTGTGAATGCTTGGGACGAGGGCACTCAACCCGCTACTGAAAGCCAGCCCATCCGACCATCTCCCCAGCATCTTTTGCACAGCATGCGAGCAACGGCGTGTCATGTCTTGTTGTGCTTGGACTAGGATTGAAAGGATGGCGTCTTCACGGCGGCTCCGGGCCCAGGGTGCTGATCTTCCAGTGCCTCCATCCTGGTCCTAGAAGATGCCAGATGCACTGAGTGTTCCTCAATTCTTGCAACCACATCCAGCATCTCTTTGTGCAGCCTTTGGCTTGAAGCCTGGAGCTCCTGCAGCTGCAGCCTCATCTGCGCGTCTTCCGCAAGGGTGGCCTCCTCCATGGCACTCGCACGAAGTGTCCGATCCATCCTCTCCAAGTGAGTGACTCGACTGGCCAAATCAAGGGCCAACTCCTGCATCTGAGCTTGGTGGCTTGACAGAGTCGACTCCTCCTCGGCCTCGGAAGCTAGTTTGGTCAAGAGGGCCTGATGCTTTGTCAGGCCTCTGATTGTATTCATGGAAGTCTCCAAGGCATCCTCCAAGGCTCCCATCTTGTTCTGATACACCTGCACACTGGCCTGGACTGCCTCGAGTTGGCTGGCCAACCGCTCCTCCACGCAGCTCAGGTGACGAGCCTGTGCCGAGACGGTCTCCTTCGCACCGGCCGTCGCCCCGAGAAGCTCGCCCAACTGCAGCCTGAGAGAGGACCATGCACAATCAGAAAAATTCAATATTCATAGACATGAATCTGTAAGGCCACGGAGCTCCAGCTTGGGAAGGCTCCTCTCCAGCTGCCCCACGCGCGAGTCTAAGCCTGCAGTTTCGGACACTGCACAGTCCACAGGCCCTTACCCTTACGATGTAATCGACCGCAGCCTAATACGGTCGGTGATGGTGTGCCAAAGCCTACTCTGATGGCGGGCTGCTCAACACGCGGCAAAATGCTTGTACCCCAACCCTGAACCGTAATTAGCAAGAAGACTTGGGACTGTATTCTACCGTATCCTCACAGCCCATGAACTTAGGGATGTCTTGGACTACGCACGCTGCGAGAGCAATACCTAGCTTTGTGGCAATAAAAAAACAATAGGTTCCGCGGGATCAAGACACTTTCTTTCACAACTGTAGTAACTAAACAAGAGGCTACAATGCTGCGACACAAGAGGGCTTAGCAAAACTAAATATAAATTTACTCGTGTCTGGAATGAGCTATTTGTATCCCCTGCTCTGATCTAATGAAGCCAACATCACATGGCACAGCTCTAATGAAGTCTGGCATGATCGTGCAGCTTGGCCAGGCCTTGAGGAGCGTCGGGTGCCAGCTTCTGCATGCACTGGTCTAGCCGCCTGTGGGCGTCCCGAGCGGAAGGCTGGAGAGATGGGTCAAAATCTACATCTTACTTTCTGGTCGCATGGTTTTCGCTTCGCAGTCTCAAGGCGCCTCTCCAAAGAGGCCAGCTTCTGCGCCACCTCCGTCTTCCAGGAATCTGCCCCATGCGGCGTAGATGCACTCATGGCGATGTTTCAGCGGAGCACGAGATGCTGCGGCAAAAGCTCGGAAACGACACCTACTCTTTAATCGCAGAAGTGTTTGCAGCCCGTGCAGGCACAGGCAAAGGATGCGCGATGCTCTGCAACTTGGAATTCTTGCGAGCCACAAGAAGGCGCGCAAGCAACGCCGCCCCTGACACAAACGTATATTGTGATTGCTGCTGCTGTTGGTGACTTGGTTGACTGAAGCAAAGTGTCCATGTATTACTGGCACCAATTCGCAGCATGACTCCAGTCAACACCCCTCGCACTGGTTTAGTCGTGGCCGACTGACGTTTTGCCGCATTTACTGCTAATACCAATATTATATATTGTATCTAATATACCAATATATTATATAATTATATATTATATATTACACTACATCCGGCAGCCTTGCTACGATTAGTTGTCACCCTACCTGTTTGTCTGAGAACTGCACTGCGGCCTGGCAGTCAGAATCGTAAAGCCCAAACTGGCTGCTAGGACTCGGCTTACAAACGGAAATGGCAATGTCAGTCTATAGAACTGATGCTTTCGCCTTTTTACAACTCGACTTAATGAATCATAGACTAAGATGGAAAACTATGCTAGTCTAGACTGCTCGTCGCATCCCGAAAGATACTTCTCACCTGGTAGCAGGCCCCTGCTAGGACTCATTGTTTACGATCCTCTTTAGGAAAGCATCGGGATCCGTTTGAATATGTTGTAACTGTTGTAATGCCAGAGCTTCGCAGTCGAACCACCCTGACCCTCGGACTCGGACCATTGCCAAAACCTTCAAACGAAATTGCCTCAGGGTCCCGGACGCCAATCCCTTTCTCAGGCCACGACCAGAGGAAATCCCGGGCGCAGATTTCCATCAGCTTACATACTATGGATTTGCCATGCATCAGAGCCACAACGGCACATTGACGGTGTTCGGACACTCGCACTCAGACGCCATCAGGTGAGGTGACAGCTACGCGAGTGCCTGTAAACATACACACCCAGAGGGATTCGTGATGTTCTTGGCCTACGGGCTGCAAGCTGTGCCTCAGCAGACCACGCAAGGTATTCTTGCTGAACAAAACAGTGACAATTTTGGCGACTTCTTGGCGCACCTTTCAACCCAAAGCAGCTACAGGTGTCAATGCTTCGGCGAGCGCATGGATTTGTTCTTGGAAAAACTCCCGGCCAAAGATGCTTCCCCGCTCTCAAGCCGTCAGGAAGCCAAAAGGCTCTCCGAGTAGCACAGGCTCTCGTTTCGGGGGCTTTCGGGCGGAATTCGTAAGTGCTCGCTTGGAGTTGCCACAGTCATAGACGTTAGGGCCTATGAGACATTGAAGAATGCTGCCACAAGTGAACCCACAAACCGCATGACAAACCCGAAGACCCAGTCAGAACAGACCTTAGTACCCTTCTGGGTCCCTTATAGTAACCGTTTAAAGGAACCCTGCAAGAGACAGCCTTTTCTGTCACCGGCGCTCATGCAGGCTCGAAGCCCGGCACATCTTTGCCATCGGCATCTCGGTGTCCCAAGATTTCGTTGAAACGCCGCCTAGGGCACTTGGAGCAAAAGAACGGCTGGGCTGAGGCTTTCTAGGCTTTCCAGGTGCTGCCAGGCTGCCTGACCGCATGCCAGCTCACGGATTCAAACATCTCCTTCGCGTTGCCAGCTCGCGCCACCATCAGGGCGCGCATGCCTAGCGGCGTCGACCTTCGAAGCTCTAAGTTCAAGCCGCCTTCCACGGTCAGATCTGCCACCGCCCAGACCCAGCCACTCTCATCGTCGGGGCCAGTAAAGGGTTCACCCTTCTGCATGCACTCCTCTTTGGAGCCCAAAACGTCAATCTCTCGAAGCAACCCCATCTCGGAATCTTTCTGACTGCCTAGAGTCTACACCTGTGGGACTTATCCCGGGCCTCACTTGGTCGTGCCGCAGCATGCGACTGGCGCTTCAGGATGCTGGCTTTGGAGTTTGGGGCAGGGTTAGGGTTTCGGGTTTAGGATTTGCCAGGGTTTGTGATCAATCGACAAACGATTACCTTTCTAATCAGGAGTCACAATCGAAATTTATACCTGGTGGCGAAAACGAATACAAGTCAGTAGGCATCTGAAACTTCATGTGAAATGTAAAGATGACTTGGTGGTTTCTATTTCCAGAAGGGTTTGGGGCCTATTTAAGGAACCCTCAGGAATACTTTCTCCCGGCTTCTATATTCGGGCTTAGCACTCCCGCATCACACTCCGTGGCAGTGGTAACGCTGAGTAGTAGCATTGCGCGGTCGCATGGTGCCTCTGAACATGCGTCGAAGCAAATGAACCCTCATGGCTTGAAGCACCCTAGACCCCTCGATCAAGCAACGAGTGAAGTCCTTGAAGGATTCGAAGGCGGCTTCATGGTCTCCTCGCCCGTGGAAGTCGCCGTCCCCGAAGCATTTTGTGATAAGATCCCTCTCCAAACCTTTTGGAGGTCCGCCATCTCCACCGAGCGTATCTAAGTAGAACCTGAGAAGCAAATGCAGCAAATGGCTTCCATGTCTTCCCGACCCGCTTCATGTCGTGAGCACCGAGGTAAGGTACAGCCAAGGGGCTGGTTTGGATCAACTGGTGCATACTTGGCCTTCTTCCGAGAAACAAACTTCACTGCGGATCGGGCCACAAGCTGGCCTTCTCGACTAGGTCGGCTTATCACAGTGCCAGTGAAGCACAGGCAGGCACCGAAAGCACAAATCGCAGCCGCCACAGCGCGTCGGGAGCTCCCCCTTCTCCTTTCCATCTTCATGTGCTGCACCGGTGCCTGGCTGACTGGTCCTCCTTGAGCTGCAACAGCGGCAGCAGAGTAGCAGAGGCGCTGCTGCAAGCAAGCATGCGATTGACGGCCGCATGCATGCCAGAAAATACAATGCACTCATTTCGCGAGTTTTATCGTATGAACCTGCTGTAGGGGCCGAAGAATGGCAGATATTGCCAAGAGCGGAAGGGCCGAAACTTCCAAGAAAAGCGCTACACTGGCCAAACCAGGCACAGAAAACCAAGCATCCACACGAGAGCTGACAGCAGCATCACTGCCACCTTTGGTACACTAAGTTGTGCCTGGCTCTGCTCTGTTAGCAGAAACCGTCAGATTCAACAAAAGGTTTTCTGCCCTGACACCGAGAGTCACCTCAAGCTACGTGAGGGCCGTCGGGCAGCATCAAAGGTGCAGCAGAGCTTCACAAGAGGGTTTTTCAAACCGAGGGGACGGTGAAGGCTGAGAGCGGCTACTCATGCCGAGACCTTCTCGGACACGAGTGCATGCTCGGCCTCTTCGACGATCCTCCTCATGGTGTTCACCGTCTCGACCGGGAACCTGAAGTGCTGCTAAGAAGCGGTTGCCATTCACAGGCAAGGCTAGCAATATCCACCCTACCCCACCTGACCCCGTCAACGCCCAAGCGGCTTTCCCATGGCACTCTCGCTGCTGAGCATCACGGCGTCGGCCCCATCCAAAATGGCGTTGGCCACGTCGCAGGACTCTGCACGGGTCGGGAACGGCTTGTCCTCCATGGAGGCCAGCATCTCCGTGGCACACACGGCGTACTTTCCAGCTGCCTGAGCAAAGCAAAGGTAGGAACAGGACCACCCTGGAAATGCACACGGGGACTTTAACCATATCTGCTTCGAGCCTTGGTCTTCTTGATCATCATCTTCTGGGCCATCCAC
>BGNK01000587.1:0-13090 GCA_003297005.1 Symbiodinium sp. clade A Y106 | reverse complement strand
TGGCGCGTTGTGTGACGTGCGGAGCTGACGGAGGCTGCGGGTCTGAGTCGAAGGCTTCAAGCCCTCGACGTTCTCGATCTTGGAGATGACCTGCAATAAAGCCATGCTGAAAGCCCTTCGAGAGTTACTGAGCTGGGGACTTGGAGGAGGCTAGTGTGGCACAGTCAACAGTATGCACGATACAAATATATACAAATCTGACAAGAGAGACACTGATAAAGGCAGCAATCCTGTTGATGATTCCTGCCTTGATGTCTTTGCCTCCGAAGTGCTTGCGGCAGTCCTTCACATCATCAGCACTCCTTGCCNATACAAATCTGACAAGAGAGACACTGATAAAGGCAGCAATCCTGTTGATGATTCCTGCCTTGATGTCTTTGCCTCCGAAGTGCTTGCGGCAGTCCTTCACATCATCAGCACTCCTTGCCGTGAGAAGCGGTCGCTTCACGACGAGCCCTGGACTGGACATCTGTTACGACACTTTTCGGTGATATGAGGCGGTTGGTGCCATGTATCTGAACGAAGCTGAGGGCGATGTAGTCCGCATTGTTGGGGACTGCCCAGTCTGCGATGTCCTGCAGATCTGCAGATGGGACCCACTCAGATGGCGCAAAAGTCACAAGATTTACGGGCCTTGATCTCACGCTCTCCCACGACGGGGATGTCCACCTTCACGCCTGCCACACCAGAGAGGTCTCGCGAAGCACCACAAACGGGAGGCTTGACGGCCTGGAACATTCACGTTCTTCTTCTCACCCAGCTTGCAGTTGTTGACCACCTCGCGATCCACAGCAAGTTGAAACATGCCGAGAAAGCCCTCGCGTCCGACATGCCCCCTCTCAATCCTCGAGGCCTTGCAGAGCACCTCGTCGTCCTTGGCCTCCGTGACCTCCAGAATGACGGTGCCGTCCTGGCAGGAAACGCAAAGCAAATACCCACCGAGCGACGCCCCGCTCCCATCGGGTCCTGGATGAGGATGCGCTGGCCCGGCTTCACACTCTTGGGCAGCTGCTCGTAGGTGATTGCGACCATGTTCTCGTCGCCCTGGCACGTGCGTGTAGCTAGTGTGCATCTGAGCCAAAGCCTCGAGCTCTGGAGCCTTGAGGCTGTAGTCAGTGACAAGCTTGAAATCCTCGTGCGTGCAAACAGAGCAGTCCACAGCTCCATCTCGAACCTGCTCTCAACAAGCCCGGCCTGGCCAGCTTTCAACTCCTTCTTGGAATTGTAGACCTGCTTGTCAAGTCTTCAGGTTACTACCGATTCTCGGGGGCCAAGGGCCCAGGACGCTCCCGATACACTGCTCAAATCCTGCCGCGACTTTGGCCTTTGCTCATAAGAACTGCAAGGCCCCCTGAAGCACACTCCTGGCAGAAAAAAAACGCCTGCCTCGAAGGTGCCGGTGCGGATCTCCGGGCCGCGGGTGTCCATCAGGATCTGGGCCACAGCGTAGGCTCCAGGAAACGAGCCAAGCACCCAGCGACCGTGTTACAAATGATTCCGGATAGTCAAGCCTTGAAGAGACGCCCGCAACATCCCACAGCGAAACGAATCACTGGGCGTCGCAGCAAGTCCCACGCCCCACGCATGCAAGCAGCCCACTAACGATATCTTGATTCGGAAATCAAACTGCTGGCCTTCATCTTGCCCTTGAACTCGGGAGCGAGCTCGTAAGCCTCTGCACACAACTCCGAACCATGCCAGATGGACTTTGGCTGATCGTCGGCACCCCCGCCCCGCACCTTCTCCAAGTTGGCCAGCTTCATGCTCTGCTCCTGCAGGTCTACTCAAGCCTGTCTGGCTTCCATGCTTGTATGGCTCTGAGTGCTGCGGTCTCCTCGTGGTCTCCGTGGGACATGTTGCATCGGATGACGTTCATTCCTGCCTTCATCAGCTTCACGAGAACCTCAAGGCTTGTGGCCAAGCGTGCCCGTCTTGCAGAATCTATACGGACAGGCCCGAAGTTCACGGCCCTGTTATTGGTTCTTCACCGATGGCTCTTTGAATCTATGTTCCTCCCACCTCGGGATCCCAGGACTTTGGTCCGATGGTGCAGATGATGTCGGCCTCTTTCTCCTGAATCGCTGCACAACAAAAGAATGAATTGATGCACACCGAACGCCTTCGCAGGTCACCACAGGATGCTTCTGCTGCAGGAGCCTTGTTGTTCACGTCCGCGATCTTCTCGTAGGATGCCGGGTACTCCAACGCGTTTTGCTGGAAGGTCTCCACTGATTGACGCGCGACCTGATTAACATGTCACTGTCTGCAGAATCCGATGCCGCATCAGGACGTGCAAAACGACTCCACGCCTGGACCATGCGAGGCTTGCGAGCACTGGCTTTGGCACCGGATGCACCGAGCGCCGCCAAGGCAACGACTGCACCGGCCGTGCCCACCGTGGCCATGGCACCAGGTGCGGCCTGGGTCACAGCTGCAGCTGCAGCCCGGCTGCCACGAAGCGCCGTCGCCCGCTCCGTTGTGCCTGGCCCCACAGTTCGGCACCCCAACATCGCAACGGCCGCGAACCCAACATTTCTCATGCACAGCAGGCAAAGCCGAGATCCAATTGGCCTGTCGGAGGTGCCACAAACAGAGGAGCTGCCACTGCGGTAGCCAAGCCCGCGGCCAACGCAACTGAGCTGGATGCTGTCAGCGTTTGCGTTCCGTAGCTGTTAATTTTCTTCACCCCTGTTTTCAGCGTTCCGGTCACAACGGGCACGAACCATCACTCGACATACTGAGGACAATGGCAACACCAATCACTGCTCTCCGACAGCATGCACCACACGACAACCCCACAGTCAACCTAGCAAATGCTGCCACGTGTCTATGCTTGGGCTGCATGGGAGCAGACGACATGGCGACAAAAACTGGCAACGGAAATACTCTGATTTGTGCACTGTAATGGCTGCCACATACACCAACCAAGTATAAGCACGGGCCAACTCCGACGTGGTACACACATGGTGATACGCCCGGATTGCGAACCCTCAGCTTCCAGTCAATGCCGCTAGTTTTTGCGAATCTTCTAACCCTTCTCCCGCCCTAAATGCCGAGGTGATCCAGTCTGCCAATGTCAGCGCTGCCATAAACAGACGGGAAGCTGGCATCGCATGCAGCATCGAGAAAGCAAGCTAAGTCTTGCTCGCTGTTTGGGTGCAATGCGTGTTTTTTTTTCTCACGCCCTTTTTCCGTCAGCAGCAGGGTCCCGCTCCTGCCAAAAGCACGGTCCAGGGTTAGGGCCGGTTCAGCGCAGCGGCAGGCAGCTCGGCCCATCGGGGCCGGCCAGGTGTAAGACCTCATCCAAGGCCGGCGCATCGGCATGTGCCGGTCCCGGCAGGGCCCGGGCGCGTCCACGCGCTGTGTGACCGACGGCTTGCTGAACCGCTACGGAGAGGGCCCAGGCAGCTTTCGCAGGCGCTCGCACAGGTGTTTCGCTTCTGGGACGCCGAAAATATTCTTTGTCGGGGTCTTATCAAACACTGGTACTAGTAGTAAATCCCTTTTCACACCTCCTGTAAAAATGTAGCGATTGCACCCTGTCACCCGCCTGCCGCTGCACGGCATGCGGATCCGTCGTGGTGGTGGGCTCAGTCGCACTGCCGGGTTCAGACCGGAGCAGGGCCCGTGTGCTGGGCAGCAAGGTTGGCAGAAGCACACGTTCGTGGAAGTGTAGGTTGCATCCGCACTGACAGCTTGAGATGATTTTTCACTTGTCTGTTCCCTGTGCAGATGATATCTTTTTGTTACGATTTTTATTAAAATTGAGGCTCCGCTCTACAACATACATAAGCGCGACGATGGTTGGCGTGTTCTTAATTTTTTTTACAACAGCACGAAAAGTACTTGGTCCGGTCCCTGTGCTTGCTGCAGACTACGGGTTAAGCAGGGCGGGCTGGGAGGCGGCTGTTGGCGGGTGCCTGCAACCAACGTGCGTCAGCCAGGAGCTCGTGCAAAGCGGGTGGGTCAGGGGAGCAGGGCAACCAGGGCAGGGCAAGGCAGGACAGGGCAGGGCACAGGGCAGGCCAGGGCGCAGGGCAGGGCGCAGGGCGCAGGGTCACGGATCCGTTTTTACCAAGGCAAGACTCGCATCTAGAATGCTGCCGGGGAGAAACCGCCAGCAGTCGTTGACCTCGGCCTGACTTCGGCGGTAGCGCTCAACAACCCAGGGAATTGGTCCCTCCCGCCTGGGCGCCAAGCCCTCCCGGTGCTGGGATCCCCTTTCGGCCACGACGTTTTAGTCGCGAGCCACTTGCTGGCCATTGCGACGATTGCGACTACTGCTGCCGCTGCCGCTGCTATTGCCACTGCCACTGCCACCGCTACAGCTTCTGCTTCTACTGCTGCTTTTGCGGTTGTTGCTTTTGCCACAGCTGGTAGAGCATAGCATAAGCAATTGAGGCATGCAGAGAACATTGATGTGCCGGTCAGCGACGCCAAAAAGATCGAGGTCGTGTGCAATGGCCTGCCCCTCTGGCACGGCGCTCAGCTCGCCGACACGCGACGGCCAGCCGCAGCCCGCGGCCGATGCGCAACCGGGCGTTGCGTTGGCTCGCCTTGTCGTTTTCGGCATTGAAACTGCCAGCGCACCTGTTGCCGTGCGCCGCGCTGCTCAAGCCGCTTGGGTGTACCATTGGAGTGGCATCCTCTCCGTTTCTGCTTAACGAGCCTTCGCCGCTTCGCTGCTCGAGCTTCCTGCTGCCACAGAGCTCGGTGCTGCTGGTGATATACCCTGCGCTCTCCCATGCCTTGCGCCCTGACCTGCCCTGCGCCCTGTTCTGACTTCGGTCCGCCAACGCCAAAGCGATGCTCAAGGCATTTTTTTTTACCCTCACACCTTTTTGTTGTCCACGCGGTCCAGTGCTGGTCGCCCGAAACCAGGGCCAGGCTACGCAGGCATGTCAGGGCATGCGGCTCGCCAGAGGAGGGGGGGCCGATGCTTCGGCGAGAAGGTCACTGAGGAGCGGAGGATCTCCGTCGACATTGGCTGCACCAGAGAGCGGCAGGGAAAGGAGGCTGGTCGCGAAGGCGCGGGCAGCNAGGGGGGGCCGATGCTTCGGCGAGAAGGTCACTGAGGAGCGGAGGATCTCCGTCGACATTGGCTGCACCAGAGAGCGGCAGGGAAAGGAGGCTGGTCGCGAAGGCGCGGGCAGCGGCAACGGCGAGCAGGGCGGACCATCGAAGCACGTAAGCAGATATGCATGCACTCTGTAGTGGTGGAGGTGCAGACCGGGCACGGCAGCGGGCAAGGAGCCGGAGGAAAGTAGCAGCTTCGGGGCACCACCTGCCGCGCCCGAGCTGTTAACGACGCCGGCTCCGAACCTTGGCGCTGAGGACGAAGAACCCCAGCTCGACACCACACGTGGATGGCAGCGTCCTGCTTCCAGGGCCGTGGACGAGTTCTGCTTCCGCTCGATCCTTCGCGAGCTTGATCCCCCGCTGCCGCCCTGCTGGACTCGCAGGCAGAGGTGCTCCTCTCGAGCGTGCTGCCGCTCGTGTCTGCCGTGAAGCTGGTGCTACTGTTGCAACCAACGTCTTGGTGCAGGACCTCAATGTCGCACCCGGCCGACACGATGACCGCCGCATCGAGGGAAACGGCTTGCCGCTCTGGGGAGGAGTCCAGGTTGCGGTCGACACCACCCGCGTGTCGCCCTTGACTGCAAATCCAGACGCCGTCAAAGAAGCACGAGCGAGGAGAGGCGACTGTAGGACTTCTGGTGCGGGCGAACCCCCCCTCTAGAGTGTCGACGAGCACACTCGCGAAGGCAGGATCCCGAGAGGCTATGACAGGCAGCACGTCGGCCCAAGAAGACCAATAAGCGCCGCACGGCGAAGTCGCAAGCCCCCATGGCGCAGGGCAAGCCGGGCCCGAGCAGTGGCAAGCAAAGGCAGCCCGCTCGGGGCTCCACAAGACAGCAGCGTGTCAAGGCAAAGCGAGCACTGCATCATCGTGGGCGGTTGCGAACGCCCTCGTGGCTTCAGGTGGGAGTGGCCTTAGCGCATACTGTGCCCGCGGGGCTGCGCAGCACGAGAGGAGCAGCTGACCTGGCTGTCGTGTATGGCAAGAAGTGTCTGGCGGAGACCGGCATGGCGGGCGAGTGACTATTGCAAGTGCGACTCGATGAAGGCTGGACTGCCGAGGGGCACGCCCGAACAGCGCGAAGCTGACGCTGCAGGTCGCAGAGCGCGTGATGCTGCGCTGTAGGATCAGGGGTCGACTTGCTTGCCGCATTTGCTAGCTCCCCTCACCCGGGCATTCATCGTCATCCCACCACGTGTAGACGCTCGGACAGGAGTAGAACGGACGAACGAAGGGGAGGCCTGCGTCGGGTTCCGAGCAATTTTCCTTATCTCATGGCGAATCGCTTGTCGAGCGACCCAGGGCGAATGACGGTGCCGCAGGGCAGGTGGTGTCGCAACAATGGCTTGTGCATGCTAAAGCACCCTTCGGGCTGCAGGGAGCTCCGGGGCGGAGGGCCGCAGAAGCTCGTTTGCAGATTTGGCAGCGAGGTCGGAGGCGCGTCCGCGGCGGCGCGCAGTGTTTGTTGCAAGAGTTGGTTCGGATGTTTCGGCTGCGGTCTTACAAAGCACCTCCAGCCCTGCGTGCAGCTGCGGCCCCAGGCTGGGCGCGCCGGGCATGCTGTCCGTCGCAGTACAACAGGCGCTCGCGCTCGACCGCGTTTTCGACCTGGCAGGCCGAAGGGCCGACCACCCAAGCTGTAATTGTGGAGCGTCCTGGCCGGTCTCGGACGGCTTCGTGCGGAAGGCGCGGGGGCTCGGAGGTATCCCAGGTAGGGATGCGGCGGCCTTGTGCGACAAGATGCATAACCGTTAATGCTGCAGCTGCAACAACAATTGTGCCGCTGCCGGGGTGTCACGAGCGCATGCGGCTCGGCCCAATTCGCCGCAAGGATACCCTGAACATACTCGTCCGTCCGTACCGAGCAGCATGCCGAGGACGAGAAAAATCGCGTGGCGGAAACGAGCCGGGGCGAGATGAGAGACTACCACACTAAAACCGCACTGCTTCACTGCGACACTGCCACAACGCTTGCCAAATTGCGAATCTGCGATGCCACACTACCACAACACCACACCACCACAAGACCACAGTACCACAATACAGCACCACGCTACCACAGTACCACAGTACCACAGAACCACAGTACAACGGTATCACAGTACCGCAGTATACCAGTCACTACCACACTACCACGTTGCTACATTACCATCACTACCATCCGTATCCAAAACCCTCAATAGCCTTACATACCCACTCAGCCGCGTCAGGGGCGACACGACGGTGGCATCGACCGCAGGTTGGGACCCGTGCCAGCGGGGGAGGCCGTTCGCGACAATCTCGATGCGCCATGCATCGGCCAGCGGCACTCATCGTTTGCGAGCCGGATGTTGCGGGCGACCCTGGCGCCGGCCTCTTGTTTCAACCAACACATCGTGATAAAGGTCTCTCACCGCATCGATGAACAGCACGGTTGCACGTGGATATACATGCATCCAATACCTATGCGTACAAGACGGAGAAATGCTTCCAGGGTGCTGCGGCCAGACCGGAACGGCAGACAGGCGACTTGGCTCGGACCATAGTCCGGCACAAGTGCGCCCCACCAACCAACAAAGATCGTGTGCAGGCGACCGCTGGGCTTGTATGGCGGCCAACCTTCGAATGGCCGTAACTACCAGAAATTGTCTCTCAGCACGGTGCAAAATGCCGTCAGCCTGATCGTCGAGCAGCATGCACACATGCTGTGATGTCGACGGCTTTGGGTCTTGCAGATTCTTGGGCCTCGTGGGCACGCAAGAAACAGGTGACGGCCCTCGCACAGCCAAGCATTGCGAAAATCTCAAGAGGTGCTCCTTCGGAGCTCCCTCTCAGCCCCAGGAGGCCGTTGTGTTCTCCGCCTGCATCCGACTCGCCTCCATAAGCTTTGCAGTGGCGTCGCTGGTCGAACCAGCGCTGGTTCGAAGTCGTGCAGTATGGGTCTACACCGACACTTCTGCGCTGGATACCTGTGAGCACACCTCGCACACCGTGCCCCATCGCGCGTTGGGCCAGAGGCGCGCACGAGCAGTGTAATTCAGCTCTCTTTGCTGGCAGCGGCGCCCCTCTTCGTGGGCAACCGACAAGCATGGCCTCCTCGGGGCGCCTGGCTTCGGACAGCGACGTGAAAACAAATTCCTGCTATGTGGTACAAAGTCAGCAGAACAAGCATGCCCGTGTAACGGCGCAGCGCTATTTGCTGGCCTCCCGGTGATGTCGAACAGAGTACAGCCAGAGCAACATGCTCAATGCTCGAAAGCCGGTGCACGCAGGCCACACGCTGATGGGACCGCGTGAGCGCCATGTGCGCTTCCCAAGAAACCTTGTTGGGTGTTTAAACGGCAATCCATTGGACGCTTGATGCACATCATGCCCAAAAGGAACCCATTTCTCCTGCGGTATGCCCCTGTTCTGACCGAGATTTATGTGGCATCTGGCTGGCTGCACTAGCTCTTGCCACCTGTCTTGCCATTTTCGACGCGCGCCAAACGCTTGTTAAGTGCCTGCTATTGTCGTTTTCGGGCGGTCTTTTGTATGTCAGCCGCTTGCTCGATAGGCAGGGCTCTATGTTCCAATCTGTGAACTCGGTAGACTCGAAGTGAGCTTTGCTGGACCAACGTCAAGAAAAAGGCAGCGATCCGGCACCCGTCATGCAAAGCACGGAAACGAAACGAATCCACCCTGAGTTCGAACACGCAGATCAACTTTCGTCAGATTTTTTGTTCAAGCATACAGGGAGGCTCCTTGTGGTGCACAGGTTTTTCGGAGATTTTTTCAGTCTCGAAAATGGAGCCGTCAAATCGGACAAAAGCTAGATGTCGAAACAGGGTCCAGGAGAAGACGAAATTCGAAAAATACGGGAAGATACAGCCACCACCCCAAATCCATTTCACAGCTTGCGAGAACTGACGAACTCAGGGCTTAAGGTTCAAGAAGAGAGTTCGGCAAGTCATTTTTCGGTACGCTCCTTTGGCTAGCAACACTGTAGCACCAGTATCAAGTCCCCCAGCTCATGTTAAGTCTGTTAAGTGGGTGTGTGCTTACCGAAACAAGGCCCATCCCTGTACCCCACCCCACGCAACAAGCGTTTTGGGGGTCACCGTCCCATGGGTATGCGAGAGTGATGCCAAGGGTATGCGACTGACGTAAAGCAGCCGAACTTCACGATAGCTCTGCAGCTACTGTATCATCTGGCTTCTACACAAATGGCTCCGGATTCGCTTTCGGAGCAGTGAGATTCTGTGAGTTGAAACCTAGTTGCTGCAAAAAACCATCGAGCAACCTCCGCAGGCACCCGAAACTCAAGACCCCGAGCCCCTCAACAACCAAAGATCTCAAAAGCCGCTCAACAGCCTCAACATCCATAAAACAACTCTAACACACCGCTAAGAGTCCACTCCATCTCCCTGCCTTCAGAGAGAGGAGTGGTTTGGAAAATCAACGCTCGGTACGTGCATCTGGGGTGGCGTAAAGACACACGCGGGTTGCTGTGATCCCAAACCCTCCTGCAGAGTCGCTAGAAGGTGAGGCAAATTCCGCAAATTCTAGCTCGTTCACCACATCCTAAAGCACTGCAAGCAGGGACGGACGGATGGAGTAACGAATTTCAGGGGAGGCCCTCTCGGCTCTTTTACATTTAGGCATGGTCCTGCACTTCTGGACTGTTTGTTTGGTCTGTAGCAAATTAGAGAAGCTTGAGTGCAATCGTTGAAACTTTTGCAAGTTTCCGAACAAATATGGCTCATGTTTTGTAGAGACGCTCTCGATTTTTGATCTGGAGCCAAAAGGCCGAAAGGGCGGCCAACAACCCAAACCTGACGTTCGCAGGTTCTGGTTCAACCCTCTCCAACCTGAGGTTAGAACGCCGAGTTCAACCCAACTAACGCTCAAAAAGTTCAGGTTTAGTTAACTCGAATCCCAACCTCGGGTATGATTTTTCTCCAACTCCAACTGGGTTCTATTGCTCAGGTTAACCTGAACCTTTGACTTCAAAAATTTCAGACTCTGGATGCAAGTTTCAGAATGTCCGGGTTCTGGAGTTGGGGTGAACCAGATCCTGGCAACGCCAGAGTTTGGGGTTAGAGTTCAACTCCAACCCCAAACCCGGCAACTCCAACCAACCCGGCTGTGGGGAGATGCCTTCAGAGGAGCGAGAGTCGTATGTTACTGCGACAACGACGGCGCAAAAGCTTGCCTCATGGACTCCGGGTTGGGTTGGGGTTAACCCGAACCTGGCAACCCGGAGTTAGGGAAATCCGGGTTCTGGGGTTGGCGTTAACCCGAACCTGGAAGCCCAGGGTTAGGGGTGGGGTTCGTTCAACCCCAACCCGGGCTCCGGGGGTGGGGTTGGGGTTTACCCGAACCTGGCAACCCAGGGTTAGGGTTGGGGTTCAGCCCAGGCGCTGGAGTTGGAGTCAGCCCGAACTCGAGAACCTGAACCCAAACCCAAGGTTGGAGTTAGAGTTAACCTGAACTCGAACCTGGGGTTGGATCGAAGTTGAACCTGAACCTCAAACAAAAGTCAGAAAAGTTGAAGAGTTAGAGCTTTTCATGATGGCAGGCACTTCCGAGTTGAACAGTTTGAAGATGCTCGCAATTATGAAAATCTCTTCTTGGATGTCCTGATGTTTTGTCGTGCTTGAAGCTGGAGTAAGTGCTTTTGAGTTATGCCTGCACGTTCGTTTCGTCTCGTTTCGTTTTGAAGGGTTTTGCTATCTGGGAAGCTTCGCATCCAGTTCATGCTCTTGGTATTGGCATTTCCCGAAGGCCTAGAAAACGGTTACTTTTTTTTGAGGCATTTTGGTACGGGCGAGCCACTGTGGAGCTCTCCCAAAAAGTGATTGCCGTTCCATTTGACATCCTCGGTTCAGAGTGTAAGCTGCTCGAGAAGGTTTGGTTTGCGAGAACTGACGATCAGAAGCTGAATGTTTGAGAAGATTTCGACAGGTCATTTTTTTTCGGTGCAGGCACTAAGACAGGAACATGGTCTCCACGGCAGAACCTTGAAACAGTTGTTTCCGACAAGCTGTTCCAAAACCCAGGAATATGCAACACAGCGAAAACATGTTGCAGCAAAGCTTGAGGGAACAGTGCCGCGTGGCTTCCAGCGAACAGCAGTGACGACTCATCGCTCCGCCACATCAGTCAAATATTGCTCTAAGAGAGTTTCCATGCGCGTCATGGAGCGCGTTACCGGAAACGCCAATCTTCCTGTGGTGAGCAGTACGATGCATCTGCATCGAAAAAATTGGAGGGTAGTGATCGTATTCGCCTGTGAGCTGCCTAAAATCCAAGGCAAACACACATTCCAAAATAGATTGCCAGGAAAAATCGAAACGTTTGAAAACCTTGGAAAAAGATTCGAATTTTCTTTCTTCCAAACATTCGACGCTACGATTTTCCGTTCTAGATTTGGCAATCCACGCGAACGGTGTGAGCGTGGCCACTTCTCGGACAAAAATGCCTCACCTCAAGCACGTCTACTGCCTTGGCTTGCAACTCCAAACGTGCGAAGATGCTTCGCTTTGCTTGGGCCAGTCCAGCGCTTCGATTGCGACTTCAAATGTGCGACGGGGGGAGATCGGAGGTTTAAGACAACAATGCTCAAACTTGTACCATCGCGCGAGCCCACTTTCAGGCTCGGCAAAACCACGAAAACTGTAAGACACCCACAGTGACAGAGACCAAACGAAATTGTGTGAGTAAACTCATGTTGGAGCTTCCCAGTCTTGTTTCACTTTGTCGTGCAAATTTGTGTGGGTTTGGAATGGAATTTCGGGGATGCTTTATGTTTCCGTTCTTCCAGTTTTTGTTTGAATTTGAGCTTTGGGAAAAGAAGAACTCTTTTTCCAGCAAAAATAGAAAGTCCTGGAAAATGTGTGATTGTGACAGCTGGCTTGATTTGACATGTATCCGTTTGTATATGTCCGTTTGTATGTTTATGTGCGTGGTGTGCTGGAGGAAAAAAAAGAACAATTTCTGCAGTTGCTTTGCCCTAGCAAGGGCGAATGCGGGCACGAGGTTTTTTGAAGTCAAAGCGACAGTTCGAGTGATGCATACTCGACTTCTTTCTCTTTATATATATATAGGTATATATACACATTAGCTTGGCGTGATGACATGTACCCGTTTACATGTTTAAATGCCAGGTTAATTGGAAAAGAAATCAGAGGTTGTAACTGCATCGCCGATGGAGTGAGTGTTGATGCCTTTGTGGGTGATTGAGGCAGCCATTAGAGTGCTCAAACCAGTGCTTTGCCGTCGCCGCTTTTTGTCGCCATGTCCGCTACCCCTATGCAGCCCAAGCGTAGAGACTTGGCAGGATCTGCTGTCTTTTGAATTGTTGTCTTGCACAGGCTGTTCGGGGATGAAGTGAGACGCATGATGCAATCGGGCACACAAAAAATCAATGGTTGGCATTGTCCTGTGTCTGCAAGGCCCAAATCTGCCGTTTAGAAAGCTAGCAGTTAGCAGTTATTGTTATGAAAGCTCGACCTATGACAACAAGTTTTAGACGAGGAGGCGGGGTGGTTTTTGCGCTGCGAAGCAATGTGAGTTGCGACACGATGCAAACGAAGGGTACTGGCAGAACGAAACAGCCATGCAGCGATGTTGAAGCAAAGGGACGTTTATGCAACAACTTGCGGGCGCTGAGAACAACCCTGCTCAGTTGCGCTGGCCGCGGGATTGGCCACCGCCGTGGCAGCTCCTCTGTTCGTGTCGCCTTCCGCGGGCCGTCTGGAGCTTGGTTTTTGCTTGTCGGGAGTGGCAGCGTAGCCCTCCTAGGTATGACGGGGATTCGGGATTTCGCAAGCGACTGTCGCATGTCGTCACTGGCAGTCGGCAGTAGCGTAGTTGCGTTGCTCTTCCGTGGGGGCCAGGCACAACGGAGCGGGCGACGGCGCTTCGCGGCAGCCGGGCTGCACCCGCAGCTGTGACCCAGGCCGCACCTGGTGCCATGGCCACGGTGGGCACGGCCGGTGCAGTCGTTGCCTTGGCGGCGCTCGGTGCATCCGGTGCCAAAGCCAGTGC
>BGNK01000586.1:203054-217415 GCA_003297005.1 Symbiodinium sp. clade A Y106 | reverse complement strand
GCTTGAATTTGTCGTACGTTCTGTAGCCGCTCTTGTACAGCGCTGCTGTCACCGCCGCACTCTGGGTCACCCCAAGTCACGACGGATCCATCGGCCAGGATGGCAGCGAAAGCCGAGCCAGTGGCTTGAATCTGCTCAACATTCTTCAGCCGCTCTTGCACAGCACCGCTGTCACCACCGCAGTAGGCATCACCCCAAGTCACAACGGAACCATCCTGCAGAATGGCGGCGAAAGCAGAGTCGGTGGATTGAATCTGCTGCACAGCGTTTAGTCGCTCTTGCACGGTGCTGCTGTCTCCGCCACTAGCGGGGTCACCCCAGGTCACGACAGATCCATCGCCACGAATTGCCGCAAAACTGTAGTCTGAGGAGTGTATCCGTTGCACATTCTTCAACTGCACTTGAACTGCGCTGCTGTCACCACCGAGATGTACAGAACCCCAGCTCACGACAGACCCATCGCCCAGAACAGCAGCAAAAGCCTGTCTCGAGGACTGAACCTGTTGGACATTGTTCAGCTGATTGCGCACGGCATCGCTATCACCGCCGTGAGCTGCATAACCCCAGGCCGTGACTGATCCATCTCTCAAAATGGCAGCGAAAGCGGAGTCCGCGGCTTGAATTTGTCGTACGTTCTGTAGCCGCTCTTGTACAGCGCTGCTGTCACCGCCGCACTCTGGGTCACCCCAAGTCACGACGGATCCATCGGCCAGGATGGCAGCGAAAGCCGAGCNGCTTGAATTTGTCGTACGTTCTGTAGCCGCTCTTGTACAGCGCTGCTGTCACCGCCGCACTCTGGGTCACCCCAAGTCACGACGGATCCATCGGCCAGGATGGCAGCGAAAGCCGAGCCGGTGGCTTGAATCTGCTCAACATTTTTCAGCCGCTCTTGCACGCTGCTACAGTCCCCTCCACAATCGATGTGACCCCAAGTCGCAATGCATCCATCGGCCAGAATGGCAGCAAAAGCACTTGGCGTTTCTTGAACGTGTCGCACGCTATGGAGCTGCTCTTGCACAGCGCTGCTGTCACCGCCACGCTCCGGATCACCCCAGGTCAGAACAGATCCATCTCCCAGGATTGCTGCAAAGGCAAGGTGTGCACCTTTGACACGGGTCTGACTGATTTGAAAAGTCAGTGTCTCTCCATCCTGCAGCCTGGCTTCCCTAAGAGTCGCTGATGCATCCAAGATGTTCCCAGAAGAGTCCAGAAGCCGCCCTTGGTCAACCTCCAGAGAGTTGCGTGCCTGTTGCTTCAGCTGCTCCACGGTATCATCCAACAAGGCTTCCAATGAAACGCTCCTGCCACTCATGAGTGCAACCTCCAGAGTAATCGACATCTTCCTGGTTGCAAGGAGTCTTGCGAAATCTCCACAAATCTACAACCTGACATCTGTGAACTCTCAGCCTACACTGCATCATGTGACTTCTTGCATTGAGGATTCCGATTCAATCGATTGCCGATGGCCTCATTATAGAACTCCAAGCCGGTCTTAAACGCTATCAACCCAGAGCCTCCAAAACCCCTTAATTAAGGAATACACCTTAAACTATAATTATGGATCCCTAATATGATTTAAGGTATATTCCTTAATTAAGGAATATACCTTAAACTATAATTATGGATCCCTAATATGATTTAAGGTATATTCCTTAATTAAGGGGTTTTGGAGGCTCTGGGAACACAAGGCTGAAGCGCAGACTCTCAATTCCGAAGAACCCCTCAGTTCCACTCATGAAGTCCTCCAGCAAAGAACCGTACTTTAGGTTTAGGGTTTAGGGTTCCCTTAACGAACCTCTTCCAAGCTAGTCATTAAGTCTCCTAAACCGTAAACCCTAAACCCCGAAACCCCTCCAATGCTTCCTACAGGTCTGCCTGGCAGCCCCTCGAGCACCTTCGGGTAAGCATGAACAGCCCAGAGCCTCCAAAACCCGTTAATTAAGGAATATACCTTAAATCATATTAGGGATCCAATTATAATTTAAGGTACATTCCTTAATTAAGGGGTTTTGGAGGCTCTGGGAGAGCAACGCAGAAAGACCTTTTTACCTTACAGGTGGTTTAGCGTTGAGGGGTCGAGGGACCAAGGGGTTTAGAGATTTGGGGTAAAAGCAAAAAGCCTTGGCTCGTAACCCTGTCAAACATTGCACATAACATGTATGTATGTGTGTATATATATATATATATGTATACATATGCATGTCTAAGGACATAAGGTATATGTTTAAAACATATGCATATATATACATATATATAGATATGGAGAGAGGTATATACAGATAACACATATCATATGCATGATGCATGCAACTATACGCTGCACTACACACTAGTGAACAGGAATGTGAAACACAACATTGCACACGACCACCACCATCACAAGCCAAACACACTTGCGCCCGCTGACGAATGCTCTTGGTTTGTTTGCAAACCGAAACTTATATCAGTGCTGTTCAAGCCCAGAACCCGTCTTCTTGAATCAGATGAACGGAAATGCACAAGCTGCTTCAAATTCACTCAAATTCTCAGGGTTTAGGGATGTTTAGGGAGTAGGTTTAGGGTTTAGGGATGACGTCTTAGAATAGTGTTCAGGACTTTTACAGTTGTTGCAATTTAGGATTGTATGGGTTTCCGTTTCTTTAAGGGCTCAACCTTCGTCATTTGACTGAACCACGCATACGAAATTAGGGGCCTTGAAAAATAGCACATTGGGATCCTATGATGAAACATGGTGAAGAAAAAGGGGAACCAGAATGGAGAGACAAGCAAATGACATAGCCCTGAGGGTCAAGATTATGCAATATAGTCGTATAGTATATACCACTCTGGCCTTAAGGTAGTGTCTATGTAGATACTTTAGGGCCAAAGTTTATCCTATGTGGGCACATGGACCCTTAAAGTAACTGCAACTCTCTGAAGTCTGTGGCTCGCCAAAACCCCAGGTTGGGTACTGCCCCCACTCAGTAAGAGTTGAATAATATTCATAATATGGATATACAAGGCCCTTAATAGTAGCCCTATTATAGACTGTTGCTGCATGGGGGCAGTACCCAAACCCCAGAAAATTTGGGCTCGAGTTTGCGACTGAAGGGATCGGAATCGGAATAGGCTCTAGGGTTTCGGGTTTAGGGTTTAGGGGTTTGGGGGCTTAGGGTTTAGGGTTTAGGGGGTTTGGGGGTTTAGGGTTTCGGGGTTCTTTAGGGTTTAGCTTCGGGGTTTGGGCTTGGTGTGCAGAAGAGCTTTTGTTCAGCAGCAACAGCCTTGGCACAACAATCGAAAACCCTTAGCAGGAGCACAAATGAATCGGAAGCTGGGCGTAGACTCCAGGACCAGCTTCCGATTCATCTGCCTTTGCACAACGCTGCCGTCCTGAATACTGCCGCTGGGGCTGTTCTCGCTGAGCCCTGCACGATCCATTGTCAAGGACGCTAGGTGAAACAGGCGTTCCAGCTAATGTCCATTGTTGAGCTGCTCTTGCAGAGAACTGCTGTCACCACTGCGCCCTGACTCACCCCAAGTCAGAACAGATCCATCGCCGAGAATTGCAGCAAAGGCAGGGCCGTTGGTCACTGCTTGTTGCACATCCTTGAGCTGCTCTTGCACTGTGCCAATTTCAATGTCACCGCCGAATCCTGCAGCACCCCAAGACACGCAGGAGCCATCGGCAAGAACTGCAACAAAAGCAACGCCCCCCACCTTGGATCTGATGCACATTCTTCAGCTGCCCCTGCACACTGCTGCTATCACCACCCCAATAGGCAGCTCCCCAAGTCACAATGGATCCATCGCCCAAAATGGCAGCGAAAGCAGAGCTCGTGGCTTGAATCTGCTTCACGGTTTGTGTCTGTCTCCACTGGTTGCGGGGTCACCCCAAGTCACGACGGATCCATCGTCATGAATTGCAGCAAAACTGCAATCCGAGGCTTGTATCTGCTGCACATGTTGCAGCTGCTCTTGTACCATGCCAGCATCACCACCTTTCGCAGGGTCACCCCAAGTCACGACGGATCCGTCACCGAGAATGGCAGCAAAAGCAAATGACGATGCTTGTATCAGGCGCACATTCTTCAACAGGTCTTGCACAGCACTGGTGTCAAGTCACCACCATGCGCTGCATCACCCCAGATTACAACGGACCCATCCACGAGCACGGCAGCAAAAGCACGTTGCGTGGCCTGGATTCGGCAAGCATTGTGCAGCTGCGAATGCACTGCGCTGCTGTCACCGCCACACTCTGCATCACCCCAAGTCACGACGGTTCCGTCTCCAAGGATCGCTGCAAAAGCAAAGTATGAACCCTCAGTACGAGTCTGAGCGATCTGGCAGAATGTCAGTGTCTCGCCATTCTGAATCCTGGCTTTCCTAATCTTTGCTGATACATCCAACACATTCCCAGAAGAGTCTAAAAGACTCGCAGGGCCAACACTACGAGCTATCTGAGCTTGCCGTTTCAGCTTCTCCACAGTGTCATCCAACGCTGCTTCCAATGCGACTGTCCTGCCACTGATGTGTCCAACTTCCACCACAATCGACATCTTGCTCGATTTCGGCATCTCAACATGTACATCCAATGACTGTGGCAATCGACTGCAGTAGAACTAGCAGAGACGTAGAGCGTCATTACTCCCATGACCTTAAGGTCACTGATAGGAAATCCCAGAAGTTGATCATACTTAATCCTTTTTCCAGCATTGATTAGGGGCTTCACTCCGTCCACGGCTTGTGCAATAGAATACAGATCCTGCACCGCAGCGAGTCTGCACAAGCCTGCTCGCCGCACCCTGAACCCTAAACCCCTAGACCCTGAACCCCTACTAAACCCTAACAAAGCCTTCTAAAACCTGAACCCTCAGACCATAAACCCTAAATAAACCCTCCAGAAACCCTTATAAAGCCTAAACCCTCCCTAGAACCGGAAACCCTAAACCCCATTCTAGAAGCCCTATTACTAGTACTATGATCATTATCATTATACAACCCCTTATAAACCCTGGACCCTGAACCTTATCCATATTCAACCCTTAAAAACCCTTATCCCCTACCTTCAGGCTCCTGGACCCTGTAGTGAGATCCGGACCCTAGCCCCCAAAGCCGAAACCCTCCCCCAGAAAGCCCAAGACCCTCTTAGGAGCCTTAGGGTAGACCCAAAATATCCACAACCAGGGGTCTTCCCCTTCTTCGCCGGCGGCGGTGCGGGCTCGGCCGTCTTCGACATGTGGGCGACCAACCTAAGAGTGTGTCTTGTTTACCTGAACCTACCAAACCCTACATTATTTTTGGCGGATTCTTATTATGAACCCTAATATGGAATATATAGGGACCCTACAAAAAAGTCGGTTACGGTGGGTTAAGGTAGGTATTTAAATGGAAAAGGGTTTCGGGGTTTGGGGTTGACGGGGTTTGGGGGTTTAGTGGTTTAGGGTTCAGGCAAAGAGGATCTTTTGTCAGCTAGGTGCAGGCTTGAAGGTTCAGTTACCTATAGTCTCCATTGTAGTTCCTTTTTTTGGTTGACCAGTTTTATGGTTAGGATCCCATAATAGAGATTTTGGTTAACCAAAAAAAAGGAACTACAATGGAGACTATAGGTAGGGTTTAGGTTTTCGAGGGGTTAGGGCTCAGGGTTTAGGGTTCAGGGGCCTACGGGTTTGGGATCTGAGGGTTGAGGGTGCTAGCTTCTGCCTGGGTGAAGCCAGAGTATTTGGAGTTTGAGGGCTACAGGGGTTTAGGGTGAATGAGTCTTGGGTCAAGAGAGGCTTCGGGGGCTTCAGGGAGTCATCCCTAAGCCCTGTATTTGCCTAAACCCCTAACCCCTAAACCGTTTAGGGTTTAGGGTTTCCGAAGTCCAAAGATGTAGGATTTGGGCTAGGGTAGAAGGAGTTTCAGCAGCAGCAAGGGCTCCGCCGACAATGACCAACAAGTTTCGGAACTGGGGCACTACTCCAGAGGCTTATGGTTGTTTCCGATGATAAGGGGTACCTTATTTGAGGGTCCATAATTATAAATAAGGATCCTACTATTTAGGGTACTATATTAGGGTCCCCTGTTTTCGGAAACTCCCTTATAAGTCTGACTTCATGTTGGAACAGGAAGGGATCAGACGGCGGTTTCAAGGATATGTCGACCTCACCTGAACCCTAAACTACTGTAGACCCCTGCAACTGCCGGCTGTAGAGTGCAGAAGACCACGAACCTCCCCGTCCCTCTGCTTCCTGTCCTACCTTTTAGGGTTTGTGGGTTTAGGGCCTATCGCGTTGAAGACTGGGCACCCCAAAGTTACTACGGGGCATAAGAACCCTACATCCCGCACTCCAACTTCCTGGAAGTAGAGCGCCTCAAGGCATGCGGCTTGAATCTTAAAGCCCTAAATGCCCTAAAACCGACACCCCTAAACCGCAAATCCTAAACCTTAAACCATACATCTTCCTACAACTAAAGTATGGGCCCAGGCACTCGTGCAAAGCCTCAGTTGCGCCAGCCTGAACGGCCAAGTGGAAGCCTGGTCAAGGGTTTGGGGTTTGAGGTTTAGGTTTCAGGGTTTGGGGTCTTGGGGCTTCAGGGTTCGTGGCTTTTGAATCCGGGATTAGGGTCTTTTGCATTACCGTAAGCGCTCGAAGTTGCTGCCCGTAAAGACCATACCATACCAGACTGACGACGACCGCCACCACCACCACCGCCACCACCACCACCACCACCACCACCATCACCTCCTCCTCTTCCACCGCCGCCACCACCACCAGTGCCACCAGCGGCACAAAACAACAGCTGCATCAACAACGCCCAGTATCAACAACGGGAAGACAGTTGTCGCAATAGTCATCACCCTCATCACTAAGCCCTAAACCTAACTCTAACTATGTGCTTCACTGGAGCTTTCTGAAACCAGGAACAAAAATGTGTAGACATTGATTTCATAATGGTTCCTTTAAGGAACAGGTCCCAACAAAAAGCAGTAAAGCATGGTACCCCAACCCAGTCCATGTTTCAAGGCCAGAAACTGTTCTTCTCGGCATGCCGAGCCATTGGGTCTGCTTTGGCGGCCAACAGTCGGGCGACGCACCTGTCACGATGAAATGTTTCAGAAACGAGGGTTTAGAGTTTAGGGTGTATACTACCGTCATGAAACTATAGGCAAACAGAAAATCCATCCCTATTTTGCTTTCTGGGGCCAAGTTGTGCAATGATGTCAAGCTAGCTTGCATGGGCCCGTGGATTGTCTTTTGTCGAAGGGGCTTGCAGCTTCACAGTTTCCCCTAAACCCCCTACCCCGAACCTAAAGCCCTAAAGTTAAAGCCCTACGCCCCTATGTTTGAGTGCTTTTGGCTTCGTGTCGGGGCTACTGTAAGTCTCCAAACCCTACGCTCGACGTCTCAGATCTATAGACATAACACCACCAGATCCTGAAGGACTCAAACCCAAATCTAAAATCAGTAAATTAGGGGCGGGCCTTAATTGATACTTAAAACTCGGATAAATCTTACAACAGTTACATAACTATATCTAGGCACACGAACCCCGAGAGGAAGCATAAGCCCAAAGAGCCATCAACACTTGTCATTTGGGCCGACCTACCCAAGACCCGAAGCCCTAAACCCTTGGCGGACGCTTCGGGTAAGCCCAGAGCCCTCTCAACACCACCTGGGTCGATTCGCCCGGCAAGCCAGCATCAGCGCCGTGAGGCCATTGACATCTGCTCGGTGTGGCGACATCCCCGCGCTCAAAAGCACCTGTCGTGGGCTGTTATAATTATAGGTTCTTGGGGCAGTTGACAGGATTGCATAATGGCTTTGGGGGGTTTACGGTTGAGTACACAGGTCGAACTGATGAGTGCTATGACCTTCTTGTTTCGTCTCTAAGAACACTATAGCACACCCCAAGACCGTAATTCTTTCAACAAATCAGGCTCCTCCTATGTAAGAGGCTGTGGGGTTCAGGGGGGGTTAAGGGCTCTCAAGCTTTGGGGCCGAACGGTCTGAAGGCCTCGGGTTTCCAGGCAAACTTGGCAATGAGTAATGGTTTAGGGTGTAGGGTTTAGGGTTCGGGGTTTGGGTTTAGGGTTTGGGTGTTCGGACGTCGCAAGTTTCGACCCAAGGGGTTCCGATGCATGCTTATTGTTCGTCTCGACAGCGCTCCTCGACACGAGACTATGCATACCTCGGGCAGCTGAAAGGTCCGGATGGTTCCCATCAAAACTAACCAAATAACCATAATATTAGTATTAGTACTAGTACTAGTAATAATTATACTCACAGATATAACAATAATAATTACTGCATTCGTGAGTTAATTCGCAAGTCGCACCTGGGAAGCCCGAAGACCCTTTGCTCCGACGATGGGCAAACTGATGCTGGAACGTGTGAGCTATCGCGATCCAGGACTCACGGACTCCGAAACCAGCACCCAGAGATCCCAATACCCCTTAATTAAGGAATATACCGTAAATCATATTAGGGATCCATCATTATAGTTTAAGGTATATTCCTTAATTAAGGAATATACCTTAAATCAAAATTTTGAGGCCCCTATTATTTAAGGTATATTCCTTAATTAGAGGGTATTGGGTTCTCTGAGCAAGAGCCTGAACTTACGTCTCGAACCCTTGTCCTTACCTTGAACCGGAAGGCGGGGTGGGCGGCGGGGAGGATCCCTATTTTCAGCCCTTCCTATACCCACAACCCTGCAAGTTAAGCACCAAAAGACCTCTTAAACTCTAAACTCCGACCCTACCCCCCTCTTACAGTTCCAAAGCCCCCCCCGGCCCCCTCGCAAAGTAAAACGCAGGCCGAAGATGCGAATTCTCGAAGCCTGATCCCTGTTCAGTAAACTTTCAGAGACCAAAACACTGATCTCCAATGGACAGACCTTAACCTTAAAACCTGATCCCACATCAGCAAACCCTATATGACCTTGATAGACCCTAAAGGGAAGACCTAAAGGAACCCTCAATAAATCAATAACCCTGCTCAAACACCCAGCGAAAGGCACGGGGTGTGGGTATTCGCAGGGTAATGGGGTATATACTTTCACTTCTGGGAATACTAGTACCATCACTATCAAGGTTACCATTACGATTCGTATCACTATTACCGCCAATTACTGTTACTCTGTGTGTCTGCTATTATTGCTTGACTTGCCTATAAAGTCTCCATTGTAGTTCCTTTCTTGGGCTACCTTATAGGATCCCGAATGTAAATTGGTTACGCCCAAAGTAGGAACTACCCATAGGCTCCATAGTAGTTCCTTTCAGGGGTTACCTCATAGGATTCTAAATATGAACCACGACAAGGAAGTACATGAAGCCTATATACTAAAGAAGCCACGCCAAAAATCCCTAAGGCTCCATGCACCCATATCGTATATACTTAGGCCTTAAAGTACCCATATAGGGACCCCTTTAAGACCTAAGTATCTACTTTTTAGAGGTACATGGAGCCTATGGGTACAATAAAGGTTGGGAAGTTTGCCTCTAGCGGCTCTTCAGTCTCGCAGGCCGCGGCATAGTGGACCAGCGTTCGAAGCTCGCCGTCCTCAGGGACTACCCTACGTAATATAGGGGCCTTAATAATTAGAATAGGGTTTTGGGGCCCATTATGCTATACATAGGGGCTCAGGGGACCTTAAGGCTTTAAGGAAGCTCCTAAACAAGGCCTCCTAGCAAGGACCCTGGGTTCTGCAATTCCTCTAAGTTTGGGGGCCCAGGAGCTTTGGGTACGATCATCGTCTGGCGGGGGTTTTAGGGGTTTGGGGTTTAAGATGGTTGCTGGGTTTAGCTTTGGGGTTTAACGAATTTTGAGCCCTCAGGGACTACCCTGAGGCTTTAAGGAACCTCCTAGGGAGGGCTTGGTACCTCCTAGCAACCCTGGTCCGCTGAGTTTGAGGGCCCCGGGAGCCTCAGTTAAGATCAGCGTCTTTGGGGGTTTTAGGGGTTTAGGGTTTAGGGGTTTAGGGTTTAGGAGTTTAGGGTTTAGGGGTTTAGGGGTTTATGGACAAAGGGTTTAGTGTCTAGGGTTTAGGGTTCATCTAGGCTCTGCGGAGTGCAAACCTAAAACCCTCAACCCTCAATATAGAGGCCTCAATCATTCGATTCTGTATAGGTAACTATGAACACCGCAAGCCCAAAGCCGTGCTTTTTGGGAACCGGCTCCTTGCACTGATCCTCGGCAGCGGGGCCAAGTTGGGCAAGCATCGCCTGGTAGCAAACATGACACCCAATACCTCAAACCCTCAAAGAGCCCTATGCCCTATGACTTCAAGTAATCCTAAGGGTCCATGTCCCCAAATAGTATATACTCTGGCCCCAAAGTACCTATATGGGGACTATTTTACGGGCAATGTCTCTACTATTTGGGCACATGGACCCTTCGGATAACAAAACCTATTCCGGGGCCTAAAGTCGAAAATAATACCTGCTTTGTGCTACTTAGAGTTGACGAAAAAGCGCTGTAAAACCTGTTCAAGCCTAGCCAGCCTTTTCTTGGCGCTCTCGCCCTTTGGAGGTGTCTCCGTACACCAACGCGAACTTGCGAGGCAGAGCAGAAGGACTAAGCGATAGACCCTGAACGCCGGGCCGGGGCACAGAGGAGAGGAAGGGAAACCCAACCAGGAACCCTGAAGAAGCCGCACCGGTGGCTGAAGCCTAGACCCTCAACCCTCAACACCAGGCAATAACCCTAAACCCTACACCCTAAACCGAATAAGCCCTTGACCTTTCCTCTAAACCACCCTAGGCCCCGCACGCTAGACCCTAAACCTAACCCACCCTAAACCCTAAACCCTAAACCCCAATACCCTAAACCTAACCCACCTTCCCTAAACCCTAGATTTTAGTAGGGGGATCTAGGTTCAACCCTAAACCCCTCAACCCGAAACCCTAAACCCCAAATCTTAAACCCTAACCCACCTTGAACCCTAAACCCTTCCTTAGTTGCTGAGTTCATAAGCCCCCAAAAGTCTACACTTTCAGTTTTATAGTGGGTATATTATTATCCCAAAAGTGTAAAGTGTATCCACTCAGATACTAAGCTGTATACGGGGTGTCAGGAGCTGGCTAAGTCCTTTTATGGGCTAGAGGTTTAGGGTCAGCCTAGGGCTTAGGATCCTAGAGTCTTCTAAGCTTCCCCTTGGGGCCTCGAGGATGGCCTTGCCGGCCTTCGGGTTGATACACGCGCAGTGGATGGGCATGATCCTGGGGTTTAGGTTTTGAGGTTTAGGGTTTAGGGTTTGAGGTTTAGGATCTGAGGTTTAGGGATTTATAGCTTAAGGTTTTGGGTAAGGGTTTAAAGTTTAGGGGCAAATAGTATTTTAGGCTTAAGGTTTTGGATAAGGGTTTAAGTTTTATGGGTTTATAGTTTGTTAGGCTTGAGGTTTTGCGTAAGGACTTAAGGTTTAGGGGTGTAGTTGAGGATCCAGGGGTTTAGGATTTATAAGGTTTAGGGTGTAGGGGTTGCGGGTTTGGAGAGTTTAGTGGCTTAATTGGGGTTCGGGGGTTTAGGGCTTATAGTAGTGTTTAGTTGGTGCTTGGGGTTTAGGGTTTAGGGTTGGCGGCTAACCGCTGAGAGGGTTTATGATGTGGGGGTGTTTGTCTGGCTTTGTATGGGGCCTTGTAAGGCCTCATAATGATCCTAACGGTTTTTGAGTTTACACTGTTTTGAGATTTGGGGTTCAGACTTCAGAATTTCAAGGTATTGAAAGTTCGGGCTTAGAAGTTGTGTTTGTCTAATGGCCCTGTGGGATGATCGCAAAAAGGGGAAGATGGAGTTTACAGAACCTTAGGGGTCTAAGCACCAATTTGTTTAATCATTTAGTCTCCAAGATACTAACCTACAGTAGGACCCTGTAAAGGTATCCTTAAGAGATCCCTTGAAGGAGCCCCTTTAAAGGAGCTACTATCCCAAAACCGAGTGCCTAATTGTTGGAGTCCTTTGGGCCCTTAAGGGGGGGTCAAAAGTGAACCCCAGAAAGTTGGAACATGGGATTTAGGAGGATTAGTGCGAGGATCCCCTATACTTAACATGAAGGATATGAGGATATTGATGTTCCAACTTTCTGGATTCTACTATGCAGTTTCTAACGTCGGGGCCTTAATAGCTAGGATAGGGTTCCTTTACAGGGTTCCTTAAAAGGCTCTATACGGAATCTATAGTGGGGTTCTATGTATAATGAAGGGGCCTTGATAATTAGAACAGGGTTTTGGGTGAGATTCTACCATAATTAATTACAATAAGGACAACCCCCCCCCAACATAGTCTAGGTCATCATTAAGCCTCCTATATTAGGGTTGATAAGTCTGGGGTCGAGGAGTCGAGGGGTCTCAGAGGTCAGTGTGTTCGAGTTTAGGGTCTACGTTTCGGGGTCTACGTTTCGAGCATTCCTGAAGGAATCTTTGGAGCCTTGGTGATAATGCAAGCCCTAAACCTATACGATATCATCCGGGATCCTGACATGTTTGTACACCGTTCGTCCACGGTTAGAGTAGTGTCTGCAGTCAGATCGTACAATCACTGCTTAACTATATAGGGAAAACAGCGAAACACTGTTGAGCCCCCCCCCTATCCAACACAAACACTTCTACAAACCTGAGCTCTAAACTCGGCCCATGTGACTCGGACGAAGCTATAGTCTCCACTATAGTTTACTTGTTGGTGAACGGTTCTTATACGATGTGTCCTAACCCTAAACCGACTGAGGATTTACCAACCAAAAGAACTACGATGGAATAGATAGATGGGTCTGGAACCCGAGCTGGCAGGCTCCGATAGTAGTATTCGGGGCATTGTGACATCAAGACCTACCTGGACTCCAAATAACCTACTTTTTTTAAGGCAGGCATAAGGAAATTCATACTAGGGGACTTTTGCTTAAAGGTAACGTTTTAGATGTAAAGGACTTAGATAAGGAAATCACAATCGGGAGCCTTGACGAGGAAGGTTCTATAGGGTTCAGACACAGCCCGACGGCCCCTAGGGCCTCAAACTCAGAGGAAACCCTCTTTAGGAGATTCCTTATAGCCTCAAGGTAATAGGGGCCTTGATAATCAGAATAGGGTTTAGGGGCCCATTATGCCATACTTATAATAAGGAGCCCCCAAAATAGTATTGGTAATGATTTAAGCCCCTATATTAAAGCCTCAAGGTACCCGGGATCCTGAAGCCCTCGATCATGCTTGAGGGTTCCAGCGTTGGCTCGCCCGTTGAGGCATAGGGATATGAGGAGTGAGGCGATGTCCCAAGCACGGAATGAAGATCGATGGTCTGGAAATCCGAAACCGCACATCCAGAACTCTTTCCCCCTCACGCATCCTGCATCCGAAAGCCTCTACCTGATCCTAAACTGGCCAGGAATCCTACCTATAGTCTCCATTGTAGTTCCTTTTTTTGGTTGACCAGTTTTATGGTTAGGATCCCATAATAGGGATTTTGGTTAACCAAAAAAAGGAACGACAATGGAGACTATAGGTAACGCCCAAATCCTAGAGAGTAGACAACATGCCCAAATATCGCCTTAGATCCTGCGGAGGGTTGCCCGTGAACCTTCGATCAAGGTGCTCGAAATTTTCCACCGACTTCTTGGTGATAGAAGCCTGACGAAATGAGATTTCAGGTCCGATCTCGGGTAAGAAAACAGAATCCTGAGAGCATCAT
This sequence comes from Symbiodinium sp. clade A Y106, assembly GCA_003297005.1. Taxonomy (NCBI): domain Eukaryota; class Dinophyceae; order Suessiales; family Symbiodiniaceae; genus Symbiodinium; species Symbiodinium sp. clade A. The sequence goes on along the minus strand of BGNK01000586.1, from coordinate 203,778 downwards.
ACCTGGAAGACACCGCCTCAGAAGCTCGGGGTCAAGTGGCGTAGGCTCAAAGCTGTGATGATGATGTCATCATGATGGTGGATATGGCGCAGAGGAGCATTGTTACTCATGCCTCGTACGGTGCCTGCTCTAAACATCACCGGTGCGATCTTGACGCTAGCCCTGAGACCATGACTCAGCAGGCTTGGTCCCCAATATCATCCTTTGTTCAGGCGTTTGGGCCTCTGAGATACTGTTGTTGATGATGACGGTGATGATGATGCTGATGCTGATGATGGTGATGGGGAGTTGAGAGCTTAGGGTTTAGGGTTTGGGGTGATGACGACGAGGATGATGATAAAGATGAGGCACCCTAAGCTACAACCCAGCGCTGTGACAACTTGTATACCTTGGAACCGCAGTTTGGTAATTCCAGGCCTCGCTAGGTGCCCTATTTATCCGACAATCTCAAACTAACCAGGCACTCACAGATGAGCTACAACGCATAATTGTCCAAGACCAAAGCCCAGACCCCAACACATCCTAAGCCCCTTACCCGAACTTCCTACCCAGCGCAATGCAGCTTTTGAAAGTACCTGCAAAAGTGCTATAAGTGCTCTATATATATATATATGGTACCCCCCCCGGGTTATCCACCAGTTTTGGTGTAAATATGCCTGCACGCGTGTTTAGGGCAATGGGAACAGTCCCGATGCATCCGGAGTATTGAACTTCAATCCCGAGG
>BGNK01000586.1:163752-202432 GCA_003297005.1 Symbiodinium sp. clade A Y106 | reverse complement strand
CTAGTGCAATGTGTTTGATCACGGGAATATCTTTCTGGCTCGGGGAAATACAGGGTTTCTGCGCCTAACACACATATACATAGTGAATTAGTTCTCAACCATGTAGTAAGGGCCGCAATAACTGCTTAGTTGACTACATATAATTACAGAAGCATGACCGCTTGACTTTGCATCAGATCAAGTATACAGTGTCATACCGTGTCGCCACTTATATAGACGAATGCTGACCCGATGCTCAGATGTAAATATGTGCATACAGGCACATTCCAGATAGCATTGCATGTACCCATGGAGTCAATTGTGGAATATTTCTTTTAATCTAAAACCAAATGCTTTTACAAATCTACCTACGTTGGTAGTCTTAGTATTGATGTTTTGCCTAGTTTGCATAAAATGCGTATCGGATTCCTTGTGTGTTGACTCGGGGTGCAAAGTCTTTGTTGCATACTTTGGTGCCTATTGCAGGTTGCTGCAATACTATATCAGCATGCACGCACGCATACACAAGTAGTAGCAACCGCAACACACGGCCGTGNCAAAGTCTTTGTTGCATACTTTGGTGCCTATTGCAGGTTGCTGCAATACTATATCAGCATGCACGCACGCATACACAAGTAGTAGCAACCGCAACACACGGCCGTGGAATTGAACTCTTTTATAATTGATTACATATGTTGCTCGCATTTTCGTAAGATATAATATATAAGATAGCTTTAAAATGTTAAAGTTAAGGGCTGCGGGCCCAATATTTTTATTCTAGCAGGGGGTGTAGTCCNTAAGATATAATATATAAGATAGCTTTAAAATGTTAAAGTTAAGGGCTGCGGGCCCAATATTTTTATTCTAGCAGGGGGTGTAGTCCAGAGTTTTGACAGATCCAAAGCAGAGAAATCGACACGCCTTTGCAGGGGTCCATACACCTACAAAAAGGCTTCTGTGGGGATGTTATAAGGGTTCCATCAGAGTTCTTTATAAGATTTATCAGGATTCTATCATAGATTTAGAAGGCCTCTATNCCATACACCTACAAAAAGGCTTCTGTGGGGATGTTATAAGGGTTCCATCAGAGTTCTTTATAAGATTTATCAGGATTCTATCATAGATTTAGAAGGCCTCTATAGAGATCTATAAGGGTCCCACTAACGATTTTTAAGGCTTCTATAAGATACCTGGTATACTTTGGATATAAAAAGGGATACGCCCACCTTTCCAATCTTTGATCTTTGAAGAAAGGTGGTAGCATATATGGCACCCCGCTCAAAGACCAAGGTTCCTTTATAATTTATAATCCNTGGGCCAACTTCGATTATTACCACCAAAAAAGCCCAAAAAGGGTAGATAACCCGGGTGGCCATGCTCCGCACCGTGGCCCGCCAAACGGACCATTTGGTCCAACCCTCTTCTCCCCCCCTAAAATTGGTGGATAACCCGGGGGGGGGGGGGAGCATATATATATATATATATGAGCATATATATATATATGCATCCTGTGCAGAGCCATCGAAAACACCATCCATTCATACCCAAACTCTAAGCCCAAGCCCCAAAATCATAAACCCTAAACCCTAAGTCCTGCCTTGCGCTTGGCCATCTCAGCCATCTCATCCTCGGTGGGCTCGAGGAGCAATGCCAAACGATGCTGCCTGGAGCCGGAGACAACTCAAAAAGGGGTTTAGGGTGTAGAGGGTCTTGATCCGTGGAATGAGCTATAGGGGTTCATAATCAATGTATCCTAGTGTCTTCAAAAGGCCCAATATAGTGGCCACTATTTATTGGCATAGGGTTTTCGGGTATATATATATACACATATATATATATATATATGTACTCGGCTATCAGTTCCAAGGTTTGTAGTACGTGTTAAGTAGAGTCTTGCTTCAAGCTTCTGGAGCGGAACTTGGTTGAGGACAGACGTGCGGAAGCGGGTCCTCCGAGGATGAGATTAGGGCCCCACAAATGACAAAAGCACATAAGCAAAAACTTGGATAGGGATATCCCACATAACCCCCCCGATAATGAAACCCATTACGGTAGGGATATCCCTATAACATGCTTATGCTTATGTGCTTTTGGGGTCCCTGAGAGATGGCCCACCCGAGATGCGAAGCTCGGAGAGAGAAGAGCCGACATCAACTTGGAAGCGCTTGCGGTTTAGGGTTTAGGGTTTAGGGTTTCGGGTTTAGGTCTACGGCTGCTTTTTCCAAATCCTAAACCCCCCGTAACCCTGAGGCCCTGAACCCTTAAACCAAACCATCTCTGAGCTCTCAAACCTCAAAACACCTTTAACCGTAAAGAACTGAACTCAGAACCCAACACCTCGAAAACCGAGACCTAACACCTGAATACTATAGACCTCACAACCCCAGTGACGGAACCCTAAGCCCTGGACCCTTAAAAGCAGCCCTAACCCCATATCGCCTAAACCCTAATTAATTGAACCCCAAACCCCAAAATCCCCTGAACACCAGCTCCCCAAACCCTAAAACCTTTTAAACCCCTAGACCTTCAACCCCAAACCCCAACACGCAATATTCCCTTGTCCAGCTCAGTGGCGGGTTTAAGCCATAGAGGTCGCCCACGCCCATCTTCTCGACGAGCTCTCCGGCCAGATCCTGGTAGGGCCGGGATTAAGGCTTCGGGTTTCGGGTTCCCAGAGCCTCCAAAACCCCTTAACTAAGGAATACACCTTAAGTTAGAATAGGATCCCAAATATAATTTAAGGTATGTTCCTTAATTAGGGGGTTTTGGAGGCTCTGGGTTTATGGGTTCCTGGTAGGTAGGTTTTGGGTTTTGGGTAGAGCTTCGGGTTTCGGATTCAAGGGTTTAGGGTTTAAGTGCGTGCAGGGCTTTGATTTTGGCATTCGTGGCTTAGATGAAGGGCGTTAGAGTTTTCAGCTTCGGTGGCTGAGGAGTTTGATGATATGGGCGTAGCTTGAGCTTGAGCTTCAAGGGTTTGGGGGTCTTACTTGAAGGGGCAGGGGACTTTGTAAGAAGGCTATAAGTAGAGTTTAAGTGCCCTAAATGGAGTTACCCTAATTATAACCCTACTAAGTACCCTGCCCCTTCAAGTATATTGAGCTTACCATTGAGGAGAGTATTGCTCCGGAGTTTGGGGAGAGAACGTTTGGGGTTTGAGGCTCGCTTGGAGTTGAACCTACTTGGAGGTTCATGGGTAGTTCTACGTGGGGGTTAGAAGTAGGATAACCATAGCTATAACCCACATTAGGGGACTTAGAACCCCACTTATATCACGACCCATGAACCTCTAAGTTATCACTTAACCCGAAGTTGAGACCTCAGAAACCCTAAACCCTAAACCTCAGAGTAGCGGGTCCACAGGCCCTGAGGCCTCTGAGGCTCCACAGCGACAAGCCTGGCGGAACCCGGAACGCTCCTATGGAGGCCTTACGAACTAGTATACGATAACATAACTGGTTTAGGGTTTAGGGTTTAGGGTAACATAACTATCAAGGAAGAACAAAGGGAAGCATACACAATCGCACACACCTATATAAACCCTAAAGACCCTAAACCTGGGAAAATAGAGGCAAGCTTAGATCATGATTCCAACCTACTCTGTGAGGATCGAAGATTGACACTCCAGCCTGTGAACCTCCCGAATCCGATGGCCACTGTCTCCCGTTTCGACAGGGTGGGGTCTTGGGAGTACGATTTAGGATATGAGTGGGTCTAGGACTTTGGGCATAGGGATTTGGGGTTTAAGATTCAAGGTACAAGTTGGTCAAAGATATCAGCCCTAAGCCCCAAACCCTGGGTCATTGCTTGGAGAGCCCAATTGCCCGCCCTCCATGACGACTTACATAAGCACGAATATTGACTGAACGCCCGGCGTTGCAGTGCAGGGTTGTGCGTTCAAGTGGGCTGTAAACCCGGCGACTTTGGGTTTGTTCTAAGGTTGCTCTGCCTGGTTTGTGCTAGACTAGCAGCAGTGGCGCTTTCAGACTCCACGCGCTGTGGCAAACCCAAACGGTGGAGTTGGGCTAGGATTTAAGCCCTGAGGCCTCAAGCAAAATCCGTTTCACTCGAACTTTGCAGGGTCATCATGACGTTCTCTACAGACTTACATCGTAGGAATGTGCAAGACACACCAAACCCCAGAATCCCGAACTCAAAACCATATCCCTAAACCCTAAACCCTAAACCCTAAACATACCTAAACCCTAAACCCTAAACATCCGTAAACCCTAAAACCCTAAACATCCCTAAACCCTAAAACCCTAAACATCCCTAAAGCGTAAACCTCTAAAAGCCGTATCTTGAGGGCATGGATCATAGCGCCCAGCACGCACCGCGGTGCCGAGGAAGTCACTCGCCTGTAGACGGCTAACATAGGGGTTGCGACCGTTTAGGGGTTTAGGGTTTAGGGTTTATTCAGACACCTAAGCCTAAGGGTCCGAATGCCCAAATAGTACAGCTTTAAGCCCCCAAATCCATACTCTGAGTGGTTTGGGGGACCTAAACCCCTACTATTTGGGACCCAAGTACTTGAACCCTTTGGGGAGAGGCTTTGGGGTACATCAGTGCCATACGTTCTACAGAGTGCATAAGCGAGCGGAAACTTGTTCCTCAACCCTATGCTCTGACTCTAAATCTTAAGCCTTAGACCCTCAACTCTAAACTCTAAAACCCTATGTTACCCTTAGGCTCTAAGAACTCATAATTTTAAGGCTTTTGGGCCCAAAGACCATACTATATAAGGCTTTTGGGCTATTTTGAGCCTTAGGGTTACAGAGTTTGGTCTTTACCTTTTGGGATTTGGAGCTGGCATTACAGGCCCAGGCTTGAGAAGGATCGCATGCTCAACATGGCCTAGCAGAAATAAGCCCAAAGGATCCAAGTAATACTATAGTATATACTTTGGGAGTCCAAATACCTACCTTGGACCTTTTGGGAAGGGGCTTCAAAAAGTAGCGCAAATTGCAGGAATGATCGGAATGATGATGTACAGAATCCCACTAATCCTAGGGTTTAGGGTTCAGGGTTTAGCAAGCATGAAGAAGACCGAGTACTTTCAAACTGAATGTAGCAGAACCGCACTTGAACCCTGAATCATAAACCGTATAACACTATCTTATGGAGGGTGGAAGGCCCTTGTAATTGCAAATGGGTATGGCGTACCCAAACAAAAATGCGTAGCTTAATAAGTGATCGAGCCACCAAAAGCCATTCACCCCCCCCCCCTCCAAAGAAATAAGCAAAGAAGCCGCGCGCCCTGATTGCATGGGTCTAATTTGAATATGGCGCAGGAGTTTCTCTACTCATTCTCCGTAAAACATACTCCCATGAAAGCCCGACTTACTTGTCTAGGGAACTAAGATAGCTATTGAAATTACATAAGGGATATAGTACCCCCCAAAAGATACAGGATACCTACCCGATTGCTAAGCCTATATAAATGCGAAACCCTCTAACCCTGAACCTCTAAACCCGAAGCCCGAGACCCTAAACCGTAAACCCGCCACCCGAAACCCCACCGTGCCCGCCTGGCATTCGCGGCCCCCGGAAAGCAGCTCGCAGGAGGCTGCCAGCGTCTTGAAGTCCAATCCCTAGGGTTTTACGGTTTGAAGGTTAAGGGGTTTAGGGGTGGAGGGTTTCGGGGTTCAGGGGCTTTGGGCCCAGGGGTTTAAGGTCGAGGGGCTTGGGGGGGTTTGGGGCTTTAGGCTTTAAGCTTCTACAAGGCTTCAGGGCTTTACGGTTTTATATGGCTCCCAGGCTTTATGGCTTCAGGGCTTTAAGGCTTCATAACTTCAGGGCTGTAGGGCTTTATGGGTTTAGGCTCGAAGGTTTTAGCTGACTTTCCGGCTTACCAGGACCCTCCCTGCACGCGAAAAGTGGTACGCATCTAGGGTGTGATAGAGAGATGTGGAGGGTCGAGCTAAGGGTCTTTAGGGTTCAGGCTTCAGGGTTTGGGGAGCTCCCGTCTCTTGAAGTCCATACATGGCTCTGCACTTTAGTTTGGGGTGTCGATGGTTCGGGCTGATAGAAGTTTAGGAAATTTGCGGGGCCTAAACCCTAAACCCCTAAACCCCTAAATCCAAACCCTAAACCCTAAACCAGGAGTTTTTGGTCTGTGTGGCTTTGAACAGGCTGGCCCTTGAGAGCCCCCAGAAAGAAAACCATTCGTAATTAGGATCCTCTGAAGCCCAAGAGGTTTGCCAATAAGGGAGAAGTATAAAGTATCCAAAAAGGCATAATGTACCTAGTTAAGTGTTGAAAGATGTCTGAAGTTCTAGGAGTCGGTCGTAAGGACTTTCCAGGTGGCTACTTTAGGCTAACCGAGGGTTCACCTGTGGGATTCTACGGTGGTTGTGTGGATCTTTCCATGGCTTTTGAGAGGTAAGAGAGGGGCTTCAATAAATAGAACAGGCTTTTGGGTTCTATGATAGTATAGATATACGCTTTTAAGTAACCAGGGAGAAAAAAGTATACACTTCTATATCATAATGGTTCCTTTAATAAAAAGTACTAAAGTATGGCTAAGTATGGTACTCCAAAGCCCAGTATAGTATTTCAGCCCAGAGGAATGGTATTGGTAATCATGATTTAGGCCCCTATAGGAAAGTTTTTCCCTGGTGCCAGGCTTGTTGAGATTCAGCGCTCCGGGGTCGTCTTCAGCTTTATAAGGGCTTTCGACTCGGGAGATCATGATCGGCGATAACCCAAAGACCATGTGACTCCACAATATCCTTAGTCAAGGAATCTCGCAAATTTGCGCTGAGATCTTGCGGGGCACGTTGATTCAGGAATTATCCTACAATTCTAGTGTGTTGCAGATTGTGTCAAGAAAAATACACATTCCTCTAAACTTTTGGCTACCAACCCTTCAACGCCACCTAGACCTTCTTGCACGGTGGAGCCTTGCGCACAGCCCACCGCATCGCGTCTTTGACGTTCGGTCTAGGCTGCGTGTAGTCCTGAGCTCGCCACGAACGGTTCGATGCTGGCTTTTGGGTTGAGCATGTAGGGTTTACCTATAGTCTCCATTGTAGTTCCTTTTTTTGGTTGACCAGTTTTATGGTTAGGATCCCATAATAGAGATTTTGGTTAACCAAAAAAAGGAACTACAATGGAGACCATGGGTTGGCTGTACGGGCTGACAGTGGCTTTTAGGGTTTAGGGCTGTTCAGGTCCCAATTGTGCGTCTTGACCCGCTCAGAACACGGAATAGCAGAGCCTTCAACAGAACCCGTGGATCCTGAAGCCCGATCCGAAACATTGATGTCAGCAAAAAAACAAGACAGTGTTGGCCTCAAGCAAGCGATCGTTCCTCTGGTTGAAACTTAAGTGAGGGGCTTCCGCGTAAGTTCCTGGGCCCTGGAACCCACATCGGAAACCAAATCCGTAAATCTTTGTACCCTCCGAGGTTTGGGTGTTGGGTTGTTGGGGCGTGCAAGTGGCACGGAGACTTCTTGATGTGCTTCTCGCAGGAGGGTGTTGGATGGCTCCCCGGGGAAGAAAACGCATCGTTTGCTAATGTAGGGATCGCAGGGACCAGGAGAGGGTTGGGGGTGTATTCTGCATTTTTAGAGCGCCTTTCCAGGAATCCTACTCGTAATTTTCAAGACCTCTGAGTATTCAGTGTTCCGGCAAGGAACATGAAGCGCGTGGCACTCGGGGTGCCAGGCAGATGCTTTCGCGTGTTGAGACATGAAGTGCAATTCAAACATTAAGCACCGAAGCCTCACCCGGCATATCGAATCTCTTGAATATTTGGGCCTAGAAGCTCTCATAGCCCAGCACTCAGCCTCAACAGTAATCTCTACCGAGACTCCAATATCCCTTAATTAAGGAATTTTTCCTTCAATCATAGTAGTGATCCCACTATAATTTAAGCAGGTATATTCCTTAATTAAGGGATATTGCAGTCTCTGGGTACTGGCATCCCAGGCGCATCCTGCATGTCCTTTACAAAGGCCTGATTTCCTTCGGCGCCTCCTCGGCTAAGATTCACCTGACGTAGGAGATTCGGTTGTGTACAAAAGGGGCCTTAACAATTAGAACAAGGTTTTGGGGGCCCATTATACTATAATTATAATAAGGAACCCCAAAAATAGTATAGGTAATTATGAAGGCCCCTATATTACAGTGTTTAAGACGGTGTCCAAAGGAAGAGGCGGGGTTGAACGATATCTGTTAATTTGATAATAATTCCATCTAGCTTATACGGTGTAGGTTGAGGGTTGGTCTTCGTGTGTTGATGCCTTCGCCTCGCAGCCCAAATCCCACAGCTGGAGGGTCAGCGTCTGGGGCGATTAAGGTAAGTGTGTGTTTTTTTTTTTTTTTTTTTTTTTTTTTTGTGGGTGCTTTTTTGCTGGGCGATTAAGGGTTTCGAGTTTGAGGGATATAAGTTGTTTGGGATTCTGTGCTGAATTGTTCTGGGTACCGGACTCACTGTTTTCTTGTTTAGGTTTAGCCTTTATTGCCAAACCCTGAAAACTCGAAGTCAAACTTCGAAAATCCCTCGATCGCTTTAGTTGCTGTAAATCTGTATCACATAGATGTGACACTTTGACCCCACATCCTCAAACCGAACCCTCAAAGAAACCCGACATTTTGCTTGCAAGATCCGGGAACCTCATGATGCAGATCATGACGGTCTTGAGAAATACAGTGGTTCGAGCTAGTTTTGTGGTCTCTTTGTGTAATATAAGTCCTTAAAACACACAGATTTTCGGGCAGGTCGTACTTACACCCATCCCCGCCACCTGGACTCCTTCAGCCCTAAACCTGAACTCTAGGGTTTAGGGGGTTGGAGTTGAGGGCTAGAGGAAGGTTTACAGGTTTACAGGGCTTATAGGGCTTATGGCTTAGGGTTCTAAACCCGGAACAGAGGTGCCTTTCGCAGCTTCTTGGCACGGAACGCACGTCCGCGCGCCATGCCGGTGGACACCTGAGACCACTGGCTTCGGGTGTCTAAGGGCGGAGTTTCTGGGTTTGGGGGTTTACCCAAAGGGTCCAAGTACTCCCTCTTTTAGGATTTGAGGGCCTTTTCAGGTAGCAAAAACCACAAATAAGGACGACTTGGACCCTTAGGGTTAGGGTTTAGGACCTGCGGATCCAGTAGCCATCAATAGCCCATTTGTCTGTCGAAGCGGTATACCCGATACCCACATCATTACCGGGTGACCTTCTATTACTTTGTGGCGTTAAGCTGCAGGCATGGATTTGGGCCTAGGTTGACCTTCCCGAAACCCTGAACCCCTAAACCCTTTCAGGTTCAAAGGGGCCCGCGCTCATGTGTTTGGGTCTGTAAATGCCGTTCAGGTCGGCCCGCGGGTTCGAAACTGTATTATTCCTGACAAGCCTGCTTTTCGTAGCTTAGGGTTTGAGGTCTCGGGATTAGGGTATGAGTCTGAATCTTGAACCCGATAATTCAGGAGTCTTAACAGTCTCAATATGTGGGAGTTTCCGAAAATAGGGGACCCTAATATAGTACCCTAAATAGTAGGATCCTTATTATAAGGACCCCAAATACGGTACCCCTAATTTTCGGAAACTCCCATGTTAGAACGGGGTTGTGGGGTACCTCATAGGATACTGCAGCACAGTCTCGTCATGGGAGTGTCACACAATCATGTCGGACGACAACGAACATATGCAGATACTTTCAGTCCTCACGATCTGAGCTCCTGACTGCAGGAGTTGGCAAAAGATCCAGAATCACACTTAGCTGTTCGATGCCTGGAACCTTCCGCTGTCTTCCAGGATTCCTTTATTTTTCCGACAGACCCTGTGCCGATCCGTAAGCCTAACCTCAGCCCTGACGTCCAACAAGGTGCAAAGACCACACCCCCGACGGTGAGCTCGTGATGTACTACAGGATCTCTATAGTTAATGGTTGGGATAGGATTAACAATGTACATTCTTATACCTTACTGGGCTTAAGTACCCATAAAAATGTAAAATGTTACCCAACTATGACAAAGATCTTGTGCAACCCTGAAGGAAGCGCACCGGAGGTTCCAACCCACGTGCAACAAATTAGTAAGCCTTTGTATGTCAAGCCTAGCCTGAATCACTGAGTCTGTCTCCATAGCCGCCAGCCCTGTCTCTCTCGCTCGCTTTCTCCTTCTCTCCCTCTCTCTCTCTCTCACGCTCTCTATCTCTATCTCTCTCTCTCTCTCTCTCCCCCTCCCTCTCGCGCTCTGTCACTCACCCTCATTTAACTCTCGCTTTCAGGCTCGCTGTCACTGAACCCTCTAACCTCATACTCCTGAACCCTAAACCGTAATGCCCTGCCCTTGTCTTAAACCCTTCCGGAAAAAATCCCAGCGTCTTAAACCCCTGACACTCTTGCAACCCTAAACTCAACCCCCGCTCCCGCAAAATCCTAAACCCTAAGCCACCCAAATGCTGGGCCAGGTGCCCTAAACTTACCTATAGTCTCAGAGGTTAGGATCCTATAATAGAGATTTTGGTTGACCAAAAAAGGAACTACAATGGAGACTCTCCATTGGAGTTCCTTTTTTGGTCAACCAAAATCTCTATTATAGGATCCTAACCATAAAACTGGTCAACCAAAAAAGGAACTACAATGGAGACTATAGGTAGACCCTCGAACCTGAACCCCGGCTCCCCCAAATGCTGGGCCAGGTGCCGGTTTCAGCTCGGGGTTCGACAGGGAGCTGCGCGTGCGCGTCAGCTGCGGGTCTTCCTTCGTGAACCTGGGCTAGTTTAGGGGTCGTCAATAATCTCAACGATTTGATTACTAACATCTTTTGTTACTATAAAAAATGACTATCAGCATACAGATTAAGATTTAGGATTCAGAGTTAATTCTTTGTTGTGTCTAGTTGTGCTTGCAGTTTAGGGTTGCGGCGACGTCTTCTATGTTGGGAGGATGTTTGGGATGTAGATATGTGAAACTTAGCAATTAGAACAGGGCATGCAGTCGGGTTTGTTGTCGTATTTGCATATACAGACGATACAAGGAAATCATTAACGAAACATTGAGACCTCTGTGTCACCGCTGCATTGCCAACATGCTCCGGGGAGGAACCAGGGAGGTTCCAAACCCTGGAATCCTAACACGTCTCAATTCCTAGAACCCCGGAAACCGGGTTGAAGCAGCCACCACCAGCACACAAAGCAGCAGCAGCAGCAGGAGTCGATTTTCCAGCAGGAGCAACAACCCAGCAGTAAGGTTTGAAGTTCTGGGGCGTTGTATGCATAGTCCGGCACTCATCCCGGAACCAAAACACCCTAAACCTCATATCTTATACATCCTAAACCGACAGCCCCAACCTTAAACCCCACGCTTATACACCCTAAAGCCTATAGGGGGCGCAAAACTATATAGTCAAGACCCCAAATCCTAAACTACGCAGATCTGCAAGAAAGAAGCTGCACGTTATTTCCGGCCATCAAAGGGAACCAGCCACGATCCGTTCGAATCCACCTGGACTTCGCAGTGTAGGTTAATGAAGGGTTTAAGGTTTGGGGCTTTAGGGTTTTAGGGTTTTCGGGTTCTAGGGTTTTAGGGTTTGGGATTTGGGGTTAAGGGTTTAATGGTTTAATGTAGGAATCTGAATAAGATTCCCTAGACCTATAACCCCAAAATAGTAGGATTCATATGGGTGGTTGTCAAAATTATGGTCCTTTTTGGGTACCCTAAATATTTGGTGCCGTATTATATTAGGGACCAATGAGTGCTTCATGCAAACGACCGACTGATGTCCGCGAATATTAGGGACCCAAAAAGGGACCCTGATTTTGACAACCACCCATATAAGGAACCCTAACAAAGCCCCAAGGTTTCTTAATCAGGTTCCTACATTAGGGTTTGAGTTTGGGGCACCTGTCAGGGCATTTTACGCTAAGCCCCAAGAAGGGGACTCAACCCTGCAATCCTGGCAACGGGAGCTTCACCCGCACTATACGGTCCTTGCTTAGAGTTGAGCCGTATATACTATAAGTATAATAAGGGCTATGACGGGATACTGTGACGAATGATTCCGACCCCTACCTATGGTCTCCATTGTAGTTCCTTTTTTTGGTTGACCAGTTTTATGGTTAGGACCCCATAATAGCGATTTTGGTTAACCAAAAAAAGGAACTACAATGGAGACTATAGGTATAGTAAGCCATGAAAACCCTAGCTGGTCCATGGTACAAAAGAATCGATCCTGGACTCCAAAGTTGGCCTACGGGTTGCTGGAGAGTTCCGTCGGAACTGAAGGGGCAGGGGACTTAGCAAGTAGGTTATAAGCAGAGTTATAAGTGCCCTAAATGGAGTTACCTTAATTATGACCCTACTTATAACCAACTTACTAAGTCCCCTGCCCCTTCAAGTAGCAGGGAATACGATGTGTTCAAGGTGTGCGGTTTGGAGTTCGCGGTTTAAGGCTTACCCAGAGGCCCCAAAGTAGTTCCTTTTTGGGGTTACCTTATAGGATTCCATATGACCCTCAAATGCCAAAAAAGGAACTACTTTGGGGCCTCTGGGTAGGTGTTGGGGCTGAGGGCAAGTGTTCAGAACCCTAGCTGGAAGTTGCGCTATGATGCTTGCTGTTGGGGTTTAGGGTTCTTATCTGATTGGAACGTGCAAGCACCTACAGCGCCCGTGTACCACGTCGCCCACTTCTGAGGAAGACGCGCAAACAAGAAGCGCTGTTGGAAATTGCCGTGCAGGAGCTGGGTTGCAGGGGGTTATGGCTGACCTCCCCGCTGAACGACCTGCCTTTTTGGGCTCTTTACAATGGTTTCCGTGCATAGGTCCTGAAAACGGTAGGTTTAGGTAGGGTCTGAAGTGCTCCGAATACCTGGCCATGAATCCCGACAAACCTGATCGGCCCGATCATCCACAAGCATTTTTCGGGAAAGGCGCATTCCACGCAACTCCCGCACAAACACGGCATCGCCGCTGTGTAACCTCAGCTGCCGATTTTGGTCTTGGAGCCGCGAACCCCAAAACTCCCCTTCTCCCCCGCAGAGCCCAAAACACATTTGGGAGTTTCCGAAATTAGGGTACCTTATTTTGGGATCCTTATGATAAGGATCCTACTATCAAGGGTACTATATTAGGGCCCCCTATTTATAAATTACGGAAACTCCCATGTCTCAAATCCAAGCGCATGCTTCGGAGCCCAACTGCAGTCTCCTTTCCGTGGGGGACGAGGGCGTCCTGGCGATGAGAGTCTCGGAAAGTGATGCTGGCGGTTGAGGCTTCAAGGTGTGTTTGTGGGCAGTGGTGGTGGGGACGATGTAAGATGGATATGGGTGATTGTCAAAGTTATGGTCCCTTTTTGGGTCCTCAATATAGTACGGCACCTAATATTATTTAGGGTGCCCAAAAAAGGGACCATAATTTTGACAACTACCCGTATGGTGTTCATGGCAACCAATGTGATGCCTGGCAGCTGGGCATGATGACGCCCTTGCCCATGGTGGTGATGAGGGTGGTGAAATTGGAGCCATTTCTGGTTGAGGCGGAGGTGGCGGTGCGGGTGGACTTGGTTGTTCGATTCTGACCGAGCTCCACTACAACATCTGCAGAAGACTGGCAAGCAGCAGATTGTTACACTCTACGAAGTCAGCCCCTATTCCCTGAGCCTGACCTAGACACTGTAAGACTACCGTAGAAGCAGAACCGAATGCAAACCCTAACCTGCCTAATCCCCCTGATCCCCCCAAAAACCCTATACCCTAAACCCCAAACCCCTGACCCCTAAACTGTACCCACAATACCCCTCATCCCCATTGATCCCCCTAAACTACACCCTAAACCCCTAAACCTCAAACCCCTGCACCCTAAACCCCTATACTACACCCTAAACCTCTAACCCCTACGCCCTAAACCCCAAACCCTATTCCGTACCAACTCCCCCTCAGCCCTATGGCCTGCTCCGAGGGACCAGTTCGAGGAATCAGCCCTCCAGCCCCAGGACCATGACGGGGCCAATACCTGGAAATTGAAAGGGCCTTAATAAGTAGAACTGGGCTCCTTTAAAGGGGTCCTTTAAGAGCTACTATAAGGGATCTATAGTAGGGTTCTATGATATAGGGGCCTTAATAATTAGAACAGGGTTTTGGGGCCCATTATGCTCTAATTGTAATAAGGAACCCCCAAAATAGTATTGGTAGTGCTCGAAATATGGTAGTTTCAGAAAATACGGGCTCCTTATATTATGGGTCCCTATGCAAGGATCCTGTTGTTCGGGTATCTGCATTAGGCTCCACCATGTTCTGAAACTCCCACGTGCAGTAGAACAGGGTTGGGTAATGTAGGAACCTGAATAAGAAACCCTGGATCCTCATTAGGGTTCCTTGTATGAATCCTACTAGTTTGGGGTAATAAGCCCCGGGTTTCTTCATCAGGTTCCTACATTAGGGTTGTTGATGTTGACGTGCCGAATATCTACTACCCAAACGACAGCTTGGAGGGCATGTGGCACTCTACTACCCAGAGAACCTAAGGAGTGTACCCCTGGGTTCTTTGCGTACTGGGGCTCCTCTGACATTTCCTTGGGGTGGCTCTTCACAGCACTTGAGGGGGGTTGGGTCCATAGGGTTCACAGTGTATGGGCATTTGTTGATTAGAATGGGGGCTTTAAGTATATGATAATATAACAACCCTAAACCCTAAACCCTAAATAACTATAAACAGGAACCTTAAGGAACAGTCGTCATCGTTATCCCAGCTTCGTGTTAACTCAAACCCGGCGACCCAAGCCCCGACAAGACCAAGCGGTTAGGTACGAGCCAGGGCTTTTGGGGCATTCCTAAACCCTAAACCCTTAGGGTACTGTGGCATATGGGAGTTTCCGGAAAAAAGGGGTACCTTATTTGGGGGCCTTCAAAATAAGGACCCTACTATTTAGGGTACTATATTAGGGTCCCCTATTTTCGAAAACTCCCATATTTATGTGGGGACGTTGGGGGATTCTACTACTGCTTATTGTGCAGACTTTCATATGTTGAAAGTCCTTACAAACCATTCTGAAACCTCTATAGGCCTTGTGCCAAGCTGCCAAATCTCGGTTCCAACGGCAAGGTCAAAGTGCATGACACCGTTGACGATCGACTGCGCGATGTAGGTGGCATTGTTGCTCCGGCACATCTCCTTTTCAGGAACCCATGCTGCTCGGTGCAGGGTTTAGCGTTAAGGGTGACGGTGTAGTATAGATCTCCTGTTCGCAGGCACTCTTTACAGTAAACCCCGAGAAGTTGGAAACCGGATTAAGGACAATTAGTAGTGCTGCGATTCCTTATGTACCACTCTTAAGGATAGAGGCTATTGGGTTTTCAACTTTTGGGCTTCTACCGTATTTCACCTCCCCCAAAGTAAAAAGAAAAATGTACCTTATAAGTCGTACGAACGAGCACTGCATAATTGGAGATCTACCTTAACCTACCATAACCTACTTTTTGTAGGGTCCCTATATTTTCCAGATCAAAGTTTACGATAAGAACCTACAAAAAAGGTAGGGCTTGGGTAGGTTAAGGTACTGCTTGAGCAAAGGAGTTCGGAGTTTCGGGGTTTTCCCCGGGCTCAACCCTGCACCCTCAGAGAGCTGGCATAACTTAGCGCTTTACTTGCTGTACTCTGCAATTATAAGGGTCATACCAGGGGTGAGGGCTAAGGGTTGAAAAACCCTGAGCCTTTAAACTATAAAGGGCATGACCTACTATTTTGCAGAGTTTGGGCAACAGGTAAACCCTAGCACCCACACCCTAGGCTCGGGCCTCTTCCTTCGGGCAGACCTACAGAAAGTGTAGACTCCCTGAATCTGCGCATGCGGTCCTTGGCGAAGAGCTGTAGCATCTCCATGTCCTGACTTATCAGGCCTAAAACCCTAAACCCTAAACTCTAAACCCTAAACTCTAAACCCTAAACCCTAAACCTGGAAATCCCAAGTCCGAACCTCAATCCTACACCCTAAGCCCGAAACTCTATAAGGGTAATGTAGAGGCCCGACTGGGGTTAGGGCTTTGGGGATTTAGGGCCATTTTGGGGCTGTTAACGTTCAGTGTTTACGGTTGAGTTTAGTGTTTTCACAAGGTCTAAGGCAGGATATGTGTTGAGGATTTGAGCCCCCACACTTCTAGGGCCCACATGCCTGGAAGTGGCTTCCGGGCATGCTATGGTCCGTCGAGTCTGCAAGAGCGAAAACTTCGAACTAGTAGTCTTAAGTTCTGCAAGGATCAGAGCCTTTGAGAAATCAAAGGGCTTGGGTGGGTCTTCTTCAACCCTGAACCCCCGGCTTTAACCATCATATAGGGGCCTTAATACTTAGAATAGGGTTCCGGTTAGGGGTCCTTCCAGGGCTACTATAACGGATCTATAGTAGGGTTCTGGAATGTAGGGGCCTTACAAATTAGAATGGGCCCCAGTATACTATAGTTATAATAGGGAACCCCTAAAATAGTATTGGCAATTGTTTAGGGCCTCATAGTAGACAGCTTCAGGATTTGTTGAGTGGGATTTCCGCACCTTGGCTTGAAGGGTCTGAGGCTCTAAACGCCTACCTCAACCACGTTTCCTATTCTGTGTCTATACGGGTAGCTCTCTAAATTGGGCCCCGTTTTAGGCTCCAAAAATAGTGCGGCACCCTTAGAACAAGGACCGGATTTGTTTTAGGGTCTATAGGGTCTCCCCGCATGCCTTGTGCAGCAGCGCGTGGTGGAGCGGTGTCTCAGGACAGTCGGCGCTGCGGCGACGGAAGAAGCTGGATGCCTGTTTCAGGTAGGGTTCCGAGGGACCCTAATTACACTGGGCTGCAATCTCCAATAGCTGCACTACCTATAGTCTCCATTGTAGTTCCTTTTTGTTGGCTGACCAGTTTTATGGTTAGGATCCCATAATAGAGATTTTGGTTAACAAAAAAATGGAACTACAATGGAGACTATAGGTAAGCCCCAACCTCTAGAAACGACTACACCAAGGCACAGGCTCGAAAACTAAACCCTGCACCGCAAACCTGGAACCGTGAGTGCACGGCCGTACCTAGACCCTCCATCTACCCTCTATTTGGGACCATATACCCCTATTTGAGGGTACAAGGAGGGTGCTGGTATTGTCGGTCCTTTACCCCTTTGTGCTAAAACGGCCGTAATCAACGACAAAACTTGAGGTTGGCACAAAGAAAGACCAGTGACTGGGCACCCAAGAGCAGGTTTAGAGTTTAGGAGTTCAGGGTTTAGGGTATAGGGGTTTAGGGTATAGGGTTTAGGAGTTTAGGGTTTAGGGTGTAGGGTATAGGGGTTTAGGGTATAGGGTTTAGGATTTATGAAGGGCCCCAAACTGACCGCGAACCGTTAGGATCTTAGGGCTTAAAGCTTAGGGTTTCGAAATCCCGTACATTAGAAGCACCCCGATACCCCAGCTATGTAGGACCGTTTTGTCGAGCCATATAGGGGGGCTAGCCACTTTAAGCCCTGCAAGGAAGCATATAATGCATGACTCAGGCCTTAAGTTTAAGCCCTCCTTCCCTAATCCTCGTGCAGCGAGGCCTGCTAAGCCTGGAACTTCCTACCCTCCATCTACCCTCTATTAGACCCTAAGTACCCACTATTTGGGACCATATACCCCTATTTGAGGGTACAAGGAGGGTCCTGGTTAACTATAGGTACATCTTGGTCTGTAGGTGCCTCAGTGATGAACTACGAGTTCGACTCCGTTATGGTGGTTCGAAAGGGTTTCGACAATTGGGGTTAGGGGCCTTGATGAGGAATTAGGGTTTAGGGTTGGCTGTAGGGTTTAAGTTTCAGGGTTCTTGATACGGTTTGCATTCATTAACTGGGAAGCTCGGGAAGCTCGCAAAACGCGGACGTCGGAGCCGCCGACCGATGATCGCACCGGAGTCGTCGGGGTCGACCACCGGATCCCTCAACTCCTGGGCATGCCGCCACATCTTCATGGACTCCTTCGCGATGTTGTAGTCTGGGATTGCGCAGCAGTCTGCTTGCTGCCAAAAAAGCACATGGCCGATACGACCATGCGCTTAGATCCATGATCAACCAAGCACGGCCGAGATCCACTTACCAAAACTGTCAAACTTGATGGAAGCTTTTTGACACAGTCTTCTTTTTGGTACATCTCTCGTGGCTGCGAAATACTTTTCAGCAGCCGCCCGTGTTTTCCATTGGCCTTGTGCAAAAAAACCCTCCCTCGAAAGTCACCCCGCCAAACCTCACCAGAACAATGCAGTCCCATGAGTCCAGTATGGGGGCCTCAATCAGTCGAATGGGGCTTTGTCGGATACTATATATAGTCATACAACAACGAAACCTAAGGACAGGTATTTCTAATTCTTCTAAACCCCAAACCCCTTTAACCCCTATCCCATAAAGAACTCTTCTCGGAGCCCCCCAAAATAGTATTGGTAACTCTTCGGGCTTCTGCATTGCTATACTATCCACTTGCCCGAAGCTTCACAATGATCACAAACCATGAAACCCACAAAGGCGCAACCTTCAAACCACACATATGTTATCTTTCAAACACAAAGAGGCCCTCAACTTCAAACCTCAAAAATCTCAACCTTTAAAACACAGCAGTTTTTTCAGCTCTGAACACGATGCCCAGGACCCCAACACCCTAAACCCCTTGCCCTTACCGCAAACCCTCAAAGCGCGGTCGCAGCCCAGCCTTGAAGGGAAGCCGCTGGAGCTTGCCTTGAACTGAACTACAGTAAACCCACGGTTTAGGGTTTAGGGTTAGCCAAAAAGTTGGAAACCTGGTTAAGGACAATTAGTGGGATTCCCTATACATTACTCTTTAGGATTGATGCTATTGGGTTTCCAACTTTTGGGCTTCTACTGTACTCGTACTACGGTTGATGATATAAATCCTGCACTACCCATTATAAGGAATCTACCATAGTTTCCATAGTTTAGGGTCTTTAAGGTAATGCAGGATTTATATCATCAACCGTAGTATCATTGTATGATCCCTGTGCAATTGTTGGAGCAGTATACCGCCCCACCCCTTCCAAACAAAACAACAAACAACGCGCACAGCATAAGTTACCCTGATACGAGCGTATGGTAAACTGAAAAAACCTGAACTCTAAACCCTAAACACCATAACCCAGAAACCCTGAACCGAATTCCGAAACTCTACCCTGAACCCTAACTCCTAAACCCTAAAGGCCCGAGACCCTTTTAACTCTCCCAAACATAAGACCCTAAAGGGTTTAGGGTTTAGGGTCTCCCAAACATAAAACCCTAAAGCCTTGAATTGTAGAAGCTACGAGCTTTAAAATACCAGGCAGACCCTGAACCCTAGATCCTAAGTCCTAAAGCCTTATAAACCCAAAAGTACCTTTGGGAATTCCTAAACTTCCGAACCCGTCCCAGGTCCTTTCAACTGACGGCTGAGCTCGACATACCCACGAATCTGGGTGACTTAGGGTTTAGGGTTTAGGGTGCAAGCAGCTTCTGGAATAGCTTGCCCTCAGTTGTCTGTTCAAGCAACTTCTGGACTAGTCTGCCTCAATTGTAGACACTCTTTTGGCCCTGTTTTCCTCTTTTAAAGACTCTTATGAGCAGTCTGGCTACCCAAAGCAGGGACTGCATTAAAGGGCTATCTTCATGCGAATCTTGCTGGTACCTCGTAAACCCGAAGCACCGAACCCAAACCGTCGACCAGTAAACTTGGCCCTTAAACAAATCTAGACTCTAAACACCATACGCCAAGGGAACAACCAACACCCCTAAACCCAAAGCAAAGACAAGAGACCTCATGCCCGAACCGAACCTCCGAGCACCCCGTAGCATCAGCCCTCAGCCCGCGGGCAAAGGTTAGGGGTTTCTGGGGTTTACAACGTTCGTCTCTTGAGCCCGATGCTTGCAGGTATGATTCTGGAGTTAGTTACTATTGCTACAATAACAAATACCGGTTTAGGGTTTAGGGCAATATCTGTACATAACCAGTAACCAATCCTATGAAACACCATGAACGACCCGACTCCGAGCCTCCACCCCCCCCCCTCATTGTGCAGCCGATGGACGTAGCAAGTCCATGCCAGCTGCACCTGCAACACAACTCAGCAGTGCGGGTTGGCGTTTTGGTGTGGGATTTACGGCATATCCCAACGAGGAGATAGGCTTGGCAGGACTTCAGACGAGAGCAGACGGCAAAGGGCTTGGAGTCCTTGGGATTTAGGGCTTTACCCTGAGGGTCAGATAGAATTTGCTTTGGCCTGAAAATCATCCCCACATAGGTACTCTCGGGCCAAAGTATTTCCATTTGGGTGCATGGACCGTTAGGGTTTAGGGTTTAGGGTTTAGGGGTTTAGGGTTGCATGCAGTTCAATGTCCGGAAATTGAGGGCTGGGCTGTGGAAATAGAGTGGAGCACTGATTTCACAGGCCCCCTGTATACTTGCCACCCCCCACACCCGTAAACCCAATATCCGAGGTTCTAGCCCAGATATTCACCTGCATAACCATTACTGTACTAAGTACTAAGCCCCAGTATCTTAGAGGTTAGAATTTCGGGCTTGGAGTTGCGCCAAGGGTTGATGGAGGAAGAGGGTTACTCTTCACGGCTCACTGAAGTGCACAAACTTTACTGCATTAGCGTGTGTGGCCTCAGACAGAGAGAGAGAGAGATCCCTGTATCTATCCATTTGGAATCTATTTATTGCCTGTTGCGCTTGAGGTCGTTGGATCACAAGATTAGGTATTTGCTCGAAGCGTTGCGATTCACTCCGTGGGTTTTGGGTGTAGCTGACCGGTAGGTAGCCTGAGTCCTGAGTGATGAGTTTTGGGATGTTTTGTATCATCATATCGGCCGTACGGCGACCGTCACTTCAATTACTCGGATCCGAAGCCTAAACTCAAAAGACATCTAAAGCACTAAACCTAAACCCAAACCCCAGAACCCCAGAACCCCAAAACCCCCAAAACCTTAAACCCAATGCCCCAAAGACCCACGCCTCCTTTCTGTGCCGCTGCCCATGCGATGCGGTCGCCAACGATGACATCGATATCGAGGGAATCGAGGAAGGCCTTTATCTCCAGGCTGCTGGCTCTGTGGCTCTGCCATACCCTTACCTGTAGCCGAAAAGACCTACCTTTTTTTAAGGAACTATATAGAAACCATAATAAGGAACCCTAAAAAGGTAGGTCTTTCCGGCTACAGGTAAGAATTGATTAGGGCTTAAGAGCTTCTGATAATCGGGTCGATAAGGGATTTGCAGGCTTTCTAAACGGCTTTATAGCGGTCTTCAGGGTCCAAAGGGCCCAATAATCAGGCACTCGTTTCGGTTAATGATTATGCAGATTAGCTTTGGGGAGAGTATGTGATTCTCAGGTACTTGGACCCTTGGGGATAGAGGCTGCGTGCAGCTCAGAGGGTGTGTGGAAAGTCGACGCTGTTGGATTTAGGCTTGGATGTGCAGGGTTCAATCTTCGAGGCTTATGCTTTTGCGAAAACTGTCATGGTTCTTATGTCTTGTTGTCCTCCAGTTATTGGGGATTACAAGTTTGCTTGGTTTCACGTTGAGGAGTTGAGGAAGGCCAGTCAAGAACTGGTTGGCTCCTCGTGTCAGGCACTGAGCAGTGGCAACAATAGAGGCAATGCAACAGCAATGGCAAGCTACATGGTCCTGGCAGCATACTCGAATGGCCGAAGGCAAATGCACTTTATCGCATCTGGAGCAATCCCTGCAGCCCTAACTGGTGGACTATATCATCGCCAGACTCGGTGGTTATGCTTTGGGCTGTTCAGCTCAAGCTACTGCCCTGCAGACCCAACTACATCACTACTGGCGAATATTAGGCCTGGACAGTTCACCCCTGCACAGGGGCCGGCACCTCTGCGCCAGAGAAGCACTCGTCCCAAAAGGGATCCTGGAAGTGGATTGCGTCGTTGGGAAGTTTGGGCTCCAAGGTTTCAGTTTTGAGGCAGTTTTAGGGTAGATGCCGTGAGCTACTAAACCCTCGGTTTCGGGGAATTGGAGTCAAGTTAAGGCAGTTTCAATCTGCGTCCCAAAAATCAGGAACCCTAGACAATAAAACCCTGGCCTAACCCACATTATCTCTGTAGTCGTATTTCAGTACACTTTGAATTCGGAAACGCTCAAGCAAAACACAGCTGCCGTAATGGTTGGGCCCAGGTTTATGTATAACCCAAAACCCTTATAAACCCTAAACCCTGTGGCATATTGGGAGGTTGCAGGGATGCTATGGATCTGAGTGGACGGTCTTTCAAGTTTGTGGCCTTTAGTTTGTAGGGTTTATGATCTAAGTTAACCTAGACCCCCCAACTACCCTTTATTGTACCCCCAAACTACCTCTTAATGAGAAATATTAGAGCCCTTTACGGGGTACTTGGGGGGTGCTGGAACAGGCTCAGGATTGAGGGTTTGGGTTCGAGCTCAGATTTCGGACAATGCTTTTGGTTCATCTGCAAAGCCCTCAAGTCATGCGACCTACTTAAATCCAAACTCCGGTATATACGGCCTGATCCAAAAGGAACCCGAAACCCTACCTAAAACTCCTAAACCCCCTCCATCATAGGGACCCTTAGGGGGGTAGGCGGGAAGGGGATAGGGGACTCTACTTCCTTAATTAGTCCCGATTAAATCCTTATTATAGGTATTACGGCCCCCTACCCCCCCTCCCCCCTACCCCCTTAAGGGTCCTTATGACTCCAAAACCCTGAGCGTGCGCCTTCTCCAGCGGCGGCGGGATCTCCACCAGGGGGGGCTCGGGCTCTGCAGGGGCGCCCGCCTTTGCAACCTGTGGAGGGTTTAGGGTTTAGGGTTTACTGGGAATGAAATACCGTGCTCGGGGTCATAACCTGCAGCAGTTGTGTGGTTTCCTGTTCGACTACATGGTGGTTTTAGCATCTGCAAATGTCCAGCGCAGCGCGTCAAGCTGCGCGCAGTGTGTGGCCGCTCGTCTTCAAGCAAAGGTCCAACATGATCGCCTCTTCTGATTCTTAGATTAGGGAGACCCCTTGAGGATATAGACCCTCTCAATAAGGACTCTTTTTCAGAGAGCCAGAAGTAGGGTTAAGAAGGCTCCCCTTCAAGGTGTCTACCTAATACTACTTAGGATGATGAAGTTTGACAGGAGAGTGCGCTGCCACAGGCTTGAGTTACAGCAAGACTTTGCATCCCCGTCGCCATGAAGTCCGGTTCACTCCGGCAGAGCGGCTGTCTTTGGTTGGGGTCGGATGATGTGTTGCTGGCTCATGGGTTAAGCATCAGGCTTCGGAAAAGCGAGTGAAGGGCTGGCAGATTGTGGCAGATTTCGGCCGAAGGATGAAGCTATGTCTAGTTCATGGTTGGGAAAGGATTAAAAATGTACAATTTTATTCCTTATTGGCTTTAAGTACCCATACAGATGTAAAATGTTACCCAACTATGACAAAGATGTGCTTGAATGAGCGGATGAAGACTGGTTGTGGAAAGATCGAAGCTTTAAGGTGTAAGGACGAACAGGGGCCTGTGGTTTAGGATGGTTCAGGGGACCTTCAGAAACCATGGCGACAGTCCAGATTACTGTAAGGCTCCGAAGGGCTTCTTATTGCAGGCATTCTTCGAAGCAGCGGGCCTGTGGCAAAGAGCTGCATGACATTATGAGTGGCTGAGAAATTCCTGACATACGGGCCTTAACAATTAGAATAGGGTTTGGAGCCCAATATACTATAATTGCAATAAGGAACCCCCAATATAGTGTTGCTAAATGTGCCATATTACACAATTGCCGACAGAATTCCAGAAGGATATTGAACAACAGCGATTGCAACCCTTCGAGAACATCCGCAAATGTCTCTGGACGAAAACCCCTAAGACGCACAACACACACACAAGAACCGCTCATAAAAACAGTAAGCTAGTGAAGCCACTTCTGAAACGTGAAACAACCCCTGAAAGAAAGCCCCCTATGATCGCCTTGCCCTTCTTCTTGCCGGCGGCCTTCTCGAATTTTGCCTCAGCTACGTAAGGATGCGTAGCTCCAATATGGTTTTCAGACCGGGTTTAAGGCTGCAGGGTGTATCCCTAAACCCTAAACCCCAAACCGTGCACCCTAAACTCCGAAACCCTAGCCCCTAAACACCTAAGCGGAGTTTCGGAGACCTTAGTTGCTGAGTTCATAAGGCCCAAAAAGTCTACACTTTCCGTTTTATCGTGGGTTATATTATTCCAAAAAGTGTAAAGTGTATCCACTCAGCTACTAAGAGACTTAAGAGGCATCGAGGTCAGGATGTGGATGAGTCCAATTCTGTCGGCACCCTGGCGGCTCTGAACAAGCATCGGGTTGAGGGCACACCATGCACACCCCCTAGAGCACACAGCGAAAACCTCATCTTAAACTGTACAGAAGCCTTATATACTTGGACAGGATGTTGCAACATAGTGTGCATTACAGATTACACGGACCATCAGGAATTCTATACGTCGCAATGCACGGCTGCGTTAAGCTGGCCGATGAAAACTGAAATGTGAACCCTGGACCCGCATGCCGCAAGCATGTATAGAATCATATTGATAATGGAAGGCTATACAGCGACTTTAGTATAAGGGGTTGCTCTTCCTGCTTATGCCAACCCGAAACCCTAAACCCCTAAACCCTAAACCCCTGAACCCTAAACCCCTAAACCCTAGGCCCTAAACCCTTAAACCCTAAACCTCTGTGCAGACGGCATGATGAAAGCAACGCCAAGAGTCCCTCTCCCTCGCAGCAGCCATCTCTGCCTTCTTGCGCTCCTGGTCAAGGTTTAGGGTTTAGGGTTTAGGGGACTCTCTTGCGGTCTTCGAACTGAAGGGGTTTGGGGTTTAGGGGCTTTTCAGCTTTAGAGTCGAGCTTAAGGGGTTTGGCGGCTTATCAGCTCTAGAGTTCAGGGTCCGGGGCTGCAGGGGTTTAGGGTTTGGAGGTTTTATAAGCTCTAGAGTTGATGGTCTGCCTAGACCCTCCATCTACCCTCTATTAGACCCTAAGTACCCACTATTTGGGACCATATACCCCTATTTGAGGGTACAAGGAGGGTCCTGGTGGGGTCTATAGGCGTTTAGGGTTTAGGGTTTATACGGTTAAGTTTCAGGGGGTTTCAAGTTTTAGAGTTATATGGTCTGGGATCTAGGGGTTGTCGCGGTTTCTGCTTTCTGGCGGCTTGGGGGTTAGAAGGTTTCGTTTTAGGGTTCACGTGTGCGTCTACGTTCGAGAGAAAAAAGTGGTAATTACAGGATCTGTTGTCATTGCTTCGGGCTGCTGACCCCGTTAGATGCGGGTCTTATAAAAGCTTAAAATCACAGAGGGTCCATATACACTACCATTATGTAATTAGGTCCCAAAAACCATAGTAGGGATGATCTTTCGATAGGACGATCTGGAAAATGTCATCTAGCAATTAACCTTTGAATTGTAATAAACCCACTCCGGATCAAATCCTCTAGCTCTGTAAGTAAAGCCTTGCCAAAACTCCGCGTGAATAC
This sequence comes from Symbiodinium sp. clade A Y106, assembly GCA_003297005.1. Classification (NCBI taxonomy): domain Eukaryota; class Dinophyceae; order Suessiales; family Symbiodiniaceae; genus Symbiodinium; species Symbiodinium sp. clade A. Next base: position 177,021 of record BGNK01000586.1, on the reverse strand, counting down.
CCTGCAGAAACCCAATACATCCTTCAAAAACCGAAAATCAAAACCCTACGGAACCCCTAAACCCTAAACCCAAACCCCCCCTAAAACCCTAAACCCTAAACCCCCAAACCCTAAACACTAAACCCCCAAACCCCAAAAACCCTAAACACTAAACCCCCAAACCCTAAAACCCTAAACACTACCGCCTAAATCTGAAACTCGCGATCCGGTCCCTGTCAGCCAGCTTGTCAGCTGCCCTCTTGCTCTGGATCTTCCTGGGCTGCAGGGGGCGAAACACTTCCTGGAGATCCCCAAACCTACCGTCTTAAGGGATCTACCCTCTAATTAAGGGGTCATAACCTACTAGGGATCTACCCTCTAATTAAGGGGTCATAACCTACTATTTTGTAGGGTTTGGGGTCATGGGTTGGGTGAAAACGGATTGTGGCTAGGAACCCTTATATAGTAGCTCTTCAAGGAACCCGTATAGTAACCCTGAATTGAACCTCTTGTCATACTAAAGCCTAGAACCCGAAACCCTAAGCCCTAAACGCCAAATTCTGAACGCTGAACCCGAAAAAAACCATAAACCCTAGAGCCCTAAACCTCAAACCCTAAAACTTAACCCTGAACAGTGAGGCTTCATGTTTGGGAGCTTATAAGGCTTTATTTGGAGCTCGGATTTAAAGATATTGCACTGCTCCTTTGGCCTAGGCGCTTGGGTTTGGACCCAACCTTATCCCCAACATCCCGACCATTCGTAATTTAAGGCCTGCGGTTTATGGGTTTAGGGTCAGTCATGGTATGGGTTAATCTGCATCCCATCGTACGGTGTACGCTCGCAGGCTGTGTTGAGCGTTAAAATAAGGGCCCAGGCATCTGTATGATATGTCCAGGATCTTAGTGGCTGAGTACCCAGCCCAAGAAAAGTTAAATTGTTGGATTATAATAGGGTTATAAAATGTTGAATTATAATAGGGTTATAAAATGTCGAGTAATTGTAATTATAATAGGGTTATACAATCCCCGAAAGGTTAAAGGTGACCTGCTCAGCCCCTAAGTACTGAATATAGAGTTCAGAGCTCAGGGAGTTCTGATGAAGTAGGGGTTTAGGGTTTAGGGTTTAGGGAACAGTACAAGCAAGTTCGATACTTGGACCCCATTGCAGGCAGCGCGGTGTCAACAAAGTTCCAGTTCATTAGGTAGACCCTTAACCCTGAAACCCTGAATCCTGAAACTCTCATAAACCCCTAAACCTTGAAGGAATCCCTCTGAAAACCCTAAAACCCCTTAAAAAAAGCCCTAACCTTTAAGGACTCCCTTTAAAAAATCCCTAAAACCTCCAAACCCTAAACCCTATTCATCATGCATTGACTCTTTCTCAGGGAAGGCCTTGCCGGGTAGCCAAGCTCGAGAAACCGTAAACTTAACCCTAAACCTCCAAGCCTAAACCCAACCCTAAACCCTAAACCCTAATTAAAGCCTAAACCCAAAAGTCTAAACGCCAAACCCTATAAGGGTCCGTGTACCAAAGTATGATATGCTTTGGCTCCAAAGTACTTAGATATGGACTACTTTAAGGCCAAAGTATATACTAGATGGGCGCATGGACTCGTATGGAGCCTGCAGTACCAAAATCGAGCCAAAGCAGACATCGGCTGTCCTTTGCGAAAGCGAGGACGACTCGTGGGACTCCCTTCGCTGGAGGGCATAGTCTCCCCAGGATTGCCGCAGGGATCGCACAGAGTGAAGATCGGCCGCGAAGAGCGTCTCTGGCTTCGCATGGGGCCGGAGCAAGTCTGCGTCTTGATACAGTTGTACAAGGCCCAGACATTCATCCGCGGCCCCTTCCTCGACCACGGAGCGGTGGGCTCATCGATCGCGATCGAGCCTGGCACAGTCGCCAGCTGCAAAAGAAACGCTGCGAGTGCAGCAGCCTCCACCTGCGACCTCGAAAGCGGGACAGCCTGACGAGGCACAAAGTGCGCGAGAACAGCGAGTTCGGCCCTCGGCCTCTGCCCTCTGGTCGACGAGTTCCGCCGCACGTCGCACGGGGACTTACATTTTAAAACCCCTACCTTGTTGGACTTTTATAAGGAACTCATAAAAAGGAACACCACTAGGCAGGTTTTACATGGCCCCGCCAAAGCCCCAAACCATAAACCCTTAAACTCCAAACTCTAAACCCTTAAACCCTAAACCCTAACCCCAACCCCTGAACCCAAAACTCCAAACCCGAGGTCCAAACCCCAAACCCCCAAACCCTAAACCACAAACCCCTTAACCCTTAACCCCAAATCCTAAACCGCAAACCCTAAACCCTAAACCCCAAACCACAAACCCCTAAAACCCAAACCCTCAAGCCCAAACCCCAAACCCCTAAACCCCAAACCCTCAAGCCCAAACCCTAAACCCCTAAACCCCAAACCCCTAAACCCCAAACAGGAACCCTTATAAAACCCGAAACCCCCAAGGATGCCCAAAACGCCTATAGATCCCTTATGGTACCCTTATATACATCCCTTTCAAGGAACCCCAAAAGCCGAAACCCAAAGATCCCCCAAAGGCCGGGCATCTTCAACTTCCAGGTCTTAAAGCTCTTTCGCGGCTTCTTCGTGTTCTGAGCCTCCGGGGTGTAGGGGGTGTAATGTCTTGGGTTTGGTACGGTTGATGATATAAGTCCTGCATTAACTTAAGGACCCTAGACTATGGGAATTTTGGTATGTTCCTTATTATGGGTAATGCAGGGTTTATATCATGAGCCATATCATTTGGGGTGTAGGGTTTTGGGTTTTCGGTTTAGGGTCTTGGGTTTAGGGTGTAGAGTTTTGGGTTTTCGGTCTAGGGTGATGGGTCTTGGGTTCAGGGTGTAGGGTGTTGGGTTTAGGGGTGTAGGGTTGTGGGTTTTCGGTTTAGGGCCTTGGGTTCAGGATGTAGCGGGTAGGGTTTAGGGTGTGGGGTTTGGAGTTTAGGGTTTAATTATGGTTTAGGGAGAACTGGAACTTGTGGATCACTTCAATATAACTGTGGTGGCCCTAAAGGCAGGATGCATATCAATCAAGGGTGCAGAAAACCACGTGTTTTTAGTTCAATCCAGGTAGTGTCAAGATGTTAGACCCTTTAGGGTCTCCGTAAACAACTGTTATCATCAGTGACATGAGTATGCCCCTGATTTGCTCTTGCTGTCACCAGACGTAATTCAGACAAAGCACGAAACCTGAAACCCGAAACAACCCCAAACCCCCAAGCCTTGACATATAAAGACACCTCATACACCCTATACCCTCAAAACAACCCCTCAACCCCCCCAACCTAAACCCTAAACCCGAAGCCTATACCCATAAAACCCTAAACCCTATACCCCTAAACCCTATACCCCCAAACCCTAAACCCCCATAACCCCTAAACCCCCAAATTTGCAGCACGGGCACTTCCTCGGTCTTCGACCACTCGTCCACCTCCATGGCGAATGCCTGGAAGGCCTTGCAGGCTACGGCTAAGGGCGAAGGTTTGGGGTTTAGTTTCGGGTTTAGGATTTAGGGGTTTGGGTTTTAGGCCCTTTAATAGAGTCCTTATGGCCCTTAATAGTGGGTGTTTGGGGGTATATTTGTGGCGTAGTTGGGAGGTTTAGGAAGGAAAACCCTTAAGGAGGTTCCTTAAGGGTTCCCCTTAAGGGTTGCAAGAGCCCTGAAGTATAATGTAGGAACCTGATCAAGAAGCCATGGGCCTATAACCCCCAAAATAGTAGGATTCATATAAGGAACCCTAATAAAGGCCTAAGGTTTCTTAATCAGGTTCCCACATTAACGAGTATTGCGGCTGTGGGATTTGAGGCTTCAAGGCTTTCCGGGGTCAGGTGTTCAGGCTTTGTACAGCAGTAGGGGTTTATGCGTTTCGATTGGGTAATTAATTCCTACAGCCGAAACCCTAATTGGAAAGTTTCGTCTTGAGGCTTCGGTTTCAGGCATGGCAACTGTCACAAGGACCTCAAGGAAGGATATCGTTCGCTACCCGAGAGTGGCCGTGCAGGAGGAAGAAGGAACGGCGGGAGACACAAAACCCTAGTCTGAATTCAACCCCCACCAATATTTAATCAAATTCCTATAAAAACCGTGTAAAGCTATCAAAACCCAGCAAAATCCCCAGACAATCCCTATAAAAACCCTGTCAAGACCGTGACCCCGAATCCGAATCAACCCCTACCCGCGCCGAGGCTGTGAACCCAAGTTCCGAAAAGGGCCTCACTCGTCTTCCATGCAGCGAGCTCCTCTTGCTTTCCAGTCGCGAAGAAAACTCAGGGCTTTCGGGTTTACAGGAAGTGTCTAGGCTTTTAGTCTTAGGCTTTAGATGTTGAGGAATCCAGGCTTTAGGGTGGAGGTTTAGGACCGTCTAGGGCTGAAGGGGTTAGGGTTTAGGTGATTTAGGGCTTCAGGGTTGTATTTAGGGTTGCGGCCTTGCCGCGCTTCTTAAAGATGAGGGGTTCCTCTTCTAGATTTCGGGGTCCTCGGAACATGATTGGCGAATCCTTAGCAAGGACACGAGGCAACAAGAGAAGGAACTTCAATGGATGGGTATTCAGGAAACGAATGTGAAGGGAACGGGTCTTTCTTAAAGTGCCTCATCTCGTGTCTACTGGCTTCCTGCCCTGACAATTGTTTTTTGCTGTCCTCCCAGTCCCTCATGAAATTTTCAGGACTCACCTGCAAGACCCGGCATCATTTGTCGGTGATTAGGGGTGCCCATAATTCAAAGCCCCGGACGCCTCAAACCCCTAAAGCCTAAACCCTCGGGTCCAAGCAGCCCTCTTTGGGCTCTAGGGGGGTACAGGTTGCGGTTTAGGGCTTATGATTTACAGTTTAGGTTAGGTTTATCTGACGCGTTAGGGACGAGGGTGTGAAACACTGCCTGCGGGGTCCGGGGGTTTGGAGCCAATGGTTGGCCAGAGGAGGTGGGGATTTAAGGGTTTAGGGTCTGGAGTGCAGGGTTTGCCGCAGTGTACGGTTTAGGATGTGTTTTGCTATATTTGTGTTTGAGGGGCTCGGGAGCAATGGCTATAGTTCTTGGATTTGGAGGGCTTGGGGTACTGCTTGAATACAAACTTAAGCCTGTCCTCAGCATACTTCTTCCTGTTGTCCAGCTCCTGCTGCTTGTACTTAGCCTGGCAGGGTGAGGGTCAGGGTTTGGGCGTACATGGCGCCATACACCTAGCGGTGATGAAACGATTGTGTTGGAACAGACTGCCTAGACCTGTATGCTCGAATATCCAACTCAGCTGACAGAAGAGCCATAAACCGCACGGGCCACGCAACCCTGAGACTCCAATATCCCTTAACTATAATAAGGAATCGACCTTAAATTATAATAGGATCCCTAATATGATTTAAGGTAGATTCCTTAATTAAGGGATATTGGAGTCTCTGGGAAGCGCAAAGCAAGGAGCGGTGTTGACGTGCAACTTGAACCCGCGAGTTTGGATGGGAGTCGTCTTATGGCCAGGCTTTCAACGACTCTGTCGCAATGGGTCCATGTACCCAAATAATTACTTTCCGTCCGAAGTACCTATTATAAAGAGACTACTTGAAGTTTAAGGCCGAAGTATATGTTGTTCTGGCACATGGACCCTCAGGGTATCTACAAACAGGATGGCCCATAAGCATGACGAACAGGAGCGCAGGCACAGGCCAGGGGCGAACAAGTTTCTGGCTTGGGGGTGCAGCCTGTCTTCACCCCAAACCTTTGAATCTCGGGTGCTGTGTGGTTGTTGTGGAGCTTGTAAAACCCACACGACACCTTTGTTGAAGGACAAGTTAACATATGGGACTTGGGAGTTTCAGTTTTTTTTTGAACCCTACAGCCCTCAACTCTAAAGCCTGTAAAGCCCCAAACCCTAAAGCCGGAAATCCCAGTACCCGAAAGCCCTGACACCCTATAAACTCTACAGAGTTTATTGCGTGATCGCGGGGGCTCGATGAGGGCCTGTCGGACAGATCCGTCCAAGTAATTAATTACTACCCAAAGGGTCCAAGTACCAATCTAGTAGGCACCTAGCAGGTACGGTCCCATAAGTATATACTCTACGATTACTCGGACCCTGTGGGCTAAGTACTGAGTCCTTCGAACCGTGAGGGAAGGATTTTTCCGAAGTCCTTATCTGCACCGAAGACAACCCTATAGACATATCCCAGATCACAAGTGCAAAGGTTATCCGCTCCGGTTTCCAACCCCGGAACTGGATGCATGAATCTTCTTGGGTGGTGTGCATGCCCTGTTTTACACTGAGTTGCAATTCATGCATCGAAATGGAATGCAATAAGCGCGAATTAATCAAGATAAGAAGCATCCACCCCTTATCTCTCTCTCTCTATATATATACACACATATTTATAGTGATCCAGTGAGTGCCATACAAAAACCATGACCAACACCCTGTGCAAAAATGGCCTTCTTGGAAGCCTTTGAGGATCTTGTTGGTGAGGGTCCATGTACCCAAATAGTATATACTTTGGCCCCCAAAGTACCTATATAGGGACTACTTTAAGGCCAAAGTATATACTAATTTGCATGGACCCCTAGGGTTTAGGGTTCTTGGAAACCTTCTTGCGCAATTTAACCCTACCCCCTAAATCCTAAGCCTTGCCTGTATTCCCAAACCCTACAAAATAGTAGGTTATGACCCCTAAGCCCTACCCCCCAAAAAAGGGTCCAAGTAATGGTATGGTATATACTGTGGCCTTAAAGTAGCCCCTACATAGGTACTTTGGGCCCAAAGTAATATACTTTGGGGGCCCAAATACCTACTATAATGGTACTTGGACCCTGGGGTAAACCCTAAACCCGTAAATCCAGGATCCATAGTAGTTCCTTTTGGGGAATACCTTACAGGATTCTAAATATGAACCCCAAAACGGAACTACCATGGAGCCTATAGGTAAACCCTAAACCCGTAAACCCTAAACCCAAGGCCGTACACCCGAAACCCTAAACCCTTAAATCAAGGATCTTTGTGGGATTCTCAGCCTTCTCCTCCTCTGATGCCTCGTTCCACTTCGTCGCCAGCACCTTCAAAACCTCAAAGCGCTGGGCTGGGGTTTGGGGTTTCGGGCTTAGGGTTTGCTTTATGGGATCTATAAGGGTTACTAGAAGGGTAGTATTCGTTTTTTCTGTTAAGGGCCTCTTTTCGATCAGCAGGTAGTATTAGGTTTAGGGCTGAGGGTTTTGGGATTAGGGTTTGGGGTTCCGAGCTTAGGGTTTACCCTCAGGGTCCATGCACCCAAATAGCATATACATTGGCCTTAAAATAATCCCTATATAGGTACTTTGGGGCCAAAGTGTATGCTGTTTGGGTACACGGACTCTTAGGGTTAAGGTCGAGAGGGTCTTCAGGGTTGTGGGTTTTGGGAGGGTTTAGGCTTCTGGGTGTGGAGCTTAGGGCTTTAGGGTTTGAGGGTGTCGGGTTTCTGATTGAGGGTGTAGGGTTTTGGGCTTTCGGGTTTAGAGTTTGAGGGTTTAAGGCATTTCCGAAATTGTGGAGCAAATTTAGGGTTTAGGGCGAATTTGAGATTTGGGGAATACTTCCTTATTTACGGCTTAGGGTTGCGGGTTGGGCGACAACTTGGGCAGGATCATGCGTCTTCTGGGTACCCCAGCAGCACCATCATACAGAGAAGCACATCCAGTCGTAGGCTGTACATGGGCAGTTCATGGATATTAAACATATGCGTTCTGAGCCTAGCCATAAAGCGTCAGTTGTGAGGAACCCTAGGTAGGCTCAAACCGCTGGTTCGTAGTAATCTCAGTAGAACTCTGGCCAAATGCCTTGTCCGAACCACAGTAAGGATTCTTTGGTTGGGGGTACATTCCAACTCTAAGCCAAATTCTAAACTTGGGCCTTAATTTCCCCTTTCCTAACCTTAAACCGCCAACCCTGAACCCCAAACCCTGAACCCCCCAACCCTAAACCCTAAAACCCAAACCCTAAACCCCAAACCCTACACTAAATCCCAAAACCGAAGCCCTTATGAACCCCCAAGGGGCTTCTGAGTTGCGACTTTATGACCTCCCTAGAACCTCCCAGTTGAGAACCCTTCGGCTCCATGTACCTATGTTTAGGGTTTACTTGGAGGCCCTTTTGACTTAGTAAGTAGGGTTAGTAAGGTGGGTTATGGGGGATTATAATAGGGTTTCTAGGGGATACTAAATAGACTTACTAAGTCAAAAGGGCCTCCAAGTAGGGCTTAGGGGTATAGGGTTTATGGTTTAGTCTATACTTAACTACACAGTATATTCTTAAGCCTATGGTTTTTAGCCTATACTTAACTATACAGTATATTCTTAAGCCTTAAAGGAACCCCTTTAATGCCTAAGTATAAACTTTGTAGGCACATGGAGCCTTAGCGGGGTCTCCAGGCTCCTTCGCCGTCTGTTCCCCAAGGGTCCATGTACCCAATAGTCATATACTCTGCCAAAAACGTTCCTTTAAAGGGTGAATTGAAAACTTCTATAAGGATTCTACTAGAAAGGTAGCATATAAGGTATTAGGGTTTGGGATATATATGGGTCCATGTAGCCAAAGAGTATATACTTTTGCCTGAAAGTAGTCCCTCTGTATGTACTTTGGGGTCAAATGACATACTATGTGGGAACATGGACCCTTAGGGCTTGTTTAATTGTTATAAGGCGTTTCAGGCCTGTATATAAAGCAAGAAGCATGCCCTGCGCAGGAATAACAACATCGAACAAATGTACGGGACCTAAAAGTATATGATGACACCTGACTCTGTGCTATGGCAGACTATGGTTTGGGACGGCAGGCAAACACAGTCTACGATTACAGTTGAAGGTTGTACACTTGTTGAGGGTTGTGTTGTGTTCAGCACCCGCATTCCCAAACCCAGCATGTCAGTCTTAATCGGTCAGCCACAGAGGTAGACGCCGAAGTAAACGGGCAAACCCTAAACCTTAAACCCTAAACCCTAAACCTTAAACCCTAAACCTTAAACCCTAAACCCTAAACCCTAAACCTTAAACCCTAAACCCTAAACCCTAAACCTTAAACCCTAAACCTTCAACCCTAAACCTTAAACCCTAAACTTTAAACCTTAAGTCCTAAACCCTAAACCTTAAACCCTAAACCCTAAACCTTAAACCCTAAACCTTAAACCCTAAACTTTAAACCTTAAACCCTAAACCCTAAACCTTAAATCCTCAACCTTAAACCCTAAACTTTAAACCTTAAACCCTAAACCTTAAATCCTCAACCCTAAACCTTAAATCCTCAACCCTAAACCTTAAATCCTCAAACTTCAGTCCCCCAATGCAGGCAGTTCGGGGCCGCTGGCCTTCGTCTGCAGCTCCATAGCAGCTTTGCCTCCTAAGAACACACAGAGCCCAACACCGGTTTAGGGTTTAGGGCCTAGGGTTTAAGGTTTAGGGTTTAGGGTTTAAGGTTTAGGGTTTAGGGTTTAAGGTTTAGGGTTTAGGGAATGTATCTTTACTTCTAGGAGGCTTCATACGATGGTTTTAAAATATGTTCCGCAATGAAGACGTGCTGAACTCGCACGGAAGGCTCCGGCTTGTTCTACAACTCTAATTCTGCCTCTGTCTAACATTCTCAAACCCTGATCGCTCAGCACCATTGGTGCTAGTGCTGCTATCGCTTGCCCCCCAAAACCAATTCCATTTGTAACTATTCTAACTATTAAATCCTATATATGATCGTAGAACGTATGTAGAGCCCTCACACAAACCCTCAAATTAATCCTGCTAAACCTCTTGAGGTCCAGGCCCCTCTCTTTCTATAGAACCTAAAAAGAACCCCTATGGAAACCCTTAACAAAACACCCTGCTTTGGAGTATCAAAGCTTAAGGCTGCTAGGGTCTAGCGCTGCGCGAGAGTAAAACCGCACAGTCTTTGCCAAGAGTCTTGTGCTTCGGATGCTAACTGCTAACTAACTTCAGGAGTTGCCGGACTGCGTGGCTTACGTCGGCGTCGGAGCGTTCCTGGTCGGGGTGAGCTTGGACGTTCAACACCATGTTGATCTGGCCCACGTCAAACTTTTCCACAAGTCGTACCGCAGCTCGCCTGCAGGACCTTGACTGTCATAGAATCTGCCGTCAACTGACGATTGACCAATTCCGAGCGGTCGCCTTTGACGGTGTTTTTTGCTCTGCGTATCATACAAGGCCTCTGGCCCTTGATGCCGAGCACGGCATCGTCGGTGGTGCCCGACTCCGATGTGATCACCGCGCCCAAGTTGCGCGTGGGTACCGACACAGAACCCCAGCGTCGCTGTCCTGTGCAGCTCAGACGGTGGCGCCGCTTAGGGTAAAGGGTTTAGAGTTCACAGTTCACTGTTTAGGCACACACATGGTTGGAGAGTTGAAATGAACTCTTTTGGGCACAAGATTTGTCGTTTAACAGTTTAACGTTTAATCTTTCGGCGTTGAAATCTCATGCAGGGATTGCCTAACCCTGCGTATGTTTTTGTTGTAAGGGGTTGCTGTTGAATTCTTCTTTCGGATTTTGTCAAGACTCCATAACCCCCTGAAGAGCCCAAAACACCCGCAACCCACCAAACACAACCTTGCAGAAGCCCGACAAACCATAAACTCCAAAGCGCTTGCTACAAGCCTGAAACCCAAAAATCTCCAAGGAGCTTCCCTAGGAGCGCTGAACCCCCAAGCTTGAGCGGAAGGGAACAGCAGACTCGGGTTGACAAGGGTCGAAAAACGGAATCCAGAAGGCTTCTGGCGTCTAGCATCCAGGGACTAGGATGTTAAAGCTACGTGTGAGCAATTCTCTAAACTAGGGTTATAGAAAACCGACCCACCCTGGTCTGAAGCACCGGCTTGGGACTGAGAATTGGAGTGTCGGGAGATCATGTGCTCAGCAATTGGAATAGGGTCTTGGGGTGAGGGATATTTAGGGCGCTAGTAAGGTTTAATTTAGGGATAACTCTATAGGGCAAGGCAAGGGGAACTGTTGCTAATTGTGCCGGCCCATATATATACATATATATATATATATATATGAGAGCTTTCGAAAACAGGGGGACCTTAATCTCGTACCCTAAATAATAGGACCCTTGGTATAAGGACCCAAGAATAAGGTAAACCCCACCCCCACCCCCAATTTTCGGAAACTCCCACATCTGAAAACATCTAAGTTAGGGAACCACCCAGATGAAGCTGCCAAAGTGCCTTTGCCCGACGCTGCCTTTTTGCCTTTCTTCCTTGGATGTGGGATTTAGGGTTTAGGATGGTGTACTGTAGGGTTTAGAGTAGAGGATCACTTGGGGCAAGGAAGGAACGCAAGCTACATCGGGACCTACAGCAACGGCTATAGATGCAGCAGTTGAACAGAAAACGATCAAAGCTACCGTGTTCCAAACGAATGGCTGAGTCCGAGCAGCACCGACTACCACGGTACTAGAATCAAGCACATCACCTATCTCGTGCTTATGAGCATTCGTACTTCATGTGTGATACTAATTACTGCTTCTATTGATAAAACTGATAATATTATTGGTGTCATTATATATGGTGTTCCTATCCTATCATCAAATTGAGTATTCTTATTATCTGTAGTTTTACCACTACTACTGTTATTATAGATATTGGGAGGCTCCGAAACTAAGGGATCCTGCCCCCTCTGCTCCCTGGTTCATGAATACCTACCCAAAGGGTCCAAGGTACTGTTATGGGGAATACCTTCCCAAATCATAATAGTAATTCCTAATATAGAAACCCTACATTCTACTATATAGGTACTTTGGACCCTTTGGGCTAGAGATGAGCTGCGTATCAGCGCTGAGGGTTTCGGGGATCTCCACTCACAGCTATTACGCGCTGTCTTCCCCTCTAAGGGGAACTATAAGACTATAAGGGTGCTACTTTTTGAAGGGGCCATCACCACCAAAAAAGGGTTTAGGGTAAAAGGGTCCTTTGGGCCTAAATAGCAAATACGATGGGCCCCAAAGTACCGACATAGGGACTACGCCAGTTTTATATTTTAACGTTTTCCGTAGCCATATATGCGGCAACTGGGCCATGCAAGCTTGACGTGATGCTCCTGCACGGATGGGGCGATAGTGATGCAAACCAAACACGAAGTAATTCATCTTCTTGTGGCACTTCGCAAAACCGGGGGTTGAACTACAAGCCTCTGCGGCGAAAGCCCGATACCAAGACTCGCACAAGCCCTACCTAGACCCTGAATCCCAAACTTTGAACTCTAATCCTAAGGTCCATGTACTCAAATGGCAGGCGTCTTCTTTGGCTTCTCGTCCTCATCTTCCTCATCTTCCTCCTCGTCCTCAGGCTCCTCTTCGACTTCATCTTCCTTCTCCTGCTGCGACTGTTCCGAAGGCACATGGTTGCTATTTCATCCGCAGTTCGGAGGCGACATGCACTGCGTTGCACAGGCTAGCCTTGGGCTTGGGTGTGCAGTGGATACACTGATCCCGGCACCTCGTCATCATCCGCTTTGTCAGCGCCCTTGTCGCTTCCGGCGCCACTTAGCTCCTGAACAATGACTTCAGGGCTTGCTGCCAGACCTACATACTTGGAAAACACGGGCATATGGGATCATGAAATAATATTAGTGCATGCATACCTGCCTGCCTACCTGCCTACCTACCAACCTATACCCACCTACCGTCCCACATTTATACATGCATCTGGGCCTTTGTATTCCAAGATACGTCGGGAACTTCATCTATAACCCTCCTTCCGCACCAAGCAGGGTTGACAAGTTAAGTACTCAGTTGCCTGATATGCGTGGACGGATTATACGATGCTGACTTGTATGCTACTTCGACCGTGTTGTGCAGTAGCTTGACCGGTCTCCGTAGATGGCATCCTCCATCTGTTCGACGGTTCTGCTTCTGCCGTTGGTTCCATTCCAATCATTGTCGGTCACTCACGACAGATTGCTCGGGTATTTGTTGTTTGTTCCAGGATATCAGTACTATTAATTCTTACTCTATCTGCATATATATATATATGTTACACTCCCGTCGGACCAACCTGGCTAGTCAAAAGATGATTACTAGTGATTGCAACTAGCACGATGACGGCGATGTGGCGGCTGGTTTAGGGTTTGCCGTGGAACAGTGCGTAGGCGGCTGTATCTTGTGACAATCTTGTGTCGAGTGCACCGTACTGTGGGGCGATGAGCTGTGAAAGCCTGTCTATTGACGGTTTTTGCTTCTTTCTCTCCGAGGCCAAACCACCCAAAGCTATTCCTAACTCATGCCGGTTTCTCTCTGAAGGCAGAGGGTGGGTGGGTGG